>LPNX010533126.1:306667-382648 GCA_001517045.1 Pseudotsuga menziesii | reverse complement strand
AAGGTCTGATCATTAGGAAGTACACCCAATAATAGTGTTTGGAACAGGACCATTGGGGCTGTGGCAAGTGTCCTCTGTGATATCTATTAAGTCTACTCTCTGTTGGTATTGACCTAGCTAAGGGATAATGATATTATGTTAAATATGACACTATGACCACCTTGTTGCACGTGCTGCCTGGATGTCAAGTCTCCTAGACAAAATCTGTGAACCAAGCTTGAAGGTGATACTCGGAAAATGCCTAGAGTTGGGTGGTAAAGCATCTAATTGTAATCTTGAACTATCATTAAAAGATAATTAGTTCCAATTCTGTATCTATGTTGTTCTGGGTGTTTATTGTTGTTGAGTTCAAGTTCTATTTACATTTACAACATGAATATATAAGTAAAGACATGTGTAAAGTCTTAATTCAGTAGATCAACTGACATTGTTCCGGAAAGTAGATGAAGGGAACTAGACTCATTGTTAACTTGTGTACTTTCTGTTTGTCATTCATGTAGTAAAAGACACCAAAATGGATTATTTTTGCTATCAATGCTTCTTGGTCTTCAATACCATCTCTCGAGTTTCTATTTTTATTGTTTTCTCTGAAATCACCTACCTCTATATACAGTTTTCTCTACCATGACTACACATTTGAGCTGTTGTGCAACATTTCTTTTAGCTAAAATTCTAAATCTTTCAACCAAACTAATTAAGCTAAGTGGTTCATAAAGTTTGAAAAGTCATTCATCTGCTACTTGTCATTATTCTACATTACAGCTGCAAGTATTAGCCACTCCCTCATTTGGCCTTGGTCTCTAGCTCCAACACACCTTGACATTTGTGCTTACTATTTGTCATGGTTTTATTTTACACTTATTTTGTACTCCCATTGGCCGGATACTTGGTGCTTTTTCTATTAGTCTTTATGCTTTTCATCTTTTGATATAGTGGCAATTGGAGATGCTTTCACACTCCCTCTCTCTATTCTTGAGTACTGTTGACCTACTATTGTGGTCATTCATTGGACCTTAGTAAAATTGTCTTATCGTATGTTATTATCTTCTATTTTATTGGGACAAGGTATGGGTTGACATGCTTTGACTTTGATATTGTGTCTTACAAAAGGTTGTGTTCCTTTTGCTAATCCTTGTGGTAAATTTTATTATTTTGCTTCACTAGCAACCATCACCTGATAATAGCTCAGGATCCAAGTTTTATATAATTATATTAGTGTCATCATGCACTCTGCCGGCACTTACAAGTGTTCTATTGGTGTTTCCAGAACCTTTATTCAATCATATCTGTTAAATATTGAAATGAACTTTTTTTAACGAGCATTTAATACACCAATACCCTATACTAGCAAAATAACCATAATAGATTAATTTCCTAATTGTTCCTAACTGTCATTTTAAAAAAGACTAGAAAGTCCGGCAATGATACTGTCCTAATCACTAAAGTTTTAAATGTGGCATTGGGGTTCTATAATGTCTAATGCAAACTTAATATTAACCATTATCATAAATGTTCCTACAACCTTTGTTACTTTTACAAGTGTTTCCTGTCAATACGTGCAAACAACACCTGGGCCTGTTATGGGAATTTTTTACAATAACGCTAGTACTTCTTACACTGACAGGAGCAATGGTTCAGAATGGCCAAGGACAATAATGCTTTTGGAAAAATTTAAACCTTGGGGAAAATATTAGTAACACACCTACTCCACTAACCAACCAGGATCCCAACATCTGCTACATGTTTTCTTAAAGTACCCCATGAGGTAACTTCAGTAAGTTTCAGAAAATAACTTCGATTTATCATACTGAACAGTACTGAGTATAGAGTTTTCTATGCTAAGGGAAACAAAACTATAAAGTAATTTATCTTAACTTTAACTTCCTGAACAAAGTGGCTGAAGCCAGTGCCAAATGCCCCTTAAATCTGGTGTGTTTGAATGAAGTGTAGTCTGTGTTCCACAAAATATCTAGGCTCGTAAAACAGTTGATTTAGATTCTATTACATGTACTATTTGCATTGCAAAGTGTATCCTTTCAAAGCAGTCTGTCATTAAAATCTGGTTTGATAATTACATTAGACAAATTTGATTTGCTTCAAACTCAGTTCAGATAATAATCAATTTATAATTTTATATCCATATGTAACATCAAATTACTCCTAGGCATATAGACATTGCTGTTGTATGATAAGACAAAGTAACTTAGTTCTATGCTAGAGAATTTCTGACTAGGGAACTCCTTTAAATGTGCATATATCAATACCTCTGTTAGTTAGAAATTTATTCTGAAATAGGAGATGTTAACAGTATGTGTTATATTTGCTTCTTTATAGAATGTAAAATAAAAATTTGATCTTGAATATTTTAGGATTAGGTTTGAAGGGATGAAAGTAGGTACCTGTATATGTTGAGCCATTTTACATTGAGATGGCCAAATGGATTCACTTGTCAATAAATCCCATGTATATGTAACAAGCCGGAAGAGATATACCAGCTTGTAAGACTGTTCATGTATTTCCCACATGACATACTTTTCAAGTTGGACTAAGCATCCTCCCATTGCATTGTATTATTGAAGCCTGGATTATTATGAAGACGAGCATTGGTTGCTTCAAACCTGTTCTAGACAAGAATCAATTTCCACAAATAGCATTAAATATTTACTCTGATCGTACTGTGTCTCAGGAAAGAGAATAGATTCTGCATTCAGATCAAAGTCATCCTCTTTCTAGAATCTAATGCACTATATTCATAACTAATCGTAGTTCTGATGTATGTTTGATACTAGAAAAGAAAATTCTATCCATCAAAAGCTGAAGAGCTATTGTGATTTATGCATTTGTGAATAAATGAATACCAATTACCACAAGAAATATAGAAAGAAATGGACAGGAAAATTCTCATTGTACTTTGAACAAAAAACCCAATACATTACAGAGGATGTTCAATGACTATCATATCTTATCAGAACAAGTATACCCCATGATCTAGCTAATATATGCACTGATTTGCTTGGTCTAAGCGCACATCACAGCTTGTAAGGGATAAATGAAGTCTGATACCATCAGTTCATCCTCTGTTGGTTACTAACTAGTAAAATTCCCATAAATCAATGAGTACCTGGTATTCGATCATGTCAGAAGGCCAATTCAAAAATGTAAAATGCAGTTTCCTTATCATCTCATGCTAGTAATTTGCAACCATTAGCTTCACCAATAATCCCCATAAGAACATTGTCCATCAAGTTTTACTAAGTTGACTTCCATAGGTTTACAAATGACTGTGGATGGATTTGAGCTACTAATAAAAAACAAAAGACCAAACTCTAATGTTGTGTACTCTGCCTTGATGTATTTGCAAATAGCAAGGAAATGTGTGCTTCCAACAAATTTTCCTATAAATTTCAACCCAAACCTTCTAGCTTTGTAGCCAATCTTTTCCTTCCTGGTAAATGGTGGTTCTGGAAAAATTCACAGTACACATGATTCTTATAATCTCAACCATTTATTTTTTATTTGGAGATGTTATTAATATTGGAAACAAGTTCGATTTCCAGATCAAATGTATTATATACATTTCATTGCACTTTTTGTTATGAAGCAATTTGAACAAAGCTCCTATCATCTATGTGGTAAATGATATGTCCTTGGGTTTCCTATGAATTCTAAGAAGTGCTCTGTCATCTCATTCTGTTTTGAACATGGTTCCTCAAGGAAATCTAATCAATTCTGATGGAATCCTATTTGTAAGTTCTGAAAAGAATTAATGAGCTTTTCTCAAATTAACCCATGCCTGTTTGATTAACTAGAGGATTTTTTTTACAGCCAAAGGAAAACATGCAAGTGTGGTTATGTACTAAGAAAAATAAGTTGTAATAAATCCCAAAGGCCACCATGAACTTCCCTTGGATATTACCCTAAAAGAATGCTTGAAAATGATGTATAGCAGCTAAGTCAACTTCCAACAACCCTAAAATGAACAAAAGTTCATTTACTATTTTGTTGTTTGTCGCATTTTGGAAGTGTGGCAGAATAGGGAAGCTTCCCAAGTGCATGAGCTTATACTTGAAAGATATTGTTTTGTACTTGGATGGATCACTCTATCAGATATTGATGTTGAGGAAGCTGGTGCTTTGCCATGGAGTCCTGAATTGGGCAGAGACAAGTTGCTTGAAATTGAATACTTCATAATTTTTAGTAGAATTCTGTGCCATAATGTTCATTTTGGCCATACAGGGGAGCAATCACAACTGGCAAATATCATTCTAGATATACTCTCTCAGCTTCAAACATTATACAAAGAGCATAGTGTGAAGGAAAGGGGTTGGTTATTCTTAAGGCATAGTGCATGGCTGTCTTTAATTTTATCATTGCTCCAGGCAGGTCTGTGGAAAGTGTCTCTGAGAAAGATCTCAGTTTCAAGAGAGGACACATTTTGGATAGAGCAGAGGCAGAGCTGCAAAAATTGCTTTAAGTGAACCTAGGTTTGGAAAATTCAAAATATTGTACTACTCTATATCAGAAGTGCATAGCCAATAGCATTTTTGAGCTTACACAAATCACTAAGACCATCTAAGACTCATCTTCCAAAGGCCTGATACAAGGATATGTTTAAAAGGAAAAAATGTTCACAAAATGACAAGACATGGCCATGAAGAACATTAAATTCCAAAGGTAGATTGCAAGAACCCAACAATGCAAGAAGTTGATGTCAACAGAAGTGACAAAAATGCCAAGTCCAAGACAACATGTACAATTTGAGTATAGAAAATCACAACAAAAAAAAACTCATCTTGTACAGGCTTGATACAAGGATACTTTTAAAAGTAACAATTTTTCACAAATCAACAGAAGCTGAACTTCCAAAAGTACATCATGAGAACCAAAAGAATGTAAATCAACATTACAAGAGATTGATGTCCACAAAGGTGACAAAATGTGATGTTGTTGATGTCATTTCCTAATGGGGAGTAATAGCCAATGACATGTTAACATCTAACACAGAAAAGTGTTGAAAGCACAAATTAATCAAATCACAAAGGGCATAAAGAAGAATTAGGAGCATGGAAACCAGGTTGGAGGTAGAAGCGGTCAAAATTTCTAACACAATTAATCACACACGACAAATAAGAGACAAGGTTGCGAAGGAAATAACACTATTGTTTAACAATATGATTCATGTTCATCACAATACTAACCTGTACCCATGTTTAACTCCTCTAAGAAGTTCTTGAATACAAAAACTAGGTTTGGTTATGAAGCTTAAAGAATCAAAGAGAGGACATAAATTCAAACAGAGTAGGTAAATTTGATGCCTACCCTTTGTAAGTAAAACTCTTAACTTATGGGATGAGATGTGATATGTTATAAATTTGCAATTTCCTAGCAGATCTTATTATGTTGATATCTAAAGGAACATGAAAGGAAACTGAGTGGTCAACAGCCTATAAATTTGCTTAATGTGTCTACTTGAATCAAACATATAGCTTCCCAAAGTGTTTGACCTGGGAAAATAGGGTTTCTCAAAGGCCATTTCATCCTCGATAATTTTATTACTCCTAGGAAAGTCTTGACTGGGCAAAGGAAGCCTAGTCAAAAGGTCGTTATCTAAGGTTTATTTTCACAAGGAATAAAACAAAATTTAGTGGGATTCCATCATCAATATGCTCTAATGGCTGGATTCTTGAAGTTTTCTTTACTGAAGCAGTCACAACCATTTCTTCAAATGCCTCTGCTAGTTTGTGTCAATGGACAGCTATTAGCAACATCTCTGCTTCATCATTCCCATCAAATGGGAGTTTCCTCTGGCCCCTTATTTGTATGTTACTACAGTCAATGCTCTAGGATATCTTCTTGGAGTTGCTGAGTTCTAGAACAAATTTGGGGAACTCACTTCTTACTGATGAGCATTTACTTAACATCCATTTTGCTGATGACTCAGCTCTCACTCCAAACATATCTTGTAACTCTATTAAAGGTACAAAGCAATTTGCTTCCTTGACATTTTTGCAAAAGCTGCTAGAGCTATTGTGAGAGAGGAAAGTATGGGAATTCATCATAGAGCAAGAAGGATTTCAAGTGTGGCTTAACATCAAACAAAAAAAAATCCAACCATAATTCCCTTTTGAAATTTGATGTACCTGTAAACATTATTTGGGATCAAGTTTTGCACAAAATGGAAAAAAAGCTTCAACAATGGGCATGCAAAGATGTTCACTTTGCAAGCCAAATCATCATCATGGTTAGAAACCTGGCTACAAGTCATGTTTTAACTCTTCTTGTTTATTTCCTAGTGCAGGATACTAGCAGTAGAAGATTCTTCTTTGACCCTTTCTCTAGGGGGAAGTGGCATGGTGGAAAAAAGGGATAGTCAGTTTCCTGGGACCTTTAATTGTCCAGAAATGATGGAAGGACTGGGCTGACAGATATTAGTATTTGAGGGATTGTGTTAGTATCAAAATAGGTCATCAGATCCATAAGCAGAAGTTGGACAGGATAGATACTTGTCTACAATTGCATACGGAATGTTACACATGTACAAGGTATACTCAAGTGATATGAACTTTCATAGTGAGCTCAAAGATTTTTAAATATCTGATTCATGTATAGTAGATGTGACAAGCATGGAAGTGACCTACATACTTTTACTTTAATTTGCAAGATGGTCCCCAATGTATAATTGTTTTACTCAATTTTGAATGCTCAAGGCTACAATGTTCTCTAAAAATGACTTCAAAATATACGAACATGGTGAGTTAGGAGGTGTCATGGTATCTAGAAGTCTCACTCTTATTTTAAGACAAGTACTTGGGTTGTTAGTCACTACTAACATCCTAGAGCTACATTACACTAGATTTAAAGTTACCAAATCATTTTGGGGTTGGGTTGTATTGTTCCTTCTGTTTCTCCCCTCCAACAAAAATAGGTTTGAGAACAATGGATGAAGTGACAGCTATTATGGAGCAAGTGGGATGTGATCAGACTGATGCATTGGATAAAGAACTGTGTGTATCACTGCCACATGTAACAAATTAAATGGATCATCAAATTCCATCAATACCCTATTCCAAGAGCTTGCTTAACAACTTCCTCTACTTCTCATCACCAGATGAAGCTTAATTTTACAATAACTAAGCATTGCTGCATGTCATGGCATACATCCCAAGGCTTGCCACTTCAATATATCAAGCTATCCTAGTCCTGCCCATGTGTATGGCACTCCACTCTGTCTGCTAGTTGTGAATAAGACAAACATAATAGGACAAAAATCTTCCATCTTTCCCCTCAAACATTTATCTTTGGGATCACCAAACCAAATATGCAAGAAAAAACCTACCTTAAACATGTTTATTATAAGCAATTCAATTCTTAAAGAGGTCAAAAGACTCTTTTCCTTTATGTCAAATATTTTATTCCATAATGTAATCGTAAACACCAAATCAGTGAAAATTTTCTTACCCTTGCTTTGCTTCGATGTCTCTACTGAAATCAATGTTGGGCTCGCAATCCAGCACTAAGGCTGGAACCTGAAGTTGACATGTTTGCATTAGAAGCATACAATTAGCATCATAAAATATATAGTAGTGCTAGATTCCAAGTTGATTATGAATATTCCATAGATCAGTATTTGGCTTACCTTCTGAATACTGGCATGTACATGTTCTCCTTGCAAAATAAATGTGCGATCCTTGATCTCGGGGTGTAGAGACCTATCCATATCAAGAGGTAACTGGCTCACAGACAACAACCCCCGATTTCCACATTAGGCAGGGAAGAGCCAGTTCTCATGTTTATCATGCAAACCCCTCAGATAATCTAGTGAAACGTTATTTTCTTCTGCTCTTTCTCGTAACTGCAAACGTCTATGGCATGTGTCTAGACTGGCCCTTAAGTAAATAAATCCATCAGGAACAAGCCCAGGTAAAATATAAACAACTGGATCAAACCATGAATCATAGATGATAAGCTCCATCCCATTCATCCATTTTGCCTCATGAACAGCTCGCACAAACACCTGGTATATTCAAGACCAGAAAATTTGTTTCTAACTTTCTTTTTCCAGTGCTAAAATGGCAGCATCTGCACTAAAAGTAGAAACTAGAACAAAAAGTAAAGATGCAAAAAAAAAGAAAGCAATTAGACTGACTCTTAATGGGGCAGATAAACTACAACATCTATTTACTTATACATTTAATCATCTATATTGGACAGTAATGAAATTAGACCTAAACAGAACATACAATGAAAGCTAAGACTCTCAAGTTACTACACTGTCAAAAATGCATAAAATCCTATTAAACTTTCTACCGAAATGAATCTCAAAACATACCATCCGATCACTAAAAACACTTCTCTCCATGAGTCGTAGAGGCTTTAATCCACCTATAGACTCTCGCTCTTGCATCACCCTTGTTACAAAAACATAGTTTTGAAATGTGTAGGCATATCGTTGAGGTTCAGCATAGAAAGCATCCAATTTATTGAAATGATCAGGCCCAATGTCTTGCCACTTAGAAATAGGCTTAGGAACCACCTCTACAAGGTCACGTAATTCAATTGTCTCATTTGCTATCCTCTGAAGAAATGTGGTTTTCCCAACACTAATATTACCTTCCACACAAAATGTGAGCCTCTTTTTCTGCATTTTTCTCTCCCCATCCTGTTCCTCTTCCAACTCTTCATCCACACTCTCCTTGATGTAAGAAGTTATACTCTCTGCATGGTTCTTGTGGACGATTCCAATGGAGATACGTAGAAACTCAACCATCTTTTCGCTACCACCTCCAAGGAACTGTACACATAGTTAGAAGGGAAAAATGTTAAACCAAGCTCAAGTGACTGGAGTTGAAAAACTATTCCATCTACCAATGGTCTGCAGTTTGATGTGTGAAAGCAGTGGAAATTGTAAGAAATGAACTCATAAAAGCCACTCCACCAAATTATTCTGAACTATTGGAAAAACCTACATCATTAAGGAGAATGAAAAGAATATAAAATATCAATCTACATCTTAGTTTTACATTCACTTTACTAATGCTCCTAATGGTCCTACTAATCATAAGAATTATTTGAGCAAAACTAGAGCATGCTCAATCATTTTAGGGTACTCACAAATTTGGGGGCTTCTGTCAGCCTGTGTGTGACCTCTGCAAACCCTCCTCTGCCTCTGCAAACCGTCACCATTGCAAACCCTCCTCTACCTATTCAAACCGTCTTCTGCCTCTGTAAACCCTGGTCATAGCAAACCCTCCTCTGCATGACCTCCAGTACCAGCACCACCTGTAGCGACGTCCTTTGCATGACCTCCTGCAAACCTCCTTTGTGTGACCTGGAGAATTGGATTCATTCCACTTCATAATCTACATTTCGCTAGGCCCATTCATTTTATTTTGATGAACCACAACGTTTTCAAATTGATTCTCAAACTACTTGCGGTAGAAACCCATTCCCATTCTAAATCTCACAGATAGCACTTCTCTCCTGCACCCAGAGCTTCCCATGATGTCGATTTAACAGGTGAAAATTAGAAGGTTCTCCCTATAATCATTTCATTTTGATCTTGGTGCGTGCAGGTTCAAATGGGAAGGGATAACCTTACCTCTCATTGCTTTTAATGGCTCTTACTGTACGATTGCTTGAACTGTATCAAAAATGGCAGGAGTAAATTTCATTTTCCCAATAACACTAGAGGATATATGCCAAGCAGTTAAAGAAAGGATAATAACACAACCTATAAGTGATTTCCTCCAGAGATTCACCAATTGGTAATCAATATTGCTGCCATCTCCATCTTCAGTAATAGTGCCATTTCCATCTGTCGGTCAGCTATAAGCAAAAACCCAAAATAATCCTGCGGTTGGATGCAATGTATTTTATACCATCAACAAATATTATATCATCATGTGTGGGATGGGACCATGTACTAATAACCATGTGTTTTCCTAAGAGGCATATAACCTCATAAATTGTCTAGCCTCTTAGTTAACCTTTTGTGGCAGTAATAAGAAACTAACCTTATTTTGATATGATATTCAACAATGGGATTTTGAAAAATTAAAGAAGTAAAAATGCTTTGAATCAATCCTTCTTACACTGATTCTCACCTAATAATTTCATATCAATACTATTATGCCTAATTTTGTAAAGAGAGAAGTCATTATGTAGCATGGTCACCCTATTCATAATGATTTTGATTCAAGGAATTTTAATGATGCAATATGGAATATTATTTGATGTATGGCAAGAAAATATGTCACAAGAAAAAAATACTCACAACCAAGGGAAAACCCTACTTTGAAATGTCTTCATTGTCGAGCTCTTTCCTTGATTTAAGGGCTTCCTTTGCTTGGATAGTTTCTAAGGTTACAAATTGGTTTTGACTCAGGTCTTATTTTGTATCATTTATGGGTTTGGGAGTACCATGTTTTTCTCCCTCTATTCAAGGATCTGGATGCTTTTTGAAACTCTTATTCTTTATGCTAGGTTGGGGGTAGGTTCTTTGGGTAGTTCTTGTTGAAATGACTACAATCATGACAACTATTGCACTATAATGGCATATGTTCATAGTGGAATGGTTGCACAAGGGTCTATTTGTTGATTTTGGAGCTCTATTTCTCATGGGAGCTCTTCTTCAAGTTATACTTCAATGTGAATTCAAGCACAACTAAAGAACTTCGATCTTGGATCAACTCTATCAACAATTCTTGTTCACTTATTCCATATTTCCTCAAGGCTCTTAATGCATAGTTGTTAAAAGAGATATGCAGCAATCTCTCCCACACTAAAACATATGATGGAATCTCCTATTTTGGCTCAAAATCTAGAGACCATTGGTTAAGATGCATGTGTGTTATTGAAATCCATTTTTTTCTAGGTGAGAATAACTCCTTGAGAACCATCGCTTAAGCGACACTTATGAGACTAGCCATCACTTAAGCAACGCTTATGAGCCTAGCCATCGCTTAAGTGATTCTTATTGCCACATTTACCAAAAAAAAAATTATCCTTGTGTTTTTTGGTAAGTTTAAAAAGAGAAATCCACGTGCCATTGCATTTTTCCATCGGATTTTGGATTGAAATGTAGTAGTGCACCCCTTATCCTTTGGAATCATGCCCTTTCATTCAACGTTGTACTGCCGTAGCAGGTTGTGGTTTTATTTTATTTGATGTGCATGTTTACATGATGCCACATTATAATGTGACGGATAGCACAACATACCATCGACAACTATCCCTATTGCCGAAACATACACAACCAAATCGATGGTGGGGATTTTGCCTTTAGCTCCTCACCATGATTAATTACATTATATACATTATATACATTATATACATTCCCCTCCCCCTTGGAATAACACCATCCTCGGTGTTCCAATATATAGGAATAAATATACAATACATATACAATTGAACATCAAAATTTCAAAATTTTGCAGATCTGTCCCACGTTCAATTATTCACTTTGAACGTTCAGGACCAAGCCCCTCGACTTCCATGAACTTCTCCTGCTGGTTCTCAGCTTTTAGCTTATCCTGAAGCCCAGGATCTTTGTGACTGTTGCCCTCATCATGTTTCCTCCTTGGGCAGTCCCACCATAAATGATGTCCTTCGCATTCTCAGCATTTCACTGGCTGCTTCATCTTTACTAGCTCAATTTCCTTTGAGTCTTCATGCTTGGACCATTTCTTATCAGGTCACTTGGACGATTGTCCCATCGCTGATCCACCTTCCTTTCCTGTACCGATTTCTCCCAGAAGGCTTTTCACCTCCCTTTGCAAATTAATAGAGTCTTGCAAAATATGGTGGTTCATTTCATTTTGCCTCTTCTATATCTTGAGCATCTCACCAAGATTTTCTTGGGTCTTGGCAATCATTTGAAGGAGACTTCCAGCCAAGTCCAACAACTTTTGATCTGCTGCCATAATCAATGTGCACCACCAGGTTTCCACTTTTCTCACCTGTGAAATGCACCATTGAAATTCCGTCAGACCAAGCATAATATAGGCATTAAAATCAGTTAGTTAATTACCCAATCGGCATGATAGTCCAAGTCTTATCAAATACTTTCATATTTTTCATTCCTTCTCAACAAGCACATGAGCTCATTCATGTCCATTCTTGGGCAGGGAATTAACTATTCCAGCATTCATAATTTACTTTTAGCAAATACACACATTCCATTTTCAATCGTACATGCATTCAACAATCTTTTGTTTTTCACAATGCATATCTATATCTATATATATATATATATATATATATATATATATAATTAAAAAGGGAAAGAGATAGCAGCAAGAGTTTTTCCCCTCTTTGTTTTGTTCCATCCTGGAACCCACACCACTGCGGTGGCTTTTCATGCTCTCAGCCTCTTTCACTTCACCGTGAATGCTGGATCAATCTCTCTTGGTCATTACACTTAGTGTCTTTGGTCTATTCCAGACCTCTAAACCATGGAGTCTCTCCACATGGTTTTCCTCGACTGCTAGGAACCTCACGGTCTCACTAACACCTTTTTCATTGCCGCTCATTCCGAGCCTTCCAAGACAGTCACATGTCCACATGCACCTTTAGGATGCTCTCATAGTCCTCACTTCCAGTGATAGCTATATCCAAACATTGAATATATTGACATGTTTAGTTTATTCTCATCAGTTTTATCTCTAGAACAAGAGCTTAAAACATCATAACCAAATCATATACACATGTATATTCATAAGAAAAATAATCCAATACTTATCTGTATTGTTCATTTCCTCGTTTGTCCACAGGATCCTTCTTTGCTTTGCAAGCCTTGGGATTGCCTATGGACTTAGATGTTAGGTCAGCACGCAGGCTACTCCACAACATCAAATAATCAATGTCCAGCCAGTACATTCTCATGTCAACTGGGCTTGGAACTTTACCATGACCATTTCCAGTTCTAGGATCTACTATGGATCCCCAGGCATATCACAACCAAACATACATTTATACCAACAATAACCCTTACTCTGCAACCCCTCACAACAACCATTTACCTTTTACCTTTTACCTTTAGGGTGAAACACCCAACTGCATCTATTTATCTTGTCAACACAAGCAATACAAGCAATACAAGAAGCCTTCATCAACGTTATTGCTCTAAAACTATAATCACATTTCTCATCATTTGCTATCAAGTATTGAGACACCAGGAGTGCGCCCACTCCCTAGGGTGTAATCAATATTGAGAACCCTTTCATGAGTCAACATCGGAAAAGTGTGCACCCTTTCCCGGTGTGTGCCATGTAGGCCCTATTCATACTCAAGAAATCGGTCACAATGGAAATAAATTTAAAACATGACATGCATATTCATAGCAAGGGTCACAGAACACTTATCCATTTGCCGACGCAGTATGCCTTTGTTAAGGGGGAATGGGGGTTCCTTCCCTGAGTTAATAGTCCCTCAGTTTTCCATCCCAACTCCTTTTTACATTTCATATTTACACATTTCTTACTGACATAATTTATACCATCTCACTCATGTTACTACCAAACATGCAGTGCAAATGAGGCATTTTCAAAATTTCCAATGGTGTTTCACCTGAAACCCATTTCCAAGGGAAAACCTTCCCATGAAGTTTGGCTTCTATAGGCCATCACACATGATCTTCCTATAGTGTGTATCCCTGACACATTAATCAAATAGCCAAACAGTTAATCATTATCTGATAATACAATCCAAATTGATTGTTCCATAACCAAGCAATGACATTGGTAATCAAATTCAATAGGAAATTGCAATTATGTCTACTACAACAATTAATTTCCTCAATTGTGGGTTTCTTATAAGAAGCACTACTATTCCCATTGTAATTTTATTCTTACTAGCATAACATGAATACCCACTTACCATGCGTCTTCCTGACACAATCTTATACAAGCCAACAGTGATTAGTAGTCCCCAGCAATTTCCAAAATTCACAATTCAAATTTAACAACCCATTATGCATACCAACTGGCTTCACAGCCATGAGAATCTTCTCATAGGTTTGGCTCTTTCACATGGTAGATTCTGGTAGTTTTCATGGTCTTACTTCTCACTACCATGCTCGAAATAATCTACCTGAAACCTGAGCTTCAATCATTCAACACATTCTTATGCAAGCCAATAATGACTAGTAGTTGTCAGCAATTTCTTAAATCCGAAATTCACAATTCGAATTTAACAACCTATTATGCATACCATATGGTAGATTCTGGCATTGGTAAGGGTCTTACCTCTCACTACCATGCTTGAAATAATATACCTGAAACATAAGCTTCAATCAACCAAACACTTGGTAATTCTGGAGGCATATAACCTTTTCATTGCTACAACCAACACCGAAGCATTTTCAGAATTTATAAAATTCAAATACTTCCAGCTGTTAGTCACATGAATATTACCGAAACTCATTTACTTCATGCAATCATTTCCATACTTAACATTGCAAGGTATAGTCATATCATTCATGCAATTAAATGAAATGTTTAGATACTCCTTACTTCACAAGCGTATCATTTGTAACACCTTGCTCTTCCATAGAGCATTTCTGACAACCAATCGATCATGAATATCCTCTTTATACACTTACTATCCTACATTCACAATATCCTTTGAAATGGTTCCTGAATTGTCATCAATTCATCATTTAAGCCATAAGTTATTCATAGTATCACATGCATTCATCTCAATGCATTCATGCAATACGTCACAACATTGTACCTATACTTATGCAATCAATCACTCACACCCTTCATATGCATCTGTTCAATGCATGACTACAAGATTCATAAAATATTTTCATTGTGTATCCATTCAATTCTACCTTGCATTGATTCAGGAATACTATGCATTCAACATACCATGTATGGCCTAACCATGGCTACTTCATATAGGATGCATTGCTATAATCAAGATCATTAGTACTTACTTTCCTTGGGCTACTAAGCTCAATCAATATATACAGGCATGACACCTTTCTATATTCAAATATCCACATGGTATGAGGTCTCTTACCTTTACCATTCCATGGAATTTGTCATAATCAAACTCTTACCTGCATGGGTCATACTTACACCCTTGGCATGACCAATTTGGTTGGTCCTTTGCAGGAGATTCTAGACTTTTCTCACCAAATTTTTGATCATGGACTGGTTTCCTTATCCCTTTCTTCATAGGTTTGCTGTTCACATTCATCAGCATTAGCAACATACTCAACCATGTCCAGGTTGTCGTTGGTTTTTCCACTAATGCCAACACCAATGCAATAGTTATCATTCGTGGCTCATTATAAATATATAATTTTCAATATTCTTACCAACATGTAATATCCTATGCATGCAAGGCATATCCTCATACATTTCAAGTATAAAACTTAGGAAATGTAGTTATAATCAGCAAGATAGGGATTTAAGGAAACTTCCCTTTCAAATCCCTCATCTTTGCATGGAATTCCTCTTCCACACAACAACTGGTTAGCCTTCATAGTCCTTGCTACCTCTGGGCATGCAACTTTCCATATTTGTCCATTTGATAGTAGTGGCCGTCACTAGCACTTTGCTGCTCCATGCTCAGATTCAAGTGACTTTTCCTTGTTTCCTACTGGATAAGCTTTCCAACGCCTATCCATATGCTTCATTCCTACCTCGGGTGTGAAAACCACACCACTTCTAAAAATGAATATTTTCACAAAATCTCGGCATTTTACACACAACTGCATTTTAGACTGGGTGCCAACTTCAGCCCTGTAGACCCACTGAAAAACTACTAAAAATCCCACTGGAAAACAGTTGAAATATGGTGGAAAATCCCCTTTGAAAAACTCAAATTTTCCTTGTACAGAATTGAATCTCATTCCAACTATCAATCTGACGTTTCGGCAGTTCGAACCACTAGCTTCTCCACTATACATCAGAAATCGGATCTTCTAACCTGTCGGATGGCTAGTTCTCTAAGATTTCGACACTCCGGCAGTCTGAGCTTCATCTTTCATCCGTCTTCATTGGCAGTCTAATAAACTAAATTTTTCCGACGTGTCGGGCCGATCTTTCTTTGGCTTCCGGTGTATCAACAGACCGATCCTCTAAATCTTTCCGACATGTCGGTGGTCTGATCTTCTAAAGTTTTTCGACGTTTTCTATACTTATAAAATTTTTCAATTTTTTTCTTCTTCTTCTTGTCGCCACATCGGATGCTCAAACAACAATCTTTTTCTGACGTTTCGGCGATCTTTGGAATATTTCTGCCGAAACTGCGGCTTTGACTTCAAATTTTTCCTCTGAAACTTCTCTTTCTTCGACATCGGCAACTTCATCTTCTATTTTCTTCTGATTCTTGTTGCCGCATTGCATGCTCAAACAACTAACATTTTCTGACAATTTCCATACTTAGTCGAATTTTCAAAATTTCGTCTTCCGTCGATGGCATCAGAAGTCCAAACCACTAACTGAGCCACCGTATTGGCTGCTCAAACTGCTAACATCTTTCGATGATTGGCTCCATTTCCTTCCTTCTGTTGGCCAAATTGTTCCTTCCGCAGCCGCAATGGCGGAACACAATCATGGATATTCTCCCGATCGGCGGCCCAATCTTCTATGGCATGACCCAATCGGCATCGGCGGTCTCTTCACATCAGAAGTCTAGTTCTCTAGACTTCTGCAACAGCGGGTGCACGAAGAACTTTCTTCTTTCGATAGCTGACGATCTTCCATACTTAGAAAAATTTTCAACTTTTCTTCATGGCGTCGGCGGTCGGAGGACTTACCCATCGGACGGGTAGTCACTTAGCCATCCGCAACGGCAGACGCTCGAACAACTATTTCCTTTCGATGGACACATAGACAATTTTCCGTAATTTTCTTTCAAACTGCCCTCCATTGGGCATGCTTTCGTCTAACTCTTCCGCTACGTTGGAAGTCTGTTCCACTAAGTGTCTCGATTGTTCAACACTTAGGCAAATTTTTGGAATTTTCTGATCTCTGCTGGGCAGAAAGAAATTTTTCCACTGTCACTGCACCTTGGTGGTCCATTCAGGCCCATGCTGCAACATGAGCTCTGATACCACTCTGTCATGTCCCCGACCCTCCGACTGGCGAAGAGGACGCGACAAACAACAAAAAAAAGGGGCAAACAGCCCCATGAACATGGAGAAACAGACAAAACATCAATGCTGAAATTAAAACAAGCTTATCATAATGCATACGAAGATGCATAAACATACAAGCATACACAGATGCATAATTCCTCAACATTCAGCAGAATCAAACATATACATTCCCGCATTCACATGTTCATCATAATTCATGGAACAATAGATTAAATTGCAGAGATGAAATAACAATAGTACTTATCTTTTGATGAAGAATTCTCCCGCAACTAGCTACATCGCTGCAACGTTCCACACAACCATAGGCCAGCATGCTCATCAATCTCTCAGCAACACTGCCACCCCCGAGATAGGCATGATTCCTCAAGGAATAAGGGTCAATGCAAGCTTACACATAGCCAAGGTTTAGAAAGCAGCAAACCAACACAGTTGGGATTCACCAGGTCATCAAGGAGCTAGGAAAGGATAATGCTAAGCTCGTGGCCACAACACCAGCCTTCTCAAGAATACATAGTCTTTAATCCCACTCACAACAGTCTAAATACCAACCACTACATACCGTAGCAACACAATCCCTTCATAGCCCTGTGAAGAAGGAAAGACAACCAGGGACAATCCCCAACCAATAGGTGAGACACAGCTCTAGTCCACAAGACAAATCAGAGTTGTTCTTGGCCCTAGCGTGGCTAAAACAACTCAACAACAACCCAACCAGGGTGCATCAACAGCAAACTCACAATGAAAACGATAGCAGCTATACACAGTCCGAAAGCAGGGAGGAAGACGCAGCCAACAGATAGGGAAACCAACTTTTATCGCACATCCAAGAGCCCACAGCACACGATGAAAACTATGGCGACCAGTGCGCAAAGGAAAAGACACAGTCCAAATCAGAAGAAGGAAACACACACCGTCCGAAATGGAAGAAGGATGTTGGACTCTCAACACCACCCAAACATTGTGGGAAAAACAACAACGACCCAATTATGCGGTTGAAACCAACAGCAAGCAGAAATCATGGATTAAGACCACGGCTATGAAATATACCAATAGAAATAGGGCCCTTAAGGCCATTCTACCTGCTCGCTACGTTCACAACCAGAGAAGACCCGTGACTAGTGCGTGAGGAGCACAGAACAAGAATCCTAGCCTGCGCGAGGATGAACAACACGTCTCTCTACATGAGGCGAACAGACAATGGCCTAAGCGCACAGATGAACAGATCCCTATGAGGAACAGATAGACCATCGAGGGAATGCGCAATGGGGAGAAAAAATGGAGAATATGGCCTCGTGGAGGTTGTTTCCAACATGAGGTCAACTCGCTGGTGGAGTGTGTGCGTGGGCAAGGGCTAACAGCCTACCACACTCCACTACCCACCATAACTGCCCCAACTACCTCAACAAAAACAATAAAGAGGTTGGATGAGACAAGGAAGATGGCAAATAAAAACAAGGTGGCAACATATGGGTTTTCCCCCCCATAGACCAAGGTTGACATCCCCCACCCCTTATCCTTTGGAATCATGCCCTTTTCATTCAACATTGCACTGCCATAGCTAGTTGTGGTTTTATTTTATTTGATGTGCGTGTTTACATGATGCCACATTATAATGTGCCGGATAGCACGACATACCATCGGCAACTATCCCTATTTCCGAAACATACACAACCAAATCGATGGTGGGGATTTTGCCTTTAGCTCCTCACCATGATTAATTACATTATATACATCATGCAAACGGGGTCAAAACCGTGGTGTTACATGATGAGCTTAATGAGTCCATGGTGAAAAATAGATTGCTTTGTATGATCTTGGTGCTCTCTCAACCTACATGACATCTTTTGTAAGCTTTTCAGAAAGAAGAAAGGTAAATTCATTTTAGACTCATTACTGAGATGCTAGAGGAACCTAAAGTGATATTTCAAAACAAAGGCAAATCTACCCTCATAGGTGACATAGCTCTATAATACTTTAATAGGATCAATCCACTCAGGTTTAAAATTTTGAATTGGAACACCTTTTCCCCAGTCTACAAATACACTAGGAAGAAAGTAATTTTGAGCATTAAAGGTGAAAGGAACCTTTTTAAACCAGAACTCCCCTTCATTAGAAATCCCTGTTGTTTCAGCTATTAAATCTCTAGTTAATTTGAACTTCAAGGTGTCAAAAGACACGATATCTTTGTTTAAACATTGAGAAAAGTTGTATGATAGCTCTGAATGATGACCTTCAATCCTTTCGAAGAACATTAACCATCCCGCATCTGCAAAGAATTGTGCACAATCTGGAAAATTCTTTACCCAGCTTAAGTCTGAGGGTTCTGCCCTGTTGGTTTTTCCACTCTTTTTCATATTTACTATGGTTAAACAGCTTTTGTCAATACACCACAATCTGACTGTCTTCAAATCTTAACAAACTGGCCTAGAATATAATATAGGGATCTCCAAAAGGGTCTATTCATATTTCCTCTATTTAAATGATGGATACTTTAAATGTATTGGTTAATAATTCATCATTTAACATGAATTAGGTCTAAAAATAGTATTTTTCCTTCGAATCTTTCATTAGTCATTTCTTCAGAAAAATCCACAAATTAAAAAACCCTGGTAATGGCACATGGACTACCTATTAAGATGACCAATTCGAATGCTAGAAAATGGTTATTTCAATTGTCAGGTGTCCAATTGCATGCTCCACCTTTCTTTGACTGCTTAGATCACTCCAGCTAACCGCTCCTGCAAGCCCTAATTCTTGCTCAATTTCAAAATCCCGATTATCAATCACTAATTTCTCACCACGATCTTCAATTACTCTTCATGCAATTCAAATAAAAACATCATTCCAGCCATCTTTGTTCCATTATACTCTGCATATCATTATTATATAAGCTTCTGCAAACAACTACCACGATTTCACCCTTATGATAATATTCCACCTGCCTTAGTGATTAAGCTACAGAAGACACCTATCAAAACCATCATACAATGTGATTGACACCTCAGGTGTGAGAATCTTGAAGAAATTGGACCAAAAAAATGATGATTTTGACTTGCGCGGTTTTCTTGTAGCGCTCTTGTGCATCTGTTTTTGTCTTGCGCTACAAGAAAGTCCAAATTAATTATTTCACAATATTAAGCTAATGATAAGATTTGAACTTGGTTTAGGAGTCTTAATTTAGCTGTAATTCTATTTTTAGACTTTTTAAATCCATATATGTCTTATATAAGCCCCTCAATTATAAAATCAAAGCAAAACTTGTAAAAATAAGCTAAGAAATCAAACATTATGAGATTTAAAGGGTAAAATTAACATTATCCCTATCAAAACAAAATTCTAGAAACAAAAAGTAAAAGCAAGATTTAAAATATGAATAAAAGTATAAAGAACAATGGAAGACAAAAACATGACCTAACAGATATGAACTCTTTGTTTATCTACATCACTTGACATCCGTTAACCTTGTCAAATAACGAATTTAGCTTATTCCAAACAGAATAAGGGAAGTCAATCCCACTTGTATGAAATTGAATCTTATTTAAAATGTTGGTAATGATAACCCCATCGACTTCATCCTTAAATTGCTTTTTATCACTAACTTATTCTTGTCATAATTCAGATATTTAACAACAATCTTATTATACTTCCATAGTCCCTTGCTTTCCAACAATGTTCCCATATCTACTTGATGTGGACCCTGTAAGAAATCCTACTAGCCCATAGATCATAGTTTAGAAGTAAATTTTGACACAAAGACACACAAAAATCCTTGATACCATTATTGTCTTTTATTAATTCTCAGAAATCAATTTACAAATATTATATATGAATTCAAATTAAAGCTCTATTCATAAGGTTATATCTATGAATTTTATTCATATTACTCACAAGGAAAACAATTGGGAATAGAATCCACAGTAGAAACAACCCCTTCTTCCTTTACCTTTATTTGTATTTATAGGATCCTTCATCACCTCAATTTTATACTCAATATATCTCTATAAGAATTTGGGTAGTTCCTTCCGTAGTTATGAGACTTAAATGATTTACCTACAACATTTTTGGTGTACCATTCCATATAGCGAAATATTTTAACTACCATAACTCTTGCAATAATTTCTTCAATAACGTTTTCAACTTCCTAGTTTTTTGTGCCTTATCTTCTTGGTCAATAATTTATTTTCACCTCTTTAGTCATCATGACCCTAGGTTGGACCTCCGTTTCTCCATCAATTAGTCTTCTAACTTTTCTGACTATCAATAAATACAACTAACCTCTACTTACTAACCAATCAATCTACTCTCTGACTATATCACTATTATGTTAGATCAACCTATCATCAATATCTCCAACCTACTTTCCTCTCACGTCCCTAACCCTCATCCCAACAATGGAGAGGACATGATGAACACACTGCTGCTGTCAACGGGAAATATAGCCCCATGAACATGATAATTAAAATGCAATGAAATTAAAGATATACAGAAATATAAATCATGCAATATACAATGAAAGCAAATAACATCCATTCAAGCATTCAACCTACTCATGACAATTCATAAGCAAATACAATTGCAAAGATTAATAACATGAATACTTATCTTGAAAAGAAGTTGGCCCGCAAATAGCTACGTCACTGCAACGTTCCACCCAACCATAGGCCAATGTGTTCATCAATCTCTCAACATCACTGCCACCCCTGAGCTGTGCAAGATTCCACAAGGATCTAGGGAACAATAACAATAGGCTCACACATATCCCAACTCATACATCCACAATTAATCCAACACATAGTTGGGTTTCACAGACTTACAAAGGCACATAGCCAAAGTTTATACCAGTCACATCCAAGGCAACAAATGGGTTTATCATGCTACTAATTGAACCATCCTTCAAGTTGGGTTTATCATGCTTACATAGACAAGGTAATATACTGTTGGGTTTATTAGGACAATAGTCAAGATAGCTAACAATATTGAATAAATGTACTGCTAGATTTATCAAGCTAAACATCCAAGCCAACATTCACATAAACAACTAGCCAAGGATTGCACACAAGGGAAAACACAACAAGACACAACCAAGCCAACATATGGGTTTATCAGGATATCAACCAATCCATCCTTCAAATTAGGTTTGTCAAGCCTCCAAGGCAGTGGATAGGAAGAACTGCTAAGCTGGTGAGCTCATCCACAGAGCTAAGGACACCTTCACAAGATCTATCTGGCCCGGAAACCAAATGGTCTACACACCCAACATAAGGAAGTGTCCCGTTCTTTGCACCATAGTTCCTCGAGCTACCCCTTCCCTTCCAGCACTCTTTAGGATGTGCAGAGTAAAGTTCACCAACCACTCTTATCTTATTGTGAGGTTCCATAGTAGTTTTATCAAGCACATTCTACGTCTCTTCCACTCCTAGTATTGCATACAGTTCAGACCAAAACAATAGAGGCATACAGAATAATTGCAAGGTTTTGTGGTTGCAGGAAAACATCATGGGCTCCAAAATTAGAAGTGCCAATTGAGGGAAAACAACCCTTGGTGCCAAAATCGATTTCACCAAATGATCTATGGCTTTACCTGGCCAAAATGACCTCAACATTAACCCAAATTTGTGGGTCTTCTCTTCTATTCATTATGCAAGAACACAATGAAATTCCCCACTAGGGAAAATCAACACAACATAGCCCCAACCGAGATCCCAACTACTGAATTATTTCAAATCCATTCCCCAGCCCTAAGGAAATAACAAGAAACTAGAAAACGTGAATGGGGTACGCACCACGGCCCAAAGGACGCAAGGAAGAGAGAAGCATGGATTCCTGAATGCATCACATGCACACAGAAAAAAATCATGGGGAAAGAGAGCTCTATGAGATTCCCACTACGTGAGGAAAACCCCCTTCATGCGTGAGGAAATCACTGCTGCCGCCCCCCCCCCCCCCCCCCCCCCCCCCCCCCCTTGAGAAAATTATACCTCCTGACTGGATGAGGAATGTGGCTGGCCTCCATCACGTGAGGGAAAAATGGTGAACGCTTTCTTGGGTATGCGTTCCATCCAATATTAACGACCCTGCCAAAAGTGACAGCTGCCCACACCTCCCAATCCCCAAGGAAATAACTCCCCTCACCCACTTAGATGACTAGGAATAAAAGACAAAAAAGGGTAACCACTTATGGGTTTTCTCCTTAGACATGGATTTTCCCATAGGGTCAAGGGTTTAAATAATTCCCCCTCCCTATTCCCTGTGAAATCATGCCCATATCTCTTTAACGTTGCGACACATAGCTAGTCGTGGTATTTTATTAATTAGCATTTTACATTATGTCTCAAACATATTGTGCCTGGCTAGCACATAAACCATCATCATCGATTTTAATCGCTGATACATAGTACACTAAATCCATGGTGGCGCAAAATCCTTGAGCTCCACAACATGATTTAATACAATATTTTCATCATATGCAATCTAATACCATGGGGTCAAAAACCAGAGTGTTACATTCCCCTCCCCCTTCAATACCGCTGTCCTCAGTGCTTTACAAAAATTAACAATTGCTACACTGGAGCCACCCTTAGTGCTCTGCAAAATTGAAAAAAATTGATGTGCCAATTGCATGGCATCTTCCAGCTCCCACATAGCCTCTTTGGATTGGAGTGCTTCATGTTCACTTTTATTTGTCCACTAGCATGATCTAGAACTCGTCCAAGTCCTTGTTCGTATGCATCGGCATGCACCACATGATATTTTTCTGGTCTTGGAGAATCCTTCTCCTCATCTTGCAACATTTATGATGCCTTTGACAACCAGCAATACCTATTCTCAAGCCCCAATCAATGATTCAATTCCAATGTTAGTATTCATATTTTTCCAAAATCATAGATGAATCACATACACATGCATATTGATATCAAATTGACAAGAATTTGTCAAGTGAACCAAGCACTTATCTTCATAAGTATCTTCTTTGGCTCCACAGGTATCTGAATTGGATTTATACAACCATGGCACCAAAAAAACTTGCCCCACCCCACACAAGGATGGTACCTCTTCTCTGCAATATAGTCCCTCGAGCATACCCACCCTTCCGGTGCTCTCTAGGGTGTGCATTAAAAGGTAGCCAAATTTATGAAAGCCTCGGATCACCTGCAAATACCTCTCAACCGAGGTCTAACAGCTCCATTCTTGATCCCAACACCTCTTTAGGTGCTTCAATAACCATTCTGTTCAATAGCCTACACCTCCTCTAGGTGCTTACCAAGCTCAGGTTCTTACCAAGCTTAGTCGCTTCCCTTCCGACCACCACAATGAATTTAGTCCTATAGAATGCAATCTATAATGAGATTTTTAAAATCATGGTGGCATCATATGCTCATGTATATTTACAGAAAATCAGCAATAAATTTTCTTTTATAAGTAAACCAAATACTTATCTGTATAACATCTCTCAACCAAGATCTGGTCATCCCCAATTCAGATCCCAACATCTCCTTGGATGCTCAATGGAAGCTCTAGCTTGCGGGCCTAGCACCTCTTCTAGTTCTCACCACTATTTACGCACTTCCTTTCTAGGCACCATTACAGATTAATTCACATGTAGGATTCATTTTCACAAGATTTATTTCTTAACAAGATATTCAAAATCTTAGTTGAATCATTATACACTTGTGTAATTATAGAAATTCAACCAGGATTTGCCAAATAATCCAATACTTATCTATATAGAATCTCTCAACTGAGATCTGATTAGCCCCGCTTTAGAGCCTAACACCTCCCTGGGTGCTCAATAATAGCTCTAACTTAAGGGCCCAAGAACTCCTCCAATTTCTCATCATTGCTCAGGCGCTTCCTTTCCATACATCATAATACCTAGGGGTTATTCTCTTCACGGATGCCCCACTCTCGTGACAGTCCCCTTATGGTGTGAATGTGTGCGAAAATAAGTCTAACTAGATGTATTACACCTTGGGAATCCACAGTGATGCATACCGATACCTAGATAGCAGGGGGGAGAAGCTATGTACCCAAGTACATCCTTCCAAAGGAGCCATGTACTCCCTGTACATGTTTTCATCGTCTTACCTGCATTACATATAGACATGGATTTTTCATCAGACGTCATTATAAAATTTCAATCATAGGTTTCCAAACCTATCTCAAGCACATCCCTTTGAGAAGCTATGTACACCTCGTACATCCCTCTAAGGAACCCTGTACATCCAGTACATACTTTCATCGTCTCACCTGCATTACATACAAGCATGCAATTTACATGAGACATCATCATAAAAATAATTGAAATCATAGGTTTCCAAACCTATTCCAAACACATTCCTTCAAGAAAATATGTACACCCCATACATCCTTCCAAGGAACCATGTAGACCCAGTACATCCTTCCGTGGATCTTTGTATCCCATACACATCCTTCCGAGAAGCTATGTACTCCAAGGGTGTACTTTCACTATCACACCTATGTTACATACAAGCATGCATTTCACATGAGATGACATCATAAATTTAATCATAGATTTTCAAATCTATTTCATGCATACATGATTTCCCAATATCAAACAATCAATAACATTGATAGTCAAATAAAAATATGAGTTCACAATTTTGCTTCCTATAGAGAATTTTTTTTTTGTAGCCATGAGGCCATCCTCATATTTTTTGGATTTGCAAGTGGGAGCACTCATCCCTACTTATGTATGCTGTCCCAAAACCTGGACATCCACATATAACATGTCATCCTAACGCAATTTTAAATAAGCCAAACAGTCATAGTTAGCATTAGGAAACTTCATACATTAATCAATGCAAGACAAGCATATCCATGGTTAGCATGATTCAAAACCATCACAGGATATCATAGTATCCCATAGTCAATAGAAAAAAAATATGAAGTTTCAAAACCTATTCTCAGTTATGAGATACTTCTCATGGCACATGGAAGCTTCCTGCCCTGGTTTCATTGGGCACTAGCATACTTCCCTAGTCGGGTTATTCTACCTGAGCCTTCAAGAATTCCTCATATGTATTCCCATACATACAAGAGACATTTCCTCATGGAACCAAAATTTCACATGCAGGATTCCTTATCCTATACATACACTTAACTTTGCCTGCAGAATCTTCTTCAGTGAACTTCCTGCAATACCTTGCAAGTCCCACAATAAATTTTACACTTGTTAACTTTCTTGGAGTAGGACAACTCACCATGGCCTCAATATGTTCAGGGTCTCGGATATTCCTCTATTGGAAATAATGTGACCCAAATAATGAATTCTATCTTCATAGAAGTCATAATTGCTCAAACCTGCATACAACTTATGTTTCTTGAGCAATTTCAAAGTCAGCCTCAAATGTTCTACATGTTATTCCTCATTCTTAGAATAAATAAGAATGCCATCAAGGAGAACAAAAACAAACCTAGGACACACTTGGCCTGACATACTTACAGAAAACATTATTCATGAGACACATGAATGTAGCGGGCGCTACACTGTCATTTTTCCATTTTTTCTAACCCTGTAGATCTCACTGGAAAAACCTACTAAAAATCCTTGTCTCGGAACAATTTTTCCTTCCACCTGATCGGCAAAAAGCATTCGACGTATCGGCTCCATTTCCCCTTTTTATTTCCACGTGGGAACTTGAAAAAACTGCCATTGGAGCAGAAAAATCCTGAAGTTTCTTCTGCTAACAACTTACCTAGCCTTCTGCCATAGCGAAAAAATGTCCAATTTCTATTAGCTGTTGCGGCTCAAATCACAACTTCCACCCGCCACGTCTGAAAGGTTTTCAACCTTCATCTACCACCACACATTGGAAACATATTTGGATTTAATCTACCATTTTGTTAGAAACATCTTTGGATTTCATCCGCCGCTGGATTAGAAACATATTTGGATTTCATCCTTCACGGGCCTTCTGTTGTAGCAGAAAAGTTCTGAAGTTTCTCCCAATTGATGTCACTGCCACATTGGAAAACTTTCCATCTTTCTTCCGTCCAAGCCCTTCGTCATTGAACAAAAATTTCCATCTTTCTTTTGCCGTTCCGAAAGACCATTTTTATTTCTTGCTTTCTTTTCCTCTGCTATGTAGCGACTTTATTTTATTTTTTTCCACTGCTATGCATCGGCTCGGTTCTCCTTTGTCTATTGCTACGCGTCGGATTGATTCTCCTTTCTCCAGCACTAAGTGTTGGCTCAATCATTAAAATCCATTTGTCATTGTGGATCAAACAATAAAACCCATCCGTTGGAAAATTTTCCCAAATTGTCGCCGTTATGAAAATAATTTGGACTTTCACCCGCTGAGCTACGTCGAAAAAATATTGAAGTTTATGCTGCTGGTTCAAAAAAAAATTGAACTATGCTCTGATTTGTTCAGTCGATTCATCTGAAAAATCCTCCAAAATCTGCTGATTTCAACAATTAGAAAAATTTTGAATTTTTCTCTGTCATGAAACTTTCCCTACCATTAGCAAAATTTCAGGTGGCTCCATCCGCTGTGTCAGCAAAAACCCGACAATCTAGTCGTCGTATTGGAAAATATTCTTCTTTTTTCGCTGATGATTTGGAAGCCTTCTTCATCTTTTAGCCGCTGCTCATCGAAAAACTTTCCGGCTTTCTCCCAATCGGGCCTTCTGCCATAGTGCAAAAACTTCCAACTTTCATCCGATCGGTAATTGGACAAGTATTCCGCCACGTCGGAAAGCATTTCGACTTCCATACACCATTGCAACTCAAACTTCCTCTTCTTTCTACTGCTATTGTGGCTCAAACTTACTTTTCTTTACGCCATCATTGCGGCTCAAACTTCCTCTCCTTTCTATCGACAAGCCAACACTTAGAAGAATTTTTCAAAAATGTTTTCCTTTATTTCGCTTTCTTCAAGTTTTTCTTCTTCTTCAATGGTGAAAATCTCGACTTCCACCCACCGTTGCAACTCAATTCTCAACATACACCTATCATTGCGGCTCAAGTATCGAATTCCACTCACCGTTAAAGATCAAGTCTCGACTTCCACCCGCCTCGCATCAGATCTTCTTAGATGACATGTGTCGGCTCAACTTCAGCTAATTGAGCCAACATAGACTTAAAACACTTAGAATTTTTTTCCTTCTTCTCGGTTCTATATTGCAAATGTGGCCACCATGTCAGCTCGCCTTCATCTAACCTAGTTGATGTATTGGATCATCTTCATCTATCTGCCACCACCATCATTGTGGCTTCCTTCAGGAAACACAACAAACATATTGGCTCCCTTTTTCCAACGCAACTGAAGTATCAACTTCACTTCAACTTTCTTAGCGACATAGGAGAACACTCCAACACTTAGAGAAATTTTCATTTTTTGTCTGTCTCTCCTTACTATGGAATAGAGAGGCTGATCCTACCCCTATCAGTTGTTCAACATGGCCCATTGAGGCCCAATGTTGCAACCAGTGCTATGATACCACACTATCACATCCCCACCCCTCATTCTGACGATGGAGAGGATGTGACCAACACACTGCTACTATCAACAGGAAATCTAGCCCCATGAACATGATGATTGAAATGCAATGAACTTAAAGATATGCATAAATATAAATCATGCAATATACATTAGAAGCAAATAACATCCATTCAAGCACTCAACCTGTTCATGACAATTCATAAGAAAATACAATTACAAAGATTAAGCACACGAATACTTATCTTGAAAATAAGTTGGCCCAGAACTAGCTTTGTCATTGCAGCGCTCCACCCAAGCATAGGCTAGTGTGCTCATCAATCTCTCAGCATCACTACCACCCCTGAGCTGGGTATGATTCCACAAGGATATATGGAACAATAACAATAGGCTCACACATAGCCCAACTTATACATCCATAGTCAAGCCAACACACAGTTGGGTTTCAAAGACTTACACAGGCGCATAACAAAAGTTTATACTAATCACAACCAAGCCAACAGATGGGTTTATCAGGATACTAGCCATGCCATCCTTCTAGTTTGGTTTATTAGGCTTACACATACAGGGTAATATACTACTGGGTTTATCATGCCAACATCTAATCCAACTAACAATAAATGCACTGCTAGCTTTATCAGGCCAAACAACCAAGCCAACATTCACATAAACGACTAGCCAAGGATTGCACACAAGGGAAAACACAACAAGACACAACCAAGCCAACATATGGGTTTATCAGGATATCAACCAATCCATCCTTCAAGTTAGGTTAGTCAAGCCTCCAAGGAAGTGGACAGGAAGAACTGATAAGTTGGTGAGCTCATCCATAGAGCTAAGGACACCTTCACAAGATCTATCTGGCCCAAAAACCACATGGTATACACACACAACACAAGGAAGTGTCCCCTTATCTACTCCACAGTCCCTCGGGATACCCCTTCCCTTCTAGTTCTCTTGAGGATGTGCATAGCAGGTTCACCAACCACTCTTATCTTATTGTGAGGTTCCACACTAGGTTTATCAAGCACATTCTATGTCTCTTCCACTCCTTGTCTTGCATACAGTTCAGACCAAAACAATAGAGGCATACACAACAATTGCAAGTTCTGGGGTTGTAGGAAAACATCATGGGCTCCAAATTCAGAAGTTCCAATTGAAGCAAAACAACCCTTGGGACAAAATCAATTTCACCAAATGATCAATGGATTTACGTGGCCAAAATGACCTCAGCAATCGCCAAAATTTATTGGTCTTCTCTTCCATTCACAGTGTAACCACAGACCAAAATTCCCCATAAGGGAAAATCAACACAACACAACCCCAACCTATATCCCAGCCACTGAATTCTTTCAAATCCATTCCTCATCCCTCAATAAAACACATGAAACTGCAAAACGTGAATGGGTTACACACCGCAACTCCAAGGATGCAAGGAAGAGACTCAGCGTGGATGCTTGAAGCTATCACATGAACACAACAATAAATTGTGGGGAAAGAGAGCTCTATGAGCTTCCCACTGCATGAGGAAAAACCCCTATGTGCATGAGGAAATTGATGCCCCATCCCCGTCGTCCCCCCCCAAGGAATTGCTACCTCCTGACTGCATGAGGAATGCAGTTGGCCTCCCTCACGCGAGGGAAAAATGGTGAACCCTTTCTTAGGCATGCATTTTGTCCAAGACTAATGACCTTGCCAGAAGTGGTAGCTGCCCACACCTCCCGAGTCCCAAGCAAATAACTCCCCTCACCCAGTTAGATGACTAGGCATAAAAGACAAAAAGGGTAGATAACCACTTATGGGTTTTCCCCTTAGACATGGATTTTCCCATAGGCTCAACATTTTAAGTAATTCCCCCTCCCTATTCTTTGTGAAATCATTCCCCCATCACTTAATGTTACAACATGTAGCTAGTTGTGGTATTTTATTAATTAGCATTTTACATGATGTCTCAAACATATTGTTCATGGCTGGCACATAAACCATCGGCATCAATTTTAATCACTGATACATACTACACTAAAGCCATGGTGGGGAATTTTTCTTGAACTCCATACCATGATTTAATACAATATTTACATCATATGCAATTTAATACCATGGAGTCAAAACCAAGGTGTTACATTTCCTAGCATTGATCTCTTCCCATCAATTATCTTCACAACATCACCAAAATTTCAACTAGTTGTCCACTCAACTTTCACTACAACAATACCATTTTGGGGACATTTTTGGCTTGTAGTGGTTTTACTAACGCCCCACCTCCAAAAAAAAATTATGTCTTTGAGGGCGGTTCTTAAACGACCCCCCCCCCCCAAAAAAAATTCATGAGAATTAGACTTTTGGGGGCATTTTTTAGAAACCCCCCCACCCCCCAAAATCATGAGAAATAGACTTTTAGGGGTAGTTTTTAGGGGCGGTTGTTTTAAAGTATCCCCCAAAAGTTATGGGAATTTGGACTTCTGGGGGTGTTTGTAATAAACCCGCCCTCAAAAGTCCAATTTTCATAAAAAAAAATTTGGGCCTTGACTAGAACCCCCCCTATAGATCCTTTTTAAGACGATTTTCAAAAAAACCTCCCTTAAAAGTCATGAGAATTTGGACTTTTGGGGACGATGGTTATATCACATTTGAAAATCCCAGAACATATCCCATGCATAGGAAATATTTGGCATGTGATTGAGATGTGGTATCACATTTGAAGATTTAGTACACCAAGGATGGTTCTCTTTACCCAATTCATGTTACAGGGTGAAGTGTAACATGCCCATTTTGACCCCATGGTATTGAATTGCATATGATGTAAATAACGTTAATAAATCATGATGTGGAGCTCAAAGCAAAGGCCCGATCATGGATTTAGCATTTTATGTTTTGACAATTAAAATCGATGCCGACGGTTTATGTGCTAGCCAGAAACAATATGTTTTGAGAAATCATGTAACTATGCAATTAATAAAAATACCACAACTAGGTATGCACCACAACGTTAAAGAGATGGGGGCATGATTTCACAAGGAATAGGGAGGGGGAAATATTGAAACCCTTGAGCCAATGAGTAAAATCCAAATGTCAGAGGGAAAACCCATAAATTTTCAACTACCCATTTTGTCCTTTTGTGCCGATTCATCTAGAAATGGTTGAAGAATTTATTTCCATGGGATGGGAAAGGTATGGAGTTCAAATTCGAATTTGGGAAGCCACCCATTTTTGGAAAATGTTTTTTTGACCACTTGGGAAAGTAAATGCTTGGAAATTCATGCCCAAGCTATTATTCACCCATATCTTCCATTCCTCATTATTTTTTCTCATGGAAGTTGGGCTCTCTGATGGAGCTGAATATTGTTGAGCTCTCTCCCTCACGATTTGCTGTCGTTTATTCATTTCTCCATGCCCATAATTCATTTTCTGTGATTGTTGGGTGAATTGGAAGAAAGGGGAAATGATTTTGGGGTTCAAGGAGGCTTTTTTTGCCCTTGTGAGCAAGATGGAAGCTTCCCCCATGTTTTTCTGTAGTTTCCCATTTTTCTCCATGCCTGGAAAGTCATTTTTGTGTTGCTCAATGAATGGGAGAAGAGACCCACAATTTTGGGGGTTTTAAGAGGATGTTTTCCTTTCCTCACGTAGCTGATCTTGCTGGGAGTTTTTCCCCTAATTATTTATATTTTTTCCTCATTTTTCTACACCCAAAAATTTGTTTATGTGTTGCGTATTGGTTAGAGAGACAAGGTTTCCCGATTTGTGGGTGAATGGAGGTCATTTTCCCCCTGTTATGACCAAAAACGTTTTCTGAGTTGAGATGTACAATTTTGGGTGTTTATGGTGGTTTAGTTGCTCCCATATTTCTTGATAATGATTCATGGAGTCGATTTGCTCCTATGGGTTATTTTCCCCATCTTCCATTTATGTTTGTAGTTCCCAGGAAGTGTTGTCCTTACCCAACAATTTTATTTTGCTGTGGAGTGCATGCTTGTGTTGAATTGGATGAGTAAGTCCAAGGAACCTGTATGTTAGATAGTTGACAATGTTTGGATGTGATTGTTGGCTTGGATGAGTAGTTCCAAGGCCCCCATGTTATTGTCTTATTTCCCTACTAGTCTATGAAACCCAACTATGTGTTGGCTTGACTATGGGTGTATGGTCTTGCTATGTGTGAACCTGTTGTTCCCTAGTTCCTTGTGGAAATCATGACCATCTTGGGGGTGGAAATGGAGCTGAGAGATTGATGAGCACATTGACCTATGGTTGGGTGGAATGTTGCAGTGACATAGCTAGTTGTGGGGAAGCTTCCTCTCAAGATAAGTATTCTTTGTGTATTTAATTTCCACAATTGTATTCATTTTATGAATTACTATGAACATGCTGAATGATTGAATGAATGTGTTTTTCTTCCCTTGTTTATTTCATGTATAATGCATCTATGTATGTTTTAAATTCAATACATTTTTATTATCATGTTCATGGGGCTAGATCACCCATTTGATAGAAACACCAGTGTAGGTTGTGTCCTCTCCATTTTTGGGATGAGGGGTGGGGACGTGACAGTGTGGTATCAAAGCACCGGTTGTAGCATTGGGCCTCAATGGGCCAAGAAGACTAGTTGACAGAGGTTAGAATCACCTTTTGTGGTTAGCAGGAAAAGATGCAGACATATAAAAAGTTTAAATTTTCTAAGTGTTGGAATAATTTCCATGTTGGTTGAACTGGTCGAGTTTCAATGATGCATGATGGCTTAACCGGTTGAGTTGAGCTGATATATGTTAGAGTGAAAGCTCGATCTTCACCGATGTTGGAAGATAATCAGAATATTTTTTGAAAATTTTCTACGTATGAATGTGTCGGCTAGATTAGTTGAGTTGAGCCAACACATGTTGGTTGGGTTAGCCGAGTGGAGCCGATGAATATCACATCAACCATGTTGGCTGCATTGATGGAGTTGAGCCAATGCTATCGGCATGAAATGCTAAGTTGGGCCAACAAGAAGAAGAAAAATAAAAATTTTGAAAAAAAAATTCAAAGTGTTGAAAATCAGGTAAACTTAATGAGTTCTGTGAATACATTGACTGAGTTTGATGAGTTTCACCGACACACATTGTGAGAACTTGGTGAGTTGAGCAAATCAGGAAAAGAAGAAGAAAAATTTTCAAAATATTTTTTAAGTATGGACTGTGTCGACAAAAATTGGGGAGTTTTGCTGATGTATGTGAGAACAGATCATTGAGTTCCGTTGATACGTGTGAGATGGAAAAGGGGAATTTATCTGATGTTGAGGAAAGAAAGAACAAAAAAAATGAATTTTTTCTAAGTGTCGAAAATCTGATCTCGACAAGAAAAGATGATTTTTTCCGATACATGTCGGGTGAACTTCTGATATGTCGAAAAAGTGTGATGAGTTTTTTGATCGAAAGAAAAGGACAAGTTTGCCGATCTGTCGGAAGCAAAGGAGGAGTTTTTCTGATCATCAAACTTGGTAATTTTTTCTGATATGTCAGAAAAGTGTGATGAGTTTTTCGATCGAAAGAAAAGGACAATTTTTCCAATATGTTGGAAGCAAAGGCGGAGTTTTTTCAATCCAGAGGAAATGATGAGTTTTGTGGACATGTCAGAAGGGAAAGGTGAGTTGAGCCTACATGTTGTAAAACTTTAGTGATTTCGTCGATCGGGTGGAAAAGCTGAGTTGCTTCGAAACATGGAATTTCAACTGTTTTTCAGTAGTTTTCAATGGGAATTTTAGGGGCAAGCCCCCTTGACCCTCGTTGTCCCCTTGAGACAGTCGTTGTTGTGAAAGAAGAGGATATGATTTTTCCAAATGCAAGTAAGTAATTTATAAGTTCTTGAGAATGTTATGTAGCTAACAATGGTGTTCCTAAAACATTTTACATAGTCATATTGCAGGTTGGAAAGTTGGTCTTGGTCCAACCAAGAAAGCCAAGAGATCCAAAAGAGAACATAAATTGACTCAATTGTTGGGGATGTGGAGGAGACCATTTGATTAAGTACTGTCTACATTAGAGTGGGAATGAATCTCAAGTACACAGCACCAAAGAAGCTGAAACTATGGGTCAGGAAGTAGGGACCATTCCTAAAATTTGCGCAGTGTTAGAAGACCACCAGGAAGGTCATGACTCAACTGTGGTGGAAGTTGAGGGTGATATTGCTAAACATAATATTTCTATTTTGATTTAACCTGGATTGACTCATAACTATATCACCATTGGAATTGTTGAGATGAGCACTTTGAAGAAATCAAACTAGTGAAGACCATGGTTAGTCGAACTAGCCACTGGAACCAAGAAGAAGATCAGTGAGGTGGTGACGAAATGTCCATTGGTCATGGATGGGTTAGTCACCTGTGTAGATCTAAATGTTCTACCACTTGGATCCTATGATTTCCTCATTGGAATGGATTGGATGGAAGCTCATAGAGAAAAGATTGATTGCTAAAACAAGACTTTTGAGTGCTTGGATGAAGAAGGAAACCTAAAGGTTGTGAAAGGAATTCTATAAGTGATCTATAGTAGGAATATTTCGGCAATGTAGTTCAAGAAGTTTTGTGGGAAAGGCTGAAAAGTGTGTGCAACTCATGTTTTGGAGGCAACAAATAATGAAAACCCCTAGGTTGGAGGTCTTTCATGTGTTGCAAGAATTTAGGGATGTGTTTCCTGATGATATTCTAGGGCTTCCTCCAAGAGGGATATTGATTTCACAATGTAATTTTTGCTAAGAGCAGCATCAATGTCCAAGACACCCTACAGGGTGAGTACACCGAAAATGCGAGAGTTGAAGATGCAGTTGCAAGAGTTGTGGGAAAACAAGTATATCAAGCCAAGTGTGTTCCCTTGGGGAGCACCAGTTTGGTTTGAGAAATAAAAATATGATACACTATGGTTATGCATTGGTTCAAATAGTTGAAAAAGTAGCATTTTCCTAGAATTGATGACCTATTTGATCAAATGAGATGAGCAAAGGTATTCTCCAATTTTGACTTAAGGTCTGCTTGCCATCAGGTAAGGATCAGTGATGAAGATGTTCATAAGATATCCTTTAGAGCAAGATATGGATATTATGAGATTGTAGTGGTACCATTTGGTTTCACAAATGCAGAAGCTACATTCATGTGCCTCATGAATAATATTTTTAGTAAGTATCTGGACATGTTTTTTCTTGTTCTCCTTGATGGCATTCTTATTTATTTTAAGAATGAGGAAGAACATGTCAAACATTTGAGGATGACTTTGAAATTGCTCAGGAAGCATAAGTTGTATGCAACATTGAGAAAGTGCGACTTATATAAATATAGAATTCATTATTTGGGTGGCAGTATCTTAGATAAAGGAATGTCAGTAGACCCTAAAAATATTGAGGCCATCAGGATTTGTTCTTCTCCAAGATGTAAGATATTTTGTAAGACTTGCAAGAAATTGTAGGAGGTATAGTGAACGTTATTGTGTAGGTAAAGTTGAGCCTTTGTATAGGCTAAATAAGCCTACATGTGAACTTATAGTTCCATGAGGAAATGGCCCTTTTGTGTATGGGCATATATATGACGACTTCCTAAAGACTATAGGTAGAATGACCTGAGCATAGTAGTATATTTTTTCCCAATGAAACCCGAGACAGGAAGCTGCCATGAGCCATCAGAAGGATCTCATGAATGAGAACATATTTCAAAACATTAGATTACAATTTTTTCTGTTGATTATGGGATACTATTATCTCCTCTAATGGTTTTGAATCATGCTAACAATGGATATTCTTTTATTACATTGCTTGATGTCAAAAGTTTCCTATTGCTAACTGTGACTATTTGGATGATTTAAAATGGTGTCAAGATGACATGTTGTACGTGGATGTCCAGGTTTTGGGACAACATGTGTAAGTAGGAGATAAGTTCTCCCACTTACGAATTCCAAACAATATGAGGATCACCTCATGGTTGCAAAAATCTGATTTTCTACAGGAAGCAAAATTGTGAACTCATATTTTTATTTGACTATCAATGTTATTGATCGTTTGATATATGGGAAATCATGGATGCATGAAATAGATTTTAAAATATATGATTAAAAATTTATGATGACATCTCATGTGAATTGCATACTTGTATATAATGTAGGTGAGATGATGAAAGTACGCCCTTGGAGTACATAGCTTCTCAAAAGGATGTGCTGGGATACATAACTCCTCGGAAGGATGTACTGGGTGTACATCCTCATAATGATGTACTAGGTGTGCATAGATTCTCATAGGGATGTTTTTGGAATAGGTTTTGAAACCTATGATTGAAATTTTCTATGATGACATCTCATATGAACTGCATGCTTGTATGTAACGCAGGTGAGATGATGAAAATATGTACTAGGTGTACATGGATCCTTGGAAGGATGTATTGGGTGTAGATATATTCTTCGATGGATGTGTTTGGAATAGGTTTGGAAACTTATGATTGAATTTTTCTTTTAGCATGACATCTCATATGAATTGCATGCTTGTATGTAACATAGGTGAGACAATGAAAATATGTACTTGGGTACATGGCTCTTCTGGAAGGATGTACTTGGGTACATAGCTTCTTTCGCCCCTTCCAGCTAGGCATCGGTATGCATCACTAGGGACACCTAAGGTGTAAGACATCTGGTTAGAATTCTTTCCACACACATTCACATTGTAAGGGGGCTGTCATGAGAGTGGGGGATCCATGAAGAGAATAACCCCTCAGTATTATGATGTCCAGAAAGGAAGTGCCTAAGCATTGGTGAGAACTTGGAGGAGGCACTAGGCCCTTAAGTCAGAGCTTCTATTAAGTACCTAGGAAGGTGTTGAGCTTTAAAGTGGGGCTACCAGGTCTGAGTTGAGATATTCTACATAGATAAGTACTAGACTACTTGGAAAATCTAGGTTGATTTTCTGTAATTACACATGTGGATAATTATTTAGCTAATATTTTGAAAATCACTACAACAAATCTTGGAATTAGCGTCCCATTTAGCATCCCTTTTTAGTGTATTTTTTTTTTACATTGAGTGGTCAAACTAGACGCTAAATGGGACGATTCATGGACAAAACTTAAAGTGTCTCAAAAAATGTCTTTTTTTACATCCTAGATAGCATCCTTTATGACGTCCAAAATAGCATTTATTTTTTTGCTTCCAGAATAGCGTCCAAATTTGCTTCCTAAACAACGTCGAGGTTTGCTTCCTAAATAACGTCCTATTTTTCTTCCTCCCAGGTGTTTGGTTTTTCTTCTTAAATGACATCCCCTTTAGCACCATATTTTCAACCTTAATATCACCATGTTAGCATCCAATATTTCATCCATTTTTGCTACCACTTTAGCATCCCATTTTGCGCCATGTCTTACTTCCAAATATGCACCAATTTTCGCTTCCAAATTTGAACCAATTTTTGCTTCCTTTTTTGCATCGTGTTTTGGTACCAAAATGACACCAAATATTTCTTCTCTTGTTGCACCATATTTTTCTTCCTATTTAGCTTCATGTTTTGCATCCAAAGTAACATCTTATTTTTCTACCAAATCAATGCCATGTTTGGATTAATCATTAGCGCCATGTGTTGCATCATTTTTAATGCCTAGTTTCATGTGTTTTTTTGCTACCATATCAATGCCATGTTTGGCTTCATAATTAGTGCCACGTGTTGCATCCTTTTTAATTCCTAGTTTCGCACACGAGGGCTTCACTCAGGGAACCTCTCACATAGCACGTGCAATCATGGAATATTAAAGAATACCCTTAATTTATGTAGATATTGGTCCAAAATCCTTTTGTTGAAACCCCATCCCAATACCTGGAACCTCCCCACCACCCATTTGTATACCCTAATCCTTATAAACCCCCCTAACCCTCCACCCTAAATCCCTCATCCCCCACCAATACATGCAATATATTGGCCTGATTTTTAAGAAATTTAAAAACCACAATATGAACTAACGTGCTAGGATATTGGTCAACAAGTGAATCCCCCGTGGTTTTGCATATTTCATTTTTTGGTCACTAATTTAGTCATTTTTAGTAATTTTATATACAAATTTTGGTCATTTTGTTTGGTCACTTATCTCTCATTGTTTGGTCACTTATCTTGCATTGTTTGGTCAATTATCTCTTATTTTTTGATACTAATTTAGTTTTTTTAACTGATATTATAATATCATTAGGGCATGGATGAATCGAACCACCAACCTCTTGCTTGTAAGGAACACATTCTTCCATTAAGCTAGTACCCTTTAAGAATTTGGGAACCTAACTTACAAAGTCCTCTATAGTGGTAAAAAATATCAATATACAACTTTGAGTATCTAATGGTCAGCAAAGGATGATAGATTGTATAATTTCACAATATATGATCAAGTAGGTTATGAAATACATAAACCTTCTCTAGGAATTTTGAACAAAATTCGAGAAATATTAATGGAAAGAATTGTTGCATGATCACCTGTAGATCAATATGGTTCTCTATCCAATCTCTATAATGGCTGTTGCACTTTCAAATTGATCTTGGAAAAAACCAATTCCTACCTATGTGGTGACTTGACACCATAGTGCATTCAACGTAAGAACAAGACATATAGTCAGAGGGTGAGACTTATGGTAATTGAATTAATATCCATGTGAAGCTTTCTATATCACATCATGCACCCAAAACATAACCCACAAAAAAAATGAATGACTCCATGTACAACTATAATTAACTTGTAGTTATAACACTTTATATGTACATGGGATCATATGTACCTACCCTTGACAAATATAATAAAAAATATGAATCTTGAAACCAATTCATGGATAATTTCATTATAAAGGAAAGGATATAAGTAGTCTGGATATTCTTGAGCATCCCCGAGAAGGATATAAACTTAAAACCCTGAAGGCCAAATCCTGAATTATTCATCCAACAATAATTTGAAAGATAAGCCTCCCATAGTATGATGAGTCGTGATTTATAATTCACGGCTTATCAATATAATTAAACAAAACCGCAAACTTCCATACATATGAAAATGGTTTTGTTAACTATAGATGGAAACCTATTGTTTATAGCATTTAGTGAAGATGAATGTGTGAGAAAAGGAAACGAGTTTGATATTTCCCCCCCAAAAAAATCCATTTCCTACACAACCTTAAAGAACTAACAAGCAATACCTATATCAACTAAATACACAATTACCCATGGAAAAACAAATTTCAAACCGGGAAAGAAAAAGAAAAATGCTTTTGGAATTTTAAAATAAAATAACGAATAACCACAATTTTTTTGAGTTCATGAACTTCTCCAACAAAATTACTAAACAATTGAAAACTTAAAAATAATACATTTTGGAGGGGCAATGTTATCCCCTTGGGTATATTTCAAAGAGATATAAACTTAACTAGAGGTTGCATCACTTGGAATATTTAACTCACTTGTGTGATCCATGAAACTACATCAGATCCATTGTATCGCCTCCTTCATAGTGGAAACTTTAGAAAGACCTTTTGCATGAGAAACTAAATCAAACAGATATTGAAATAGGGGAATTTAATCCTCCAATTGTTGAAGCTGGGAAATCGCCCCCAACTTCTTCCAAAATTCTTGGTGATCATTTCCACACAAAAAATGAATTACTCCAGATACAACAACCATTAATTTAACTGAGAGTGCATAGGATAAAATGTACCCACTTACAACTAATACTCCACAGATAAAATGAAATGAAGAGCATCTAATAGAATTCATTGTTAATTCACCTCCATGATAAGGCAAGGAAATAAACAAAACAACAACCCATGCCAAGTATAGTTTCATCATAAAGATAGAGGATAAGAAATTAAATACATACAACTAAAACTAAATGGTTGTCCAAGCATCCTAAAACCTAGAATCACAAGTGCTTGGTATATATGGGGGCATAAGCCTCACAATAGGAATATAAGAATCCCAGGTGCTTTGTGTATATGGAGGCATAAGCCTCACAATAGGAATCTAAGCATTATAAAAACTTAGAATCCTAGATGCTTGGTGTATATGGAGGCATAGTGTATATGAAGGTGTAAGCCTACAGAGTCCGTATACAATCTCTATTAACTGAGGCATTTGTAGGACAACTTTCCTAGACAATAACTAGAAAAGAAAATGCTTGAAAAAGAGAGCATTTATTAATGGAATGGAAATGTATAAACATGAAAATATGTAAATTAATAAATTCATAGACTAAGAAAATGTTTGGATCAAAATTTTGGAGCACATTGCGTAATGGATTCTTATGTAGCTAGGTAAAAATCAAGGAGGGAAAGGTACATATACAAGATCCATGCACCAACCAAATTAGGATACACTAGGATCTCTCCATAGAACTGAAGCAGCATGAGGTGCAAACATACACAGTGCACACACCCACCAAACAAGAGTACACTAAGAATTTAACATGGACCCACAACAATACCCCCACGCCTTTAAAAACCAGAGACTAGGAATTCTACCCATATCACAACGACCTCCATCATTGGGATTTATCATTATAACTCGGTGTTTAAACCTGGGTTTTTTTTTAATATTTATTTACAGTAATAGTTTGGTAAATAAATCATACATGTTTTAACAAGAAAGTTTTATTTACAAGGTTTGGGTCTCGTCATGGAAAGCATTCGCATTTTACCCATTGTTTACTTACCATTCAACCAACAAGTATTCTTCAATTTATTTTTCCAATCATGGTTTCAATTTTCTGATGTTCAAGAATTTTTGTTGTGCCATGCTCAATCATGTGTGTTTAATCCTTCACAAACATGGCCTAACAAGAAAACCAATCAGACCATACTCCATTGGTAGGGTCATCATTCATAGTACTCTTGTTTCTGCACACTCTACTCAATAATCAAGATGGTCTTACACAAGATCCATTAGTACCGTTATGAAAACATCAACAAAAACATTACTGGTGTCTATTGTTATATGTTTACTACTCCAATGTATATTCATTACTTCTTAGGTTTGATCATAATGCAAGGGATCTTGTGTAGTATAAATTCTGATTATAGCTTTATTACATTGTACTTTAGTCTTTTCACTTCCAATTACATAATATAAACAATAAAAATGATATATAATGTCACAAATAAAACATGTGAAAGGATCCAAATGGATCCATTCCACCCTCAAAACACCTATTCAGACAAATTTTGAAGTCCCATGTCTTTGTTACATACAGGACTATACACAACTTCCTTTAGTAAAAAACATGATTGCAAGATGATAGGCTTCGTAAATCCTCTGATCAGTACAATACAATCTCTTGCATTGTAAAATGAAGTCAATATGTGACCGGGTATAATGGAGAACACTTTCACTGTTCCTAAACCATATGCGAAGAAACGTTCCAGAAGAGAGTATCCTAAAGGCTAATACATAGGTACACAAAAATGACTGAAATAGTTGAGCATAATTTGTCACCAATGACTTTAGTAGCACCATATTTATTATTCCCGTCTCTGTATTGGAAGCAGGAAATCAACACTACTAAGAAGAAATTGTTCATAACAAGAAATTAAATGAATAAAATACAATATGAAAATACAACACATGAACATAATCAATCCTTCATCGAGGTACACAGAAAGAAGCTATCATTTCTAACAAAACACATCAAAACTAGAACCATAATTACCATATCAATACACAACTTTCCTAATCCATTGGACGACACCACATTAAATCTCAAATGTCAAAAGGGCATTTTGATAAATACTAAAAAGAGAACAGAAATTGGACCACTAGCAATATTGGTCCAAATGCAATGTCAAAATGCCTTTTAAATGAAAATAATTCTATAGATTTGTAATGGATTGATGAGTCATAATAAACAAGGATAGAGAGGCTAGAAGGTTACCATATTATTGATTCAATCCATCTATGAAACTGAAGAGACCTTTCATCAAGATAACTTCTGGATGGCTCCACAAACACTCTTTGCTTCTTGCGAAAGAGGAAATCTTTCGTGTCCAAAACATATGAATCATGTTTTACATGCACAAGTATATTAGCCAAAAACATGTCTTAATATTTGATACAACTTTCTTGGGTATTTAATATTATGCAATGATAACTCAAGATAAATACTTTGCTCAATAAGCTATTTTGGTGGCATGAAATTCAGACTGCACAATGCAAACCTCAGACGTGTCACATGATATTTTATGCTCAATCCCATTCACTATTTCAATACCATACATCGACTTACACATCATAAAAACATCCTTTCCCCTCGAATACTTGTGAATGTTTCTGAAAGATACCACTATCTATTGTGAATCTAATCTAAAAGATAACAAGTTGCAGACATGAAGATTAGTTTGATACAATTTAATTTTATAAGTATAGAAAGAGGGGAAGCACATTGAAATGAAGAAGTGGTTCTTTTCCTTCATGTAATTATCTATTGCAAGAACTTCATTACACAAATGAATTGAGAAGGTAGCTTCTAGTTCTTTAGGAATGAATTCAAGCTTCTCAATCCATTCCATTAGTTGAATTGTCAAGCAATAAGGATTATATGACGACAACGAAACACAATAACATTTAATATCTTAAATGACACAAGTACAAACATGTATGCCACTCTTAGAAAGATGTTGCTTCAAAAAGCAGAGAATTTCACTAAAAGTTAGCAATCTTGACTACATTACTGCAGACTAGTTGAAAACTTACAAATTCAAATTGATAAATATTTTGACCATGCAGTAACATGCAAGAATTCGCATGGTAAATTGAAACAAAAGACCTTGAAGGTTATATTGATCTCTCATACAATTCTAATAGAAACAACTTTTTTTCCATATCATTTGACGCAATTATTTGGAGCTGCAACCAAAATTATTAATTTAGCAATGGCCATAATTCAACTCCTGACAGGGATTAACATAAACAATCATACCAAACAATATGTTTTCCCAACTGCACCTACTTTACAAGTTTGAAAATAAATTTATCCAATGCAAATAAAATATATTGTTGATGTATTTGTAACTTCGGAATGTATTCATCTATGTATCTTATGTATTGTAACACGATGCTTATTCTGGGATGTTTCTATAATGTAATTGAGTCATGTTGTCATGCCCCGATGTTTCGATCGGGAGGATCAATAATGTAAACAATTCATGTCAAGTCATTGTGGGTAACCCTCCGATTGTCTAAGGGTTAAAGTCCCCGCAGTTCTGGGGCACTAGGGTTATTAGACTCTCCTAGTAAAGCTCGGCCCTGGTAGGGTTTTAGTCATGTCGAGATTAGTATAAATAGAGAACTAGAGTCTCTATTTATCACACAACTCATCCACACTCAAGTGTAGTGCATAGTTGAGGAAGGAGAAGATACTGGGGCTAGATAAGAAGAAGGTTACTGCTGTGAGGAGATCACTTACTGTTTTGGGCTTTTACTATTTTGGTGCTGATTCTATCTCTAAGGAAGTTGCGGAGTTTTCTCCATTTATGGTTTCCCTGAGGAAAAACACTATGTTCATTGTCTCTTGTGTTTGATTGCTGTACTTGTTATTCTCTAAGTTAAAGATCCTAATAATGCTAGGTTAATGTTGAAAAACTAACATGGTATCAGAGCTAACCTGAGAAGAAGACATTATGCAGCTACGGGAACTAGGGATTCCTAGTTTATGGATCTTCCTCCACATATTTTCATCAAAAGTAAGGTGGAATAACTCTCCTCCTTAGGGCACATCTTTCTGTTGAAGTAGAATCCAATTCTGAGGTTTTCAGTTTTGGACCCAACACTGCTGCCAGAAATTAGGGATTTTCATAGAAGAGGAACTTTTTAGTGAGCCTAGGCTTGCATTGATCTCCTCCCCAAAATTGAAGTTAGGGATAAATTTCAAGGCATTTGTGTCGACAGATCTCTGAAAAAGCAAAACCCTAATTTGCTCCTGTTCCAGTACTGCGGGATTTGAGCTCCAAATCCAAATATGACACCTTGACCTAGTAAGATCTAAATCTTTTGTATTTCCATTTGAGGTTTTTAGTTTAAGATGTCTCATCATACCAAGCTTGATGAAAATCTTGAGGGAGCTGATAACTTCCGAGCTTGGAAGTATAGGATCTCCTTGGTCCTAGACGAAAATGAGTTAGACTCCTACATCCATGAGGAGGTTCCAGTTCCAGAGGGAGATGAGGAAAAGGACTTACATAAGAAGAATATGGTTATGGAAAAGAGGATCATTACTGATTCTATCAAGGATCACCTTATACCTTAGGTGTCCTTTCTCAAGACACCTAAATCTATGTTTGATGCCATAACCAAATTGTTTGAAGGGAAGAACATAAACCAGAAGATGACTCTGAGGAATCAACTGAAGAATGTGAAGATTCAGAATGCAGAGACCATCCAGTCTTACTTCACAAGGGTTTCTCATATCAAGGAACAATTAGAAGCTATAGATGAAGAAGTGGAGAATGCATAGATTGTGATGACAACAATGAATGGCCTTCCTAGTTCATGGGATTCTTTCATCCAAGGAATCTGTGCCAGAAAGAATTTAGTCAAATTTAGTAGACTATGGGAAGAATGTTCTCAAGAAGAATCATGGATAGCAGCTCGAGAAGAGACGATGGGAAGTGAAGACCAAGCTCTCACAGTTCACTCCAAGAAAGGCAGAAGAAGATCTCATTACTCCAAAGGTAAGGATCCTCATCATAGAGATAACATTAGAAGGGACCTATCAAAATTGAGATGTTATACATGTGATGAAAGAGGACACTTTGCAAAATACTATCCTAAGAACAAGGGTCACTCTCATAAGAAGAAGGGGAACAAAAGAAGACATCATGCTCATGCTACAGAGGATGATGAACCCTCCAAGAAAAGAACCAGTTATGAAAGTGAAGATTCTTCAAGAGAGGATGAATATGTTCTGATCTTTGCTCTCACAGGTAACACTACTCATGGAAGTGATGATTGGATAATAGACAATGGGGCTTCCAAAGATATGACTAGATTCAAGGAATCCTTTGTGAGACTGTCAGAACATGAATCACCTCACAAGGTGAAGCTAGGAGATGACTACCAATATCCAATAAAAGGTAGCGGGAAATCTTCATATAAACTAGACTCTGGTAAGTCTCTAACAATGAAAGATGTATTGTTTGTGCCAAGACTCAAGAAGAACCTTCTCTCCATATCAACATTGGATGCAAAAGGATTGAGGGTTGCATTCATATATGGTCAAGTCATCATGTGGCCTAAAGGAAATACTATCGATGATGCGGTGGTGATTGGAGAACAAGAAAGAGGTTTGTACAAATTGAAGGGCCATCCATAACAAGCCTTGATCCATGACATAGTAGATTGAAGTGAACTTTGGCATCGAAGGCTTGCACATGTGCATTACAGAGCACTACCTATTGCAACCAAAGTTGCTGAAGGTCTTCCAGAATTCCAAGCAAAACATGATGGGGTCTGCAAAGTATGTGCGAAAGGAAAGAATACAAAGAAGACATTTCCCAGCAGTGAAAGCAAAGCTAAATACATACTAGAAATCATCCACTCTGATGTATGTGGTTTGATGTCATCAAAATCACTAAGCGGGTATGCATACTATGTTTCTTTTATTGATGATTTTCCTAGGAAGACATGGGTTTACTTCATGAAGAACAAAGACAAAGTATTCAACAAATTTAAGGAATTCAAAGCCTTGATTGAGAACCACACAGAAAAGAAGATCAAGAATTTTCGATCAAATAATGGCGGAGAATTCACTTCAAATGAATTCAAAGAGCTATGCAAAGAATCAAGGATTAAGAGGGAGTTTTCCACTCCTTATAATCCACAACAGAATGGGATTGTGGAACAGAAGAATAGAACCATCATGGAAGATACAAGATCCATGCTTCATGATCAAGATCTTCCTATGCATCTTTGGGTTGAAGCTGCCATAATAGTGGTGTATGTACAGAACTGTACTCCACATAGAGTACTCGAGAAAAAGACTCCTAAAGAAGTATTCTCTAGCAAGAAAACAAAATTCAGCCATCTTAGAATATTCAATTGTCCTATGTACATACACATTCCAAAAGAGAAGAGAACAAAATTAGATCCTTCAGGAAAGAAGGGTATATTTGTGGGAAACTATGAAAGCTCGAAGGCTTATAGAATCTATTTCCTAGGATACAAGAATATTGACATCAGCAGGGATGTGACATTTGATGAAGACACATCTTACAACAAATCTATAAAGATACCTGTTGAAGAACTTGAAGAAGCAGAAGCACCTAGAATTCATGATACAACTATGAACGAAGAAATTCAAGAAGAAGATCGAGAATTTGAAGAACCACAAAGACCTGCAGATTGACCTCAGGAGAAGAATCCTCATAAGAGGAAACCTGCTTGGGTACAAGAACTTATCCAAGGTGCTAAAAGATATGGGGCTCCAGAAGAGAATCACAGAGAAATAAAGAGGACCAGATCCTGCTTCGGGTATGTAGATTTACTATGTGATTTCATTGATAAAGAACCTTCCAATTATGAAGAAGCGGTAGAATGGAAAGAATGGAAGGATGCTATGATCAAATAATATCAATCGATGATGAAGAATGATGTTTGGGATGTTGTCCCAATACTAGAAGGGAAGTCAGTTGTAACTTCCAAATGGATCTAAAAGATCAAGCATGCTACAGATGGTAGCATTGAAAATTATAAGGTAAGATTTGTGGCTTGGGGTTTCTCTCAGAAAGAAGGAATAGACTATGAAGAAACGTTTGCACCTGTAGCTAGATACACTTCCATCAGATCAGTACTTTCCCTAGCTGCAGTGATGAAATGGAAGATACACCAGATGGATGTCAAGACTACTTTCTTGAATGGTGTAGTGGAAGAGGAAGTGTATGTAGAACAGCCACTCGGTTTTGAGACACATGACAGAGAGTCTCATGTATGCAAATTGAAGAAATCCTTGTATGGTTTGAAACATGCACCCAGGACCTGGTACAATAGAATTGACAGCTTTCTATCTAGTTTAGGATTTACCAAGAGTAAAGCAGATTCCAACCTTTACTACAAGGTTGAGGATGGAAACCTAGCGATGCTTCTACTGTATGTAGATGATCTATTTCTGACAGGTACATACGGGTTGATTGCTGATACAAAGAGAAAGCTTGTTGTTGAGTTCAAAATGAAGGACTTCAGGATGATGCATAACTTTATAGGTATGGAGGTGTGGCAGAGTACAGATGGAATCTTCCTTGGACAAGGGAAGTATGCAGTAAAGATCCTGAAGAGGTTTGGGATGATGGACTATAAGGCTATGGCCACACCTATGGCATTGAACCTGAAGCTATTGAGTGATTGTTCATTAGAGTCAGTTGATGCTACGATGTATCGTAAGATGATTGGGTCATTGATGTACCTGATGAACATGAGACCAGACATTTTCTTTGCTATGAACACCTTGAGCCAGTTCTTGACAGATCCGAGACATGTTCATGTGATTGCTGCAAAGCATATTATGAAGTACCTGAAGGGTACAGTTGATTATGGGCTCAAGTATGATGTGAATCAAAAGATTAAACTGGAGGGATATGTTGATTCAGATTGGGTAGGTAGTGCTATCAATAGGAAGAGCACTTCAGGGTGTTGCTTCAGTATGGGATCAGGTGTGATCTCTTGGTTTAGAAGGAAGCAATCTTGTGTGGCACTGAGTATAGTTGAAGCAGAGTATGTCGCAACTTGTTTAGCTAGTTGTGAGGTAGTATGGCTGTAGAAGCTACTGTCTAATATATTTGATCTCCAGTTGGATGCTACTTGCATACATTGTGACAACCAGAGTTGGGTGAAGTTGTCAGAGAATCCAGTGTTCCATGACAAGTCGAAGCATATCGAGATCAAGTATCACTATATCAGGGATATGGTGCAGAGGGGATTAGTGAAGCTCCAGTATGTTGCGTTAGAGGAACAGATAGCTAATGTATTGACGAATCCATTGGCTAGGATGAAGTTCGAGTACTTCAGGGAGAAGCTTGGTGTTCTCCAGATCGAAGGTTTCCTCTAAGGGAAAATGATGAAACCCATAGCCATTCTGACATGGTGAGAGGATTGGTTTCTTCCATGGTCAGAAGTAAGGGCTAAGCCATTATATCATGGTGAGATAATTGGTTCCTTCCATGTCAGATATGATTGTTGGCCATTCTATCGAGTAGGATAGATGTAAGGGCAATTGCCATTCTAGGAATGGAGGAACCTAGTCATTTACAAGGAAAAATCAATCTAGGACTGAGAAACGATTTTGATGTGAAAAAGGAATGTGTTCCCAATTGATCAAATATAAGGGATGAACCATTCTGTCATGGCTAAAGGATTAAGTTCCTTCCATGTCATATGTGAGTGTTGGCCATTCCAACAAGTAGGTCAGATGTATGGGAAACTGCCATTCTCTAGGAGAATGGAGGCACCTGGTTAGTTACTAGGTAGCTCAGTCGAGGAGGACTGGGGGCCATTTTCATATGACTATAGGATTGGTTCCTACAAGATCAGATATGAGTCCAAGCCCTTCCATCATTCTGAGTAGGATGTGTTCCCACCTAGGTGGATGTAAGTGCAGAGCCCTTTCATCATTGTGGTAGGATGTGTTCCAGCTTGGATGAATGTAAGTGTAGAGCCTTTCTTCGATCATGTGTTGACCAGATATAAGTGCTAAGCCTTTCTTTGATCATGTGTTGATTAGATATAAGTGATGCTCCTTTATTCGATCATGTGTTGATTAGATGTAAGTGTAGTGCCTTTCTTCGATCATGTGCTGATCAGATGTGAGTGAAGTATTTGTCTTCGATCATGCGCTGATGAGATAGAAATGTTGAGCCTTTCTTTGATCATGTGTTCATCATATGTTAGTGTTGGGCCTTTCTGATATGATTATAGGATTGGTTCCTACATGATTAGATGTGAGTGCTGGGCGTGACTTTCTAACAAGTAGGTCAGATGTAAGTGCAGTATCTATCTTCGATCATGTGTTGGTCGGATATAAATGATGATCCTTTCTTCGATCATGTGTTGATCAGATATAAGTGCTAAAGAAGACCTACATGGAGGTTAGGCGTACAAACAGCATAAAAAAGGGCTGGCTCTGTATAAACTCCTATGATGAGAAGAATCATGAGATAGCACCAGTGATAATCGAGATCCAGTGATAATAGCCAGTGATGATTGAGATCCAGTGATGATGATCTAGCAGTGATGATCCAGATCAAGTGATGATCCAGATCCAGTGATGATCCAGATCCAATGATGATCTAGATCTAGTGATGATGTCCCATGATGATCCAGATCGAGAGATGATCCAGATCCAAAGATGAAGATGACTTGAAGATGAAGATGACTTAAAGACTCAGAAGACTTCAAATGCAGATGACGAGAAGATCGAGCTGATACAGAGAAGAAGAACTGTACTAAAAATTGTGTCGAAAGAATACCTTCCTAGTTAAGAGGGAGTGTTGATGTATTTGTAACTTCAGAATGTATTCATCTATGTATCTTATGTATTGTAACCTGATGTTTATTCCAGGATGTATCTATAATGTAATTGAGTCATGTTGTCATGCCCCGATGTTACAATCGGGAGGATCAATAATGTAAATGTTGGCTTATAACTTGTGCAGACCCAAGTTTACTTTATTGTACCAACAAAAACCCCTAGCTCACTGGCCCTTTCAGCTACAAACAATGAAACAGACTGAATTGATCTTAGATGGGTTGGCTGAAGAATCATGTTTCCTCAACCAGGTTCTGTAGCATCCTGGGTTCTCTTGACTCTACTTAACCAGTGGGATCTCTCTGCAAGGACTGGTTCTCTCTTACTAGCTAACTCTGCTACGGGACTAGCTATTATTGCATCAAAGCTTCTAGGATGATGCACAACTTACCCTTCTGCTCAACTCTTAACCTACGATATCTCACACCGCAGCTCCTCCGACAGTGCGATATCGCCTTTCTACGCCGCGGTATTTCCTACAGTAGGACTTAATATGCTCATCAACTCTCAAGGTCCAGAGGCTTCCTCTCTGGGTATAATAGCTCAAGTAACCTTCATCAAGGTGTTAAATGACTTCACTTAGCCTCTACAGTCTAACATGCTTAACATTAATCACGCTCAACTTGCTGAACTAAATATACCAAAGTCACTTAACGCTGTAACTATTATCTGTCGTGAATCAAGCATTGATAAAATCATATGCAGAATACTTAACACATTCAACTCACATCTAACCTTCTATGTTACTGCAATTGACGGATAGCATACATACTTTCATCAACTGATAAGCAAATTTCATGTAACGAATAACATATAGCAAATAAGCATAGCGCAATCACATGAAACAGTCACACAACACACGGGTTTTACATGGTTCACTTACAGGGAGGAAGCTACATCCACAGGAACTGTGTTTCTATTATATCTTTAGAGAGTACACACAGTTCCGTTGCAACCTCTTATGCATCTTGAGATCTTCTGGGAAACTCCACTCACTCAGCTAGGAGCCCTTCTCTCTTAGATCTCTTCTCCTTCTATATTGCTTCTTCTTACAATATATCCTCTCTCTCTCTCTCTCAATCCCTGTGGATTGTTACATTCATGCTCAAGGAATCGGCTACTGGTTACAATAAAATAACTACAGACTTAATAACAGAACCACAGCTCGAAAACATTTACAACCTTATCAACCAACTAGCTATCTATCTATCTCTCTAATTGTCTAACTAGCTACTGTCTAACCCTTCATAATACAGAATACATGCTTAAATAGGTGTCCTGAAGGTCTCACCGTGATACAAAAATATGGGCCTATCCGAATAGTAACCCAAAACCCTAACTATGACATTCGTCCTATCTGTACTTTGAACTGCTACTTACTGGTCACACTGTAGCTCTCTGCAGTCTTCCATGCTTCCCGAAACTGATCGTGGGTATGGGTGCCACTTTCTCGGTTGCTTCCCTTATGTCCTTTGTATTTAATACCTCTGCCCATTGCTCCTTCTCCATTCATGAGGCTATCTGAGCCCTCCTGTTGTTGCCACTGCCTTAAATGCAGTGGTTGAGCTCTCTTCTCGGTCACTTCAGGTACTATTTCCTTTGACTTTCTTGTTTCGATATAGCAGCTTTTCCTATAGCTACGAGGCCCTACTCTAACAGTCCCCTAACACTTAGTTGTGGCTTGTCCCTAAGCCACTAACATCTGGTTTCTTTTTCTGTAGCTTCTCCTTGGCTTCCTGTAAAGTCCTTACAAATCTCTCCCTAAGTCCTGCGACATCTTTGTCCATAGCTTCAACACAGTATTGTGCTACTTCAAGCATAACTTGAGTAATCATGGGGTCTTCTGCACTATCAATTTCACTTTTGCTTGTAGTGAACTCCTTTCCCTTATGCTCAACTACATCGACCAGCTCTGCGATTTGTTCCTGATACGGTTGAAGCATATTATTGAATTGTATTTCTTTTTCTTGCAACCGCTATGCTTCCTGTTGCAAATGGTTCATCTCTGTCGTCTTCTTCATATTTACAAGAGTTCCTAAGCTCTTGACTTCTTCCTTCATTGCTGCTACTGCATTTTCTATGTTCTAGATGCTCTGTTGCAATTTTAGTCTATCTGGGAGCTCTTCTAGCTCTGACCATGTCTTCGTCGCATCAGCTAGCAATGACTTTGCATCATCTATGCGACACTTCATCTATGTTGAAGTGAGTCTAAAGGCCTATTCCCTTGCTTCCTTATTTGCCTCAGGTGTTCCTGGTGGTCGAGCCTCAAGCTCAGCAATCTGCGCCTTGTGGTCTTCCTCCATCTTGACCATTGTCTCTTCCAGAGCCTTTGCTCTATCTGCAATTCTTCTTATTTTCTGCATTAGAGGAAAGAAAAAATCAATGTTACACTGAGGTAACTCCAATACAATGTTCGGAGGACCTAACTAAGATCCTGTTCTCTTTCTTCATATACTCTTAACTCCTCTGCCTTTGTTTGAAAGCTTGCGGTGAGCTCTACATTCTGTTGTCTTAGCTGTGTGTTCTGTTTATAAGTCGCAAGCTCTCTATCCCTAAGCTCTGTGGCTATTTGCTGCTAGATCATCTATAGTTGATCAACAAGGAATTGTTCCATATTAACCTCGAGAGGTTATCAAACCTGTATCTGTACATCAATCATCGAAGCAGGGAATCAGATGCTCCCTGGTGGTATCAAAACTGTATTGGTGCGATCCTTTGCAACAACTTCCTCGCAGAAAATCGATGGTGTTGATATTTCTCCTACTATCACCTTGACTGGCTGAGTCTGCATCATGGCAGTCTTCTCAGTTAGTGCTTTCAACTCCAGAAGCTGCTTATCTATCGTGCTCTGCAGCTTGTCCTACGATGCCTGCATCACCTGAAATGAGTCCCGCATCTCCTCCTTCAATCTTGATGTGATGATATCATAGTCATCCTCTTTTAGTGCGGTCTCTATATTTGGCTTTGAGGATTTTATTTTTTTCCTCTTTTGTGCCACTGGTGGCACTTCTACTGCATCTTTCCTCTTGATACCCACCTGACCTTTTCCTTTGTCTAATGGATCTAACGGTGCGGTATATGTTGGTACATTTCTTGCTGTGGCATCTTCTAATGCCTTCTTCCACTCTTCATCAAAGTCTTTGATGACATCTTCTACGTCCTATGCTATCATCCTGAATGAACCAATAGCCCAGTTATCTGTTCTAAACCCTTTCGGCCTCACATAGGTTGTATGCATGTCCACAAAAAAATCAAGCCAATTATTATACATGTCAACAAACTCTGTGTTGATCTGCGGTGTCTCCTAGATGACTCACTGCAACAGCTTATAGTATTCATAGAATACTATCATGTTGATCTTTTTCTTGGTTGGACTGTTGCTTTCCCATAAGTTTGCATAGCGCCTCTACACTCTCCGCCTCGTAGCTATAGGAACTGGGTATGGGGCGGCTCTCTCCACTCGATGAATGCGCATAATATAAGAAGCCACAAGAAATGGAAGGGGTGGTTTGGCTCATCCTGTGCTATCAAATAATCTTGAAGAAAAATATTTAATAAAAACAAACAGCAATTAAATTGTTCACCTTCTGCGACCTGTACAACAAGGTGAATTACTGATCCTGTGACTTCTTTCGAGCGTACTTTGGTTAACAGTTTTCCTGAAAGCAGACTGGCTGTAAATCTGAGTGTATCATCTGCTAAATATTTGAGGTCATAAGCCCAACTTCCTCTCTGTAGCTTGTACTTATTAACGAGAAGCATTGGTAGCTTAGTATCCTTGCTTTTCCTTGATATATGTGTCTGAGGGTCCTTACTGGTCTTGGATAGCCCAGTGATGTGGTGTATCACATCAACGTTCAGGTCAACCCTGTTACCCAGCCAGAGGTAACCTCCATGTACATAGGAAAGTAGCACACGCACCACGCCATTAACCTCTGCACCTCATCCAAAATGTGGTATTCTCAACAGATTGAGCAAGCCTGACTACTCAAGAATCTGGACTTGTTCCATAGGAACAAACTCATCTGCATCGGTCCTCGGGTTCCTCTGAACCATAAGATACTGATTCAGCCGAAACTGAGGATATGTATTACTATCTCCAAGGTTATAGTCTACAAATTTGAGGATAGGGATATATCCTAACAGTTCTCCATCTTTCTTTACACAAGGATCAATCGGTGGTAGCGGAATAGGAAACTCAGCACCCTTGGGAATGGTTACCTCTGGTGCATCCTCAACTCATGGCACAATGTATACTGTTTCCATATGAACTTCTTCTTCTTGCTTTGGGCTAGACTCTTCTACTATCTGAGCTTGACTCCTCATCCTTGGCGTCTATCTGACCTGTGGTGCACCTAATTTCACAACCCTGGGCGGCGGCGTCATAGCAGACTCGAGGCCACCACGCTGGAATCGTCACACAATGTATTCGAAAGGTTCCTTCTCAGACATAAACCATCTGGTGCAGTACTCTGGACTAGTAATGGTTGCAAAAATGGGGAAACTAGCACTCTGTAACTAGAGTATATCTACACAGGGAAAACTTCTACAAATTGCTCTATAACTCTCAGAAATCGCAAAAGTAACCCTTCTGTGTGAATGCTCTATGCATTTGTAGTGAAGGCGATAATCTCTGAAGCAATGATCACTTAAGCTAGACCTGTTGGTAGCATTTATTGCATGGTAAATACAACACCTGGCACCCCGATCCTCATTAAGTGCTAAAAATCTGATCAAATCTCCCTTGAAAATTATGTATAGGCGCCGGTCTCGACCAAGATTTACCAAATCTAGGACAATCCTTGTACTATTTCCAAATCTAGGGCAACGTATACCTGTCATATCTAGATTAATTTCTTGTCAGAGGGCGAAGTGACTAGCCCTCTATCCCTTTTCAAAATTGTCTTCATGGCACGGGGAACATCGCCTCGCCGCGATGTCACACCGCATAGTACTGGACCAAAAAGTTGGTGTGAGACTCCATAATGTTCAAAAAATTCACAACGTCCTATGACTTGCACAAAATAAACTTTCCTGCTGCGATTCCTTCCACTTAGAACTTTTTTTTTTCAGTGTAGACTAATTATGGGTGCGATGCCTCCTTTCAACTACATTGGACATCTACACCGCACAGTTCTCTGAGTTAGGGATAGGAGGTGGAGTGGCTATCACTATAAAGCTTAAGCCTACTGTCATTAATCAAAGTAGGAACAAGCTCCCTGTTCAGTTTACTAAGCTAAATAGCACCTCCGTCTCTGACTTGTTGAATCTGATATGGCCCCAACCAATGTGTCTTGAGCTTCCCTGGAAACTTAAGAAACTTGCTATCGTAAAGGAGCACTAGGTATCCTATCTGAAAAATCTTTCTCTTGATGTGCCTGTCATGCCAAGCTTTTTCTTGTGCCTTCTACACTTTTTGATGAAATCCTGCGATGAATCTGTCTTCTTCTAAGGCAAACAGCTGCGCTAGTCTTTCATTCATCGTCTCTGTATCAACCATCTCAGTAATTTCAGCAATTCTTAAACTGGGAATAATATATTCCATAGGAATAATAGCCTCTTGTCCATACACCAAGCTGAAAGGTGTGTGTCCTGTAAGCTTCTTGCATGTATTCCTATAATCCCATAATACAGCATTAACCTTGAGGTCCCAATCATCTCTTTAGCTATTATAGATCTTAGTAAGATCATTTTCTAGAATCTTGTTAAAGGCCTCCACCGTACCATTAAATTGTGGATGGTAGGGAGTGCTTTTATGATGCTGTATCTAAAATTACTTCATCAAGGCCTGAATAGTGCGATTCAGAAAGTGTGTGTCTTGATCACTCATCAAAATTGCTGGACATACAAATCTACTTATGATGTTTTCAAAAATGAACTGTTCAGCTATAGTAGCATCACAATTCCTTACTTCTTTAGCCTCTTCCCACCTCGTGAGGTATTATGTTCCTGTGATGATGTATCTCACACCAGTTCATTTCCCTGGTGGGTTGATAGGACCCACAAAATCTATAGCCCACTTGTCAAATGCCTGCAACATAATCTGTGGTCGCATTGGCATTTCGTCTCTCCGTGAAGGTTTTCCTACCCTCTGACAGATATCACAGCATCTGCAAAACTCCTTAGTGTCTTTGTGTAAAGTAGGCCACCATAATCCTGCAGCTAGAATTTTCCGAGCAGTCGGCTTTCTTGCGAAATGACCTCCTGCGGTACCTGAATGTGCTTCTCTGATAATGGCCTCTTTCTCGTGCGGAATAACGCATCTACGTAGGACTTCATTTGGACCTAACTTATATAAATGTCCCGCGATCAAAGTGAAATCTACTGCTTTAACAACTAACAGTTTCTTTTGCTACTTAGTAAACTCAACTGGTGCCCACCCTGTATTCAGAAAGTGAATAATATCTGCGTAATACTCATCTGCGATCTAGATAGAGAACAATTGCACATCTGGCAAATTATCCTCTAGATTACTTGGTTCTTCTCCTGAGTCTATTCATGACAGATGATCAGGTTCAGCATTCAATCTTCCTGGTTTTACAATAATTTCAAAATCATACTCCTGAAATAGGAGTAACCATGTACAAATCCTTCCCCCTAATACTGGCTTATTGAACAAATACTTTAAAGCAGAATGGTCAATGAACATCTTGAATGGGGCACCAAACAGGTAGTGTTGTTCAAGTAGGGTTCTTCAGCTACAGGAAAAGCTTCTATTTTGGAACGAGTAATTCAAAGGTAACAGTACCTAAGAAATCAAGAGGAGAAAGCTCAACCACTACACTTAAGGTAGCGAGAAAGATGAGAGGGCTCAGCTAAACTCATAAAGGAAAAGGAGCAAGGAGGTCGAGGTATTGAAGACAAAGGACAGAAAAGGAAGCGGCGCCAGTACCCACGGTCAGCTCTGGGAAGTGTGGAAGACTACAGGAAGCTGTGGTGTGACAAAAAGAGGCAGTTGGAGTATAGATAGACTGACTGTCACAGTTAGGGATTTTTGGGTTACTGTTGGGAGAGGCCCACAGTGTTGTAATGGCAAGACCTTCGGGCCGCCTATAAAGGGATGTATTTTGTATTAGTTAGTCAGTTAGCTCATTAGCTATTCAGATAGTCGATGATCTGTTAGCTTATAGATCTTTGTATTATAGAAGAGCCAAGCTCTGGTTCTGTTATTCAGTCTGTAGTATCTTACTGTAACCAGTAGCTGACTCCTAGAGTATGTATGTAACAATCCACAGGGATTGAGAGAGAGAGAGAGATAGGAAGAGTATATTGTAAGAGAAGCAATATAAGAGAAGAGAAGAGATCTAAGAGACAAGGGCTCTTGGTGGTGTGCACGGAGTTACCCAGAAGATCTCAGCTACATATGAGGTTGCAGCGAAACTATGTTTACTCTCCCAAGTTATAATATATAAACCAGTTCCCGTGGATGTAGCTTCTACCCTAGAAGTGAACCATGTAAAATCAGTGTGTTATATGATTATTTCATGTGATTGTGCTTTACTTAGTTGCTATCTGTTATCTGTTACATGAATTCCGTATATCAGTTAGTAAATGTCTATATGTTCTCATCCAGTTACAGCATTATATAAAGTTAAAGGCGAGTGTAAATGTAACAAGTGTCTGCCTATGAGTCCATTAGTGCTTGTTTCACACAGTAGTAGTCACTCTGTTAAGTGCTTCCAGTATACTTATTCAGTAAGATAAGTATAGCGATGTGAGTGTGTTGAACCGTGAAGTTTGTGTAAGGTTGTTTAACACCCTGTTGGAGGTTAGCCGAGTTATTCCTCCCCGTGAGAAACCCTTTGGACCTTGAGAGTTTATTTGGGCCATACTATAGGAGATATCGCATTGACAGAAGGAGATATCGCACTGACAAAGGAGCTGCGGTGCAAGATATTGCAGATAGTGAGAACCGCGGAAGGGAGAGTTTGTGCATCGTCTTAGTCACTGCGATGTGATAGGATTCCTCCCCCTATCAAATTCTATGGGGAAGGGAGAACTGCAACTTGCAGGAAGATCTCGCTGGTTAAGAAGAGCCGTGAGACACCAGGATGCTACAAAACCTGGTTAAGGACACTTGAGTCTTTAGCCAACCCATCTAAGATCACTTCGGGTGAGACTTCAGGCCGCTCTGCGGTCTATTGCCGAAAGGGCTAGTGAGTTAGGGGTGTTGTTGGTACATTATAAGTAAACCTGGGTCTGCCCATAGTAACCAACAAGTGCCTAAACTTCTATAGAGCATACACCATAGCTAATCCTTCTCTTTCTGTAGTGGTGTAGTTCTTTTCTGCGGTAGATAAATTTTTGCTTGAGTACGCGATAGGGTGATCGATACCCCCTTCTGTTGGCTGTGTTAAGACAATCCCCAGTGCGATGCCAAATTCATCCACATCTACATGAAATGGTATGTTCCAATCTAGAAATACTAAGATGGGTGTTGTAACCATCTTCTCTTTAAGAGTGTCTAAACTTTGCTGGCATTCCTCATTCCATAGGAATTTTGCTTCTTTCTTTAACAGTTTTTCCATAGGTACTGTGATCTTTACATAGAATTTAATGAATTTTCTATAATAACTTGTATGACCAAGCACTGTCCTCAATTGCTTGACTAAGTTGGGTGCTGGGAGATTTACAATGATGGCAATCTTTGCAGGATCTACCATCAAGCCTTGTCTGCAATTAATATGACCCAACAAAATACCAAATGGTGCATAGAATATACATTTCTTCAAGTTAAGAGAAATCTGATATTGCCTACATTTCTCTAACATGAGCCTTAAATCTCCTATATACTTTTTGATTAATCCAAATACAGTCCAATCATCAAAATCATTAGAGGAAATTTCAACTCAAAATGGGCCTTTTAACTTTAACTCAAATTCCATGTCATCATGTGTTATCCAATGAAATTTCTTTAAATTTGAAATACTGTATAGATCTTAAACACTTTTTTAATATAAATTTGGGGATAGGTATCATAAAAAAAAACTACTTTTTTTGTTTGTATTTTTGACACATCTCCCCACATTTTTACTCAAATTTCGATTGGGATAGCTCATTGGATGCGGAATTAAATTCCACATCCAACGAGTACCCACTTGGCATAATTTTGACAGACCCCTCTAGCCCAAAAGTAAGAAATACCTGAAAAAATGTGATGATGATGTCATCATCACATTTTTTGAGGTATTTCTTATTTTTGGGGTAGCAAGATCCGTCAAAAGTATGCTGAGTGGGTACTTGTTGGATGTAGAATTCAATTCCGCATCCAATGAGCTCTCTCAATCTAAATTTGAGTAAAAAAACAGGGATATATGTCGAAAATACAAACAAAAAGTAGTTTTCTTCTTTAATTCCTCCAAAATTAATAAATATTATTTTATTATTTTAACTATTATTTTATCAAATTTTTTTTAGGAGGCCCATTTTGAGTTGAAATTTTCTATAATGAGACTTCTAAGAATTTATGGATGTATTCCTTAAAGATAGCAACTACTACTATAGAAAAAATAGCTGGTGCATTTTTAAGACCAAAGGGCATTACCGTATATTGGAATGAGCCGCATTCTGTCGCAAAGGTGGTCTTATTTCTATCTTCTGGATGGATTCTTATTTGGTGATAGCCTGAAAATCCATCAGTGAATGAATAGATCTCCTGTCCTCCTACATTGTCTAAAACTTCATTAGTAAAAGGTGTCGGAAACGGGTCATGAAGCGATGCGTCATTGAGTTTGTGCAAATCGACACAAATCCTGATTTCTCCTTTAGTTTTATTTTCCTACACAACCATGGGACTAACCCATTCACTCTCTTCTACTGACTCAATGATTCCTACTGCTAGCATCTTATCAATCTCATCTTTAACTTTTTCTTTATAACGAGGATTTAATCTGTATGGACGATGCTTAACTGGCCTAGCATCCTCTTTCAAAGGTATCCTCATGACTCCCAAATATCCTACTATTCCCTTCATTTCTATAAACTTAGTGGGAAATAAGTTCTGATAGTCATGTAACAAATATGCGATGTGCCCTACCATTTCATCATCCCAATAGTCTCCAATAGAGGCAAACTTTGGTTCTGTTTCTGTGCCAATATTGATCTTTTTAATCTTAATAGGCTTTGTGATAGCTATAATCTCTAGCTTTGGTCTCTCAACTTAGCGAGTCCCTTCTGACTCTGGAATGTTGATACTACAAGGATTCTCATTCTGATCACCTGGCTCTTCTGTGAAGTTGTAACACTCTAGCGCCTGTTCTAATTGGATAGCCCAATCAGGATGAGTATACACTGGTAGGGTATAGTCATCCAATATATTACTCTTTATAATCTCTAGAGCTTGATCAATGCTTGGATACTCAGATTCAAAAGTGAAAGTGAGTAGAAATTTGTCTATCATAACTGGCCATGTAATCGTTCCTCTGCGCAACTCTGTCTCAGTGTACCAGTTCCTTGGGACTGTGTCTAAAGTGTAAATGAATAGGTGAACCCATTCATCCTATGGAATGTATAACCAATTCAGTTCACAAATCGTAATATGTGACCTGGGGTCACTTTCTCCTGTATATTTCTGCTGGAAACACTCCTTGTCAATAGAGAATCTGATCGCCATCAATCTCTTAAAATCATCCCATGATGCGGTATTTTATTTATGTGCATGCCACCATCTTCCAGGTGTGGCTCTTATTGCAAGGTCAATATCTGCCATCCTCTGCTCATGAGGTATTTCCTACTCAAACTATTGTTAAAATTCATTGACATATGCTAATCCATCAAACGAGAAAATATCCTTAACCTCTGTGCCAATCCATTGGAGTGACTTAGTCATAAATGCACATCTGCGAGCTGACACTTCATAAAGTCTATTCTATGAACTTTCTAAACCAACATCCGAATCCGATGCGCATGAGATGTCACATCACCAACTAATATTTCCTTCTGCGGTGGGGTTGATGTAATCACTCTGGTTAGCAGTCATCTGATAGAAGCTCTCCGTATTATGCACCTCTTCCTCTACTCTGATAGGTTCAATGTATCGAGGACCCTGAAAAGGATCCAACGGTGCGATGACTTGAATATCTTTATCCTCAAAGGTCATTTGTCTTTTCTTCAAATAGATAACAACCATGTTATCAATTGCCCAATCAATACCTAATAAAGCTGGATACTGTTTGCTATCGCCAATAATTTCTATGAATTCAAAATATGCAAAGCTGCAAACTCCATCAATATCAACTGGTACTTGCAGTAATCGACCCAGTGGTGATACCCTCTGCTGATTGGCTAGTCACAGATGGATAGGTGATCTGGATAAATTAGGGCTACCCATCTGTTCCCATGTCTGTTTAGTAAGAACATTTACCTCTGATCCTAAATCTAGGATTACCTCATCCATTTCAAACTCTCCAATTTGTGCTATGAGTCTCATTTCTCTTCCTGTTCTTGTATGGCCCATAATATAATGAACAACACGCTGCGTACTGCTCATGGAAGAATACTGTTGATACTGATCTATGATGCGTTGAATCTCTCCTATGGATTTATCATTTCTTACGAGTTTCAAGAAGCTCCGTAGGAAGGATTGTACACTTCTTGTCAGCTCATCCTCTTCGTACCTTCCCGATGTGGTAGCCTGCGATGTCTACACATGAATAATGCCACAAGGTTTTTGTTGTTGTACACCCCTACGAGGCAATATCTACGATCCTGCTGGTGTAGGGTCAGTAAAGAAAGTTTTAGCTTGCTGAAATGTTTCTTTGTTCTTCTGCAGGTCAAGTGGTGTAGATTTATCAGTTGCTTTACGTACCCACTTCAGGCCTGTATTATTTTCAGCATCCTGCGATGTATTACTAGTAGAAGCACCATTACGAGTCACAATATTGACTCTTGGTTCTGGTTCTTTCTGCTTAGCAGAAATAAGCTGAATATTCTGCTTTACTACTGGCTTAGGATCCTTAATCTTGGCTATCAAGATAGGACATTCTTCTATAGTATGATCATAGGACTTGCAATACTTACATGTTGTAGTAGGGTTCTGATAATATCTAGCATAATGTCCTACGGCTCCATAGTTGTAACAAACAATCGGTCCATGGCCACGACCAAAGCTTCCACCATGGCCATCACGAGCCAGATCATGCTGTGGTCCTGTTGCTGGTCTTGATGTCTTTGACTGGACTCTGTAGAAGTCATGTTTTCTCTCTATCATGAGATCATAAGCTCTACAATTATTTTCATCATGTCCTACTGACTTACAGAAGTTAAAGTATAAATTCTTAGGAGTGTGTACATACTTCTGAAGTAAAGGGAATTCCTGTGGTCTATGTCCTCTTGTTCTACAGATTTCACACCATGGCTCTTGAGTCTATACTAAGGGGTTAGGATCCCCACTTGCTATATATTCCATAAATAATGGATAGTTATCTTTGGTATGGCCATGTCCTTTACACTTTGTAGACCATAATTCTTGTTCAACCTCTTTTCCTTTCTTAATCTCATGTAACTGTAAAGTGAGATTGGCTAACTGATTCTGTAAATTTACCATACCTATACTAGTCTCAGCTAGAGGTGAAGCCTCTAGTTTCATTTCCATCTGCAATGCTTCATCCTGTGTATGGATTTTCTGTTGCATTAGTGGAAGTATGATATGAGGGAGCAGTGCTGTGATGAACCATTCCTTATGCTGCTCCGGTGCAAACTCAAAACTAACTTGGTCTATAAGAGCTTTAAATTTCTAATTGAAATCCCATACTGACTCTGTGGGTAACTGTCTAATGTCTTTAAGTTTTGTGATACATTATGACTTAGACTTGGGTTTCTTAAATTCCTTAATAATTGTGGTCTTGACCTCTACGAGTGTTCTAATCTGTGCTATTGTATACTTCATATACCATGTTAAAGCTCTTTCTCTAAGTGTAGTAGCCAACTGGACAATCTTAGTATTTTCATCCTGGATCTGTTTAATGGTCCATACAGCTTCACATAGGAACCAATGCTGTTCCGGGTCTTCTGCCCCTGTACCCATGAAGTTCGGTAATTTCATGTCATCCCCCATTGTGTTTCTACAAGGTGGATTCTGGTTTGCTGTATTACTACCACTTGGCGGTGTAAGTGTAGTATGTACTATGTGTGAACTACTAGATGGAGTTCCTGCAGGATTATTCTGAGTCTCAGTTTGTTTTTGTGGGGTATAAGGATGGTAAGGGATACCCCCTGCTATTCTTTCTCTATTACTTTGAATATGTTCTCTAGTACTGTATGAACTATCTTCAAAGAAGGAAGATCTAAAATCTACTTTATATCTTTTACCGCTATGTGTACATACAATTTATTCAAAATTACTCTCAAACTCTTCTGACATTACACTTACTTAACTTATTCATCTGAGAATATATCCAGTACTCTTTTTTCATACAATAACATCTTAAGGAACAAATTCAAAGTGTTCAAGTACTTACCACGATATCCTTTGAAGAAGTACCTCTCTGCTTCACTGAAACTCTTTCTTTGATCAACTGTAAACTGTGTAATGAAACCTTCCAACAAACTCACAAGCCAGAAATCTACTGCCCGTGAAATAGGATTATCTATGCTTTTAACGGTGTGAATCAACTCCGGTGTCCAGACAATGTTCTGTTTCTTCTTGAATACATGCTTATCAGTCAACTTTGACAACCAATCGTACAACTCATTTGCATAGGTCGCAAAAAATATCTCATGCAGGTCTGTGAAGATATGTTTCTATAACCAGTCCTCTGTACTAATCCTAGGAATCTTGTTTTCTTTCACAGCAAATTCTCTTTCCTTAGACTCAACCCATTGGTTAATCTCTTTTTTAGTAGGATGCCAACAGAACATCAGCTCTTCAATTTGTTCAAAACCGACATCAGAACCATTTGATGGCTTATAACTTGTGCAAACCCGAGTTTACTTTATTGTACTAACAAAAACCCCTAGCTCACTGGCCCTTTCGGTGACAGACCACGGAACGGCTTGAAGTCTCACCCGAAGTGATCTTAGATGGGTTGGTTGAAGAATCATGTTTCCTCAACCAGTTTCTGCAGCATCCTGGGTTCTCTTGACTCTACTTAACCAGTGGGATCTCTTTGCAAGGACTGGTTCTCTCTTACTAGCTAACTCTGCTATGGGACTAGCTCTTATCGCATCGCAGCTTCTAGGACGATGTGCAACTTACCCTTCTTCTCAACTCTTAACTTGCGATATCTCACACCGCAGCTCCTTCGACAGTGTGATATCACATTTCTACGCTGCAATATTTCCTCTGCACCTCATCCAAAATGTGGTATTCTCAACAGATTGAGCAAGCCTGACTACTCAAGAATCTGGACTTGTTCCATAGGAACAAACTCATCTGCATCGGTCCTCGGGTTCCTCTGAACCATAAGATACTGATTCGGCTGAAACTGAGGATATGTATTACTATCTCCAAGGTTATAGTCTACAAATTTGAGGATAGGGATATATCCTAACAGTTCTCCATCTTTCTTTACACAAGGATCAATCGGTGGTAGCAGAATAGGAAACTCAGCACCCTTGGGAATGGTTACCTCTGGTGCATCCTCAACTCATGGCACAATGTATACTGTTTCCATATGAACTTCTTCTTCTTGCTCTGGGCTAGACTCTTCTACTATCTAAGCTTGACTCCTCATCCTTGGCGTCTGTCTGACTTGTGGTGCACCTAATTTCACAACCCTGGGCGGTGGCGTCATAGCAGACTCGAGGCCACCACGCTGGAATCGTCACACAATGTCTTCGAAAGGTTCCTTCTTAGACATAAATCATCTGGTGCAGTACTCTGGACTAGTAATGGTTGCAAAAATGGGGAAACTAGCACTCTGTAACTAGAGTATATCTACACAGGGAAAACTTCTACAAATTGCTCTATAACTCTCAGAAATCGCAAAAGTAACCCTTCTGTGTGAATGCTCTATGCATTTGTAGTGAAGGAGATAATCTCTGAAGCAATGATCACTTAAGCTAGACCTGTTGGTAGCATTTATTGCATGGAAAATACAACACCTGGCACCCCGATCCTCATTAAGTGCTAAAAATCTGATCAAATCTCCCTTGAAAATTGTGTATAGGCACCGGTCTCGACCAAGATTTACCAAATCTAGGACAATCCTTGTACTATTTCCAAATCTAGGGCAACGTATACCTGTCATATCTAGATTAATTGCTTGTCAGAGGGCGAAGTGACTAGCCCTCTGTCCCTTTTCAAAATTGTCTTCATGGCACGAAGAACATCGCCTCGCTGCAATGTCACACCGCATAGTACTGGACCAAAAAGTTGGCGTGAGACTCCATAATGTTCAAAAACTTCACAACGTCCTATGACTTGCACAAAATAAACTTTCCTGCTGCGATTCCTTCCACTTAGAACTTTTTTTCTTCAGTGTAGACTAATTATGGGTGCGATGCCTCCTTTCAACTACATTGGACATCTGCACCGCACAGTTCTCTGAGTTAGGGATAGGAGGTGGAGTGGCTATCACTATAAAGCTTAAGCCTACTGTCATTAATCAAAGTAGGAACAAGCTCCCTGTTCAGTTTACTAAGCTAAATAGCACCTCCGTCTCTGACTTGCTGAATCTGATATGGCCCCAACCAATGTGTCTTGAGCTTCCCTGGAAACTTAAGGAACTTGCTATCGTAAAGGAGCACTAGGTATCCTATCTAAAAAATCTTTCTCTTGATGTGCCTGTCATGCCAAGCTTTTTCTTGTGCCTTCTACACTTTTTGATGAAATCCTGCGATGAATCTGTCTTCTTCTAAGGCAAACAGCTGCGCTAGTCTTTCATTCATCGTCTCTGTATCAACCATCTCAGTAATTTCAGAAATTCTTAAACTGGGAATAATATATTCCATAGGAATAATAGCCTCTTGTCCATACACCAAGCTGAAAGGTGTGTGTCCTGTAAGTTTCTTGCATGTATTCCTATAATCCCATAATACAGCATTAACCTTGAGGTCCCAATCATCTCTTTGGCTGTTATAGATCTTAGTAAGATCATTTTCTAGAATCTTGTTAAAGGCCTCCACCGTACCATTAACTTGTGGATGGTAGGGAGTGATTTTATGATGCTGTATCTAAAATTACTTCATCAAGGCCTGAATAGTGCGATTCAGAAAGTGTGTGTCTTGATCACTCATCAAAATTGATGGACATACAAATCTACTTATGATGTTTTCAAAAATGAACTGTGCAGCTATAGTAGCATCACAATTCCTTACTGCTTTAGCCTCTGCCCACCTCGTGAGGTATTATGTTCCTGTGATGATGTATCTCACACCAGTTCGTTTCCCTGGTGGGTTGATAGGACCCACAAAATCTATAGCCCACTTGTCAAATGCCTGCAACATAATCTATGGTCGCAGTGGCATTTCGTCTCTCCGTGAAGGTTTTCCTACCCTCTAACAGATATCGCAGCATCTGCAAAACTCCTTAGTGTCTTTGTGTAAAGTAGGCCACCATAATCCTGTAGCTAGAATTTTCTGAGCAGTCGGCTTTCTTGCGAAATGACCTCCTGCGGTACCTGAATGTGCTTCTCTGATAATGGCCTCTTTCTCGTGCGGAATAACGCATCTACGTAGGACTTCATCTGGACCTAACTTATATAAATGTCCCGCGATCAAAGTGAAATCTACTGCTTTAACAACTAGCAGTTTCTTTTGCTACTTAGTAAACTCAACTGGTGCCCACCCTGTATTCAGAAAGTGAATAATATCTGCGTAATACTCATCTGCGATCTAGATAGAGAACAATTGCACATCTGGCAAATTATCCTCTAGATTACTTGGTTCTTCTCCTGAGTCTATTCGTGACAGATGATCAGGTTCAGCATTCAATCTTCCTGGTTTTAAAATAATTTCAAAATCATACTCCTGAAATAGGAGTAACCATGTACAAATCCTTCCCCCTAATACTGGCTTATTGACCAAATACTTTAAAGCAGAATGGTCAATGAACATCTTGAATGGGGCACCAAATAGGTAGTGTTGTTCAAGTAGGGTTCTGCAGCTACAGGAAAAGATTCTATTTTGGAACGAGTAAGTCAAAGGTAACAATACCTAAGAATTCAAGAGGAGAAAGCTCAACCACTACACTTAAGGTAGCGGCAAAGACGAGAGGGCTCAGCTAACCTCATAAAGGAAAAGGAGCAACAAGGTTGAGGTATTGAAGACAAAGGACAGAAAAGGAAGCGGCGCCAGTACCCACGGTCAGCGCTGGGAAGTGTGGAAGACTACAGGAAGCTGTGGTGTGACAAAAAGAGGCAGTTCGAGTACAGATAGACTGACTGTCATAGTTAGGGATTTTTGGGTTACTGTTGGGAGAGGCCCACAGTGTTGTAATGGCAAGACCTTCGGGCCGCCTATAAAGGGATTTATTTTGTATTAGTTAGTCAGTTAGCTCATTAGCTATTCAGATAGTCGATGATCTGTTAGCTTATAGATCTTTGTATTATATAAGAGCCAAGCTCTGGTTCTGTTATTCAATCTGTAGTATCTTACTGTAACCAGTAGCTGACTCCTAGAGTATGTATGTAACAATACACAGGGATTGAGAGAGAGAGAGAGAGAGGAAGAGTATATTGTAAGAGAAGCAATATAAGAGAAGAGAAGATATCTAAGAGAGAAGGGCTCTTGGTGTTGTGCACGGAGTTACCCAGAAGATCTCAGCTACATATGAGGTTGCAGCGGAACTATGTTTACTCTCCCAAGTTATAATATATAAACCAGTTCCCGTGGATGTAGCTTCTACCCTAGAAGTGAACCATGTAAAATCAGTGTGTTATATGATTATTTCATGTGATTGTGCTTTACTTAGTTGCTATCTGTTATCTGTTACATGAATTCCGTATATCAGTTAGTAAATGTCTATATGTTCTCATTCAGTTACAGCATTATATAAAGTTAAAGGCGAGTGTAAATGTAACAAGTGTCTGCCTATGAGTCCATCAGTGCTTGTTTCACACAGTAATAGTCACTCTGTTAAGTGCTTCCAGTATACTTATTCAGTAAGATAAGTATAGCGATGTGAGTGTGTTGAACCGTGAAGTTTGTGTAAGGTTTTTTAACACCCTGTTGGAGGTTAGCCGAGTTATTCCTCCCAGTGAGAAACCCTTTGGACCTTGAGAGTTTATTTGGTCCATACTATAGGAGATATCGCATTGACAGAAGGAGATATCGCACTGACAAAGGAGCTGCGGTGCAAGATATTGCAGATAGTGAGAACCGCGGAAGGGAGAGTTTGCGCATCGTCTTAGTCACTGCGATGTGATAGGAGTCCTCCCCCTATCAAAGTCTATGGGGAAGGGAGAACTGCAACTTGCAGGAAGATCTCGCTGGTTAAGAAGAGCCGCGAGACACCAGGATGCTACAAAACCTGGTTAAGGACACTTGTGTCTTTAGCCAACCCATCTAAGATCACTTCGGGTGAGACTTCAGGACGCTCTGTGCTCTATTTCCGAAAGGGCCAGTGAGTTAGGGGTGTTGTTGGTACATTATAAGTAAACCTGGGTCTACCCATAGTAACCAACAAGTGCCTAAACTTCTATAGAGCATACACCATAGCTAATCCTTCTCTTTCTGTAGTGGTGTAGTTCTTTTCTGCGGTAGATAAATTTTTGCTTGAGTACGCGATAGGGTGATCAATACCCCCTTCTGTTGGCTGTGTTAAGACAATCCCCAGTGCGATGCCAAATGCATCCACATGTACATGAAATGGTATGTTCCAATCTAGAAATACTAAGATGGGTGTTGTAACCATATTCTCTTTAAGAGTGTCTAAACTTTGTTGGCATTCCTCATTCCATAGGAATTTTGCTTCTTTCTTTAACAGTTTTTCCATAGGTACTGTGATCTTTACATAGCATTTAATGAATTTTCTATAATAACTTGTATGACCAAGCACTGTCCTCAATTGCTTGACTAAGTTGGGTGGTGGGAGATTTACAATGATGGCAATCTTTGCAGGATCTACCATCAAGCCTTGTCTGCGAACAATATGACCCAACAAAATACCAAATGGTGCATAGAATATACATTTCTTCAAGTTAAGAGAAATCTGATATTGCCTACATTTCTCTAACATGAGCCTTAAATCTCCTATATACTTTTTGATTAATCCAAATACAGTCCAATCATCAAAATCATTAGAGGAAATTTCAACTCAAAATGGGCCTTTTAACTTTAACTCAAATTCCATGTCATCATGTGTTATCCAATGAAATTTATTTAAATTTGAAATAATGTATAGATCTTAAACACTTTTTTAATATAAATTTGGGGATAGGTATCATAAAAAAAACTACTTTTTTTGTTTGTATTTTTGACATATCTCCCCACATTTTTACTCAAATTTCGATTGGGAGAGCTAATTGGATGCGGAATTAAATTCCACATCCAACGAGTACCCACTTGGCATAATTTTGATAGACCCCTCTAGCCCAAAAGTAAGAAATACCTGAAAAAATGTGATGATGATGTCATCATCACACTTTTTGAGGTATTTCTTATTTTTGGGGTAGCAAGATCCGTCAAAAGTATGTTGAGTGGGTACTTGTTGGATGTAGAATTCAATTCCGCATCCAATGAGCTCTCTCAATCTAAATTTGAGTAAAAAAATAGGGATATATGTCGAAAATACAAACAAAAATTAGTTTTCTTCTTTTCTTCCTCCAAAATTAATAAATATTATTTTATTATTTTAACTATTATTTTATCAAATTTTTTTTAGGAGGCCCATTTTGAGTTGAAATTTTCTCTAATGAGACTTCTAAGAATTTATGGATGTATTCCTTAAAGATAGCAACTACTACTATAGAAAAAATAGCTGGTGCATTTTTAAGACCAAAGGGCATTACCGTATATTGGAATGAGCCCCATTCTGTCGCAAAGGTGGTCTTATTTCTATCTTCTGGAGGGATTATTATTTGGTGATAGCCTGAAAAGCCATCAGTGAATGAATAGATCTCCTGTCCTCCTACATTGTCTAAAACTTCATCAGTAAAAGGTGTCAGAAACGGGTCATGAAGCGATGCGTCATTGAGTTTGTGCAAATCGACACAAATCCTGATTTCTCCTTTGGTTTTATTTTCCTACACAACCATGGGACTGACCCATTCACTCTCTTCTACTGACTCAATGATTCCTACTGCTAGCATCTTATCAATCTCATCTTTAACCCTTTTTTTATAACGAGGATTTAATCTGTATGGACAATGCTTAACTGGCCTAGCATCCTCTTTCAAAGGTATCCTCATGACTCCCAAATATCCTACTATTCCCTTCATTTCTATAAACTTAGTGGGAAATAAGTTCTGATAGTCATGTAACAAATCTACGATGTGCCCTACCATTTCATCATCCCAATAGTCTCCAATAGAGGCAAACTTTGGTTCTGTTTCTGTGCCAATATTGATCTTTTTAATCTTAATAGGCTTTGTGATAGCTAGAATCTCTAGCTTTGGTCTCTCAACTTAGCGAGTCCCTTCTGACTCTGGAATGATGATACTACAAGGATTCTCATTCTCATCACCTGGCTCTTCTGTGAAGTTGTACCACTCTAGCACCTGTTCTAATTGGATAGCCCAATCAGGCTGAGTATACACTGGTAGGGTACAGTCATCCAATATCTTACTCTTTATAATCTCTAGAGCCTGATCAATGCTTGGATACTCAGATTCAAAAGTGAAAGTGAGTAGAAATTTGTCTATCATAACTGGCCATGTAATCGTTCCTCTGCGCAACTCTGTCTCAGTGTACCAGTTCCTTGGGACTGTGTCTAAAGTGTAAATGAATAGGTGAACCCATTCATCCTATGGAATGTCTGACCAATTCTGTTCACAAATTGTAATATGTGACCTGGGGTCACTTTCTCCTGTATATTTCTGCTCGAAACACTCCTTGTCAATAGAGAATCTGATCGCCATCAATCTCTTAAAATCATCCCATGATGCGATATTTTATTTATGTGCATGCCACCATCTTCCAGGTGTGGCTCTTATTGCAAGGTCAATAGCTGCCATCCTCTGCTCATGAGGTATTTCCTACTCAAGCTATTGTAAAAATTCATTGACATATGCTAATCCATCAAACGACAAAATATCCTTAACCTCTGTGCCAATCCATTGCAGTGACTTAGTCATAAATGTACATCTGCGAGCTGACACTTCATAAAGTCTATTCTACCAACTTTCTAAACCAACATCCGAATCCGATGCGCATGAGATGTCACATCACCAACTAATATTTCCTTCTGCGGTGGGGTTGATGTAATCACTCTGGTTAGCAGTCATCTCATAGAAGCTCTCCATATTATGCACCTCTTCCTCTACTCTGATAGGTTCAATGTATCGAGGACCCTGAAAAGGATCCAACGGTGCGATGACTTGAATATCTTTATCCTCAAAGGTCATTTGTCTTTTCTTCAAATAGATAACAACCATGTTATCAATTGCCCAATCAATACCTAATAAAGCTGGATACGGTTTGCTATCGCCAATAATTTCTATGACTTCAAAATATGCAAAGCTGCGAACTCCGTCAATATTAACTGGTACCCGCAGTAATCGACCCAGTGGCGATACCCTCTGCTGATTGGCTAGTCACAGATGGATAGGTGATCTGGATAAATTAGGGCTACCCATCTGTTCCCATGTCTGTTTAGTAAGAACATTTACCTCTGATCCTAAATCTAGGATTACCTCATTCATTTCAAACTCTCCAATTTGTGCTATGAGTCTCATTTCTCTTCCTGTTCTTGTATGGCCCATAATATAATGAACAACACGCTGCGTACTGCTCATGGAATAATACTGTTGATACTGATCTATGATGCGTTGAATCTCTCCTATGGATTTCTCATTTCTTACGAGTTTCAAGCAGCTCCGTAGGAAGGATTGTACACTTCTTTTCAGCTCATCCTCTTCGCACCTTCCCGATGTGGTAGCCTGCGATGTCTACACATGAATAATGCCACAAGGTTTTTGTTGTTGTACACCCCTATGAGGCAATATCTACGATCCTGCTGGTGTAGGGTCAGTAAAGAAAGTTTTAGCTTGCTGAAATGTTTCTTTGTTCTTCTGCAGGTCAAGTGGTGTAGATTTATCAGTTGCTTTACGTACCCACTTCAGGCCTGTATTATTTTCAGCATCCTGCAATGTATTACTAGTAGAAGCACCATTACGAGTCACAATATTGACTCTTGGTTCTGGTTCTTTCTGCTCAGCAGAAATAAGCTGAATATTCTGCTTTACTACTGGCTTAGGATCCTTAATCTTGGCTATCAAGATAGGACATTCTTCTATAGTATGATCATAGGACTTGCAATACTTACATGTTGTAGTAGGGTTCTGATAATCTCTAGCATAATGTCCTACGACTCCACAGTTGTAACAAACAATCGGTCCATGGCCACAACCAAAGCTTCCACCATGGCCATCACGAGCCAGATCATGCTGTGGTCTTGTTGCTGGTATTGATGTCTTTGACTGGACTCTGTAGAAGTCATGTTTTCTCTCTATCATGAGATCATAAGCTCTGCAATTATTTTCATCATGTCCTACTGACTTACAGAAGTTACAGTATAAATTCTTAGGAGTTTGTACATACTTCTGAAGTAAAGGGCATTCCTGTGGTCTATGTCCTCTTGTTCTACAGATTTCACACCATGGCTCTTGAGTCTATACTAAGGGGTTAGGATCCCCACTTGCTATATATTCCATAAATAATGGACAGTTATCTTTGGTATGGCCATGTCCTTTACACTTTGTACACCATAATTCTTGTTCAACCTCTTTTCCTTTCTTAATCTCATGTAACTGCAACGTGAGATTGGCTAACTGATTCTGTAAATTTACCATACCTATACTAGTCTCAGCTAGAGGTGAAGCCTCTAGTTTCATTTCCATCTGCAATGCTTCATCCTGTGTATGGATTTTCTGTTGCATTAGTGGAAGTATGATATGAGGGAGCAGTGCTATGATGAACCATTCCTTATGCTGCTCCGGTGCAAACTCAAAACTAACTTGGTCTATAAGAGCTTTAAATTTCTAATTGAAATCCCATACTGACTCTGTGGGTAACTGTTTGATGTCTTTAAGTTCTGTGATACATTATGACTTCGACTTGGGTTTCTTAAATTCCTTAATAATTGTGGTCTTGACCTCTACGAGTGTTCTAATCTGTGCTATTGTATACTTCATATACCATGTTAAAGCTCTTTCTCTAAGTGTAGTAGACAACTGGACAAGCTTAGTATTTTCATCCTGCATCTGTTTAATGGTCCATACAGCTTCACATAGGAACCAATGCTGTTCCGGGTCTTCTGCCCCTGTACCCATGAAGTTCGGTAATTTCATGTCATCCCCCATTCTGTTTCTACAAGGTTGATTCTGGTTTGCTGTATTACTACCACTTGGCGGTGTAAGTGTAGTATGTACTATGTGTGAACTACTAGATGGAGTTCCTGCAGGATTATTCTGAGTCTCAGTTTGTTTTTGTGGGGTATAAGGATTGTAAGGGATACCCCCTGCTATTCTTTCTCTATTACTTTGAATATGTTCTCTAGTACTGTATGAACTGTCTTCAAAGAAGGAAGATCTAAAATCTACTTTATATCTTTTACCACTATGTGTACATACAATTTATTCAGAATTACTCTCAAACTCTTCTGACATTACACTTACTTAACTTATTCATCTGAGAATATATCCAGTACTCTTTTTTCATACAATAACATCTTAAGGAACAAATTCAAAGTGTTCAAGTACTTACCACGATATCCTTTGAAGAAGTACCTCTCTGCTTCACTGAAACTCTTTCTTTGATCAACTGTAAACTTTGTAATGAAACCTTCCAACAAACTCACAAGCCAGAAATCTACTGCCCGTGAAATAGGATTATCTACGCTTTTAACGATGTGAATCAACTCCGGTGTCCAGACAATGTTCTGTTTCTTCTTGAATACATGCTTATCAGTCAACTTTGACAACCAATCGTACAACTCATTTGCATAGGTCGCAAAAAATATCTCATGCAGGTCTGTGAAGATATGTTTCTATAACCAGTCCTCTGTACTAATCCTAGGAATCTTGTTTTCTTTCACAGCAAATTCTCTTTCCTTAGACTCAACCCATTGGTTAATTTCTTTTTTAGTAGGATGCCAACAGAACATCAGCTCTTCAATTTGTTCAAAACTGACATCAGAACCATTTGTTGGCTTATAACTTGTGCAAACCCGAGTTTACTTTATTGTACTAACAAAAACCCCTAGCTCACTGGCCCTTTTGGTGACAGACCACGGAACGGCTTGAAGTCTCACCCGAAGTGATCTTAGATGGGTTGGTTGAAGAATCATGTTTCCTCAACCAGGTTCTGCACCATCCTGGGTTCTCTTGACTCTACTTAACCAGTGGGATCTCTTTGCAAGGACTGGTTCTCTCTTACTAGCTAACTCTGCTATGGGACTAGCTCTTATCGCATCGTAGCTTCTAGGACGATGCGCAACTTACCCTTCTTCTCAACTCTTAACTTGCGATATCTCACACCGCAGCTCCTTCGACAGTGTGATATCACCTTTCTACGCTGCGATATTTCCTCTGCACCTCATCCAAAATGTGGTATTCTCAACAGATTGAGCAATCCTGACTACTCAAGAATCTGGACTTGTTCCATAGGAACAAACTCATCTTCATCGGTCCTCGGGTTCCTCTGAACCATAAGATACTGATTCGGCCGAAACTGAGGATATGTATTACTATCTCCAAGGTTATAGTCTACAAATTTGAGGATAGGGATATATCCTAACAGTTCTCCATCTTTCTTTACACAAGGATCAATCGGTGGTAGCGGAATAGGAAACTCAGCACCCTTGGGAATGGTTACCTCTGGTGCATCCTCAACTCATGGCACAATGTATACGGTTTCCATATGAACTTCTTCTTCTTGCTCTGGGCTAGACTCTTCTACTATCTGAGCTTGACTCCTCATCCTTGGCGTCTGTCTAACCTGTGGTGCACCTAATTTCACAACCCTGGGCGGCGGCGTCATAGCAGACTCGAGGCCACCATGCTGGAATCGTCACACAATGTCTTCGAAAGGTTTTTTCTCAGACATAAACCATCTGGTGCAGTACTCTGGACTAGTAATGGTTGCAAAAATGGGGAAACTAGCACTCTGTAACTAGAGTATATCTACACAGGGAAAACTTCTACAAATTGCTCTATAACTCTTAGAAATCGCAAAAGTAACCCTTCTGTGTGAATGCTCTATGCATTTGTAGTGAAGGCGATAATCTCTGAAGCAATGATCACTTAAGCTAGACCTGTTGGTAGCATTTATTGCATGGAAAATACAACACCTGGCACCCCGATCCTCATTAAGTGCTAAAAATCTGATCAAATCTCCCTTGAAAATTGTGTATAGGCGCCGGTCTCGACCAAGATTTACCAAATCTAGGACAATCCTTGTACTATTTCCAAATCTAGGGCAACGTATACCTGTCATATCTATATTAATTGCTTGTCAGAGGGCGAAGTGACTAGCCCTCTGTCCCTTTTCAAAATTGTCTTCATGGCACGGGGAACATCGCCTCGCTGCGATGTCACACCGCATAGTACTGGACCGAAAAGTTGGCGTGAGACTCCATAATGTTCAAAAACTTCACAACGTCCTATGACTTGCACAAAATAAACTTTCCTGCTGCGATTCCTTACACTTAGAACTTTTTTTTTCAGTGTAGACTAATTATGGGTGCGATGCCTCCTTTCAACTACATTGGACATCTGCACCGCATAGTTCTCTGAGTTAGGGATAGGAGGTGGAGTGGCTATCACTATAAAGCTTAAGCCTACTAT
>LPNX010533126.1:295764-306296 GCA_001517045.1 Pseudotsuga menziesii | reverse complement strand
CCTATAATCCCATAATACAGCATTAACCTTGAGGTCCCAATCATCTCTTTGGCTGTTATAGATCTTAGTAAGATCATTTTCTAGAATCTTGTTAAAGGCCTCCACTGTACCATTAACTTGTGGATGGTAGGGAGTGCTTTTATGATGCTGTATCTAAAATTACTTCATCAAGGCCTGAATAGTGCGATTCAGAAAGTGTGTGTCTTGATCACTCATCAAAATTGCTGGACATACAAATCTACTTATGATGTTTTCAAAAATGAACTGTGCAGCTATAGTAGCATCACAATTCCTTACTGCTTTAGCCTCTTCCCACCTCGTGAGGTATTATGCTCCTGTGATGATGTATCTCACACCATTTCGTTTCCCTGGTGGGTTGATAGGACCCACAAAATCTATAGCCCACTTGTCAAATGCCTGCAACATAATCTGTGGTCGCAGTGGCATTTCATCTCTCCGTGAAGGTTTTCCTACCCTCTGACAGATATCGCAGCATCTGCAAAACTCCTTAGTGTCTTTGTGTAAAGTAGGACACCATAATCCTGCAGCTAGAATTTTCTGAGCAGTCGGCTTTCTTGCAAAATGACCTCCTGCGGTACCTGAATGTGCTTCTCTGATAATGGCCTCTTTCTCGTGCGGAATAACGCATCTACGTAGGACTTCATCTGGACCTAACTTATATAAATGTCCCACGATCAAAGTGAAATCTACTGCTTTAACAACTAACAGTTTCTTTTGCTACTTAGTAAACTCAACTGGTGCCCACCCTGTATTCAGAAAGTGAATAATATCTGCGTAATACTCATCTGCGATCTAGATAGAGAACAATTGCACATCTGGAAAATTATCCTCTAGATTACTTGGTTCTTCTCCTGAGTCTATTCGTGACAGATGATCAGGTTCAGCATTCAATCTTCCTGGTTTTACAATAATTTCAAAATCATACTCCTGAAATAGGAGTAACCATGTACAAATCCTTCCCCCTAATACTGGCTTATTGAACAAATACTTTAAAGTAGAATGGTCAATGAACATCTTGAATGGGGCACCAAACAGGTAGTGTTGTTCAAGTAGGGTTCTGCAGCTACAGGAAAAGATTCTATTTTGGAACGAGTAAGTCAAAGGTAACAATACCTAAGAATTCAAGAGGAGAAAGCTCAACCACTACACTTAAGGTAGCGGCAAAGACGAGAGGGCTCAGCTAACCTCATAAAGGAAAAGGAGCAATGAGGTCGAGGTATTGAAGACAAAGGACAGAAAAGGAAGCGGCGCCAGTACCCACGGTCAGCGCTGGGAAGTGTGGAAGACTACAGGAAGCTGTGGTGTGACAAAAAAGAGGCGGTTCGAGTACAGATAGACTGACTGTCACAGTTAGGGATTTTTGGGTTACTGTTGGGAGAGGCCCACAGTGTTGTAATGGCAAGACCTTCGGGCCGCCTATAAAGGGATGTATTTTGTATTAGTTAGTCAGTTAGCTCATTAGCTATTCAGATAGTCGATGATCTGTTAGCTTATAGATCTTTGTATTATAGAAGAGCCAAGCTCTGGTTCTATTATTCAGTCTGTAGTATCTTACTGTAACCAGTAGCTGACTCCTAGAGTATGTATGTAACAATCCACAGGGATTGAGAGAGAGAGAGAGAGAGGAAGAGTATATTGTAAGAGAAGCAATATAAGAGAAGAGAAGAGATCTAAGAGAGAAGGGCTCTTGGTGTTGTGCACAGAGTTACCCAGAAGATCTCAGCTACATATGAGGTTGCAGCGGAACTATGTTTACTCTCCCAAGTTATAATATATAAACCAGTTCCCGTGGATGTAGCTTCTACCCTAGAAGTGAACCATGTAAAATCAGTGTGTTATATGATTATTTCATGTGATTGTGCTTTACTTAGTTGCTATCTGTTATCTGTTACATGAATTCCGTATATCAGTTAGTAAATGTCTATATGTTCTCATTCAGTTACAGCATTATATAAAGTTAAAGGCGAGTGTAAATGTAACAAGTGTCTGCCTATGAGTCCATCAGTGCTTGTTTCACACAGTAATAGTCACTCTGTTAAGTGCTTCCAGTATACTTATTCAGTAAGATAAGTATAGCGATGTGAGTGTGTTGAACCGTGAATTTTGTGTAAGGTTGTTTAACACCCTGTTGGAGGTTAGCCGAGTTATTCCTCCCAGTGAGAAACCCTTTGGACCTTGAGAGTTTATTTGGGCCATACTATAGGAGATATCGCATTGACAGAAGGAGATATCGCACTGACAAAGGAGCTGCAGTGCAAGATATTGCAGATAGTGAGAACCGCGGAATGGAGAGTTTGTGCATCGTCTTAGTCACTGCGATGTGATAGGAGTCCTCCCCATATCAAAGTCTGTGGGGAAGGGAGAACTACAACTTGTAGGAAGATCTCGCTGGTTAAGAAGAGCCGCGAGACACCAGGATGCTACAAAACCTGGTTAAGGACACTTGAGTCTTTAGCCAACCCATCTAAGATCACTTCGGGTGAGACTTCAGGCCGCTCTGCGGTCTATTGCCGAAAGGGCCAGTGAGTTAGGGGTGTTGTTGGTACATTATAAGTAAACCTGGGTCTTCCCATAGTAACCAACAAGTGCCTAAACTTCTATAGAGCATACACCATAGCTAATCCTTCTCTTTCTGTAGTGGTGTAGTTCTTTTCTGCGGTAGATAAATTTTTGCTTGAGTACGCGATAGGGTGATCGATACCCCCTTATGTTGGCTGTGTTAAGACAATCCCCAGTGCGATGCCAAATGCATCCACATGTACATGAAACGGTATGTTCCAATCTAGAAATACTAAGATGGGTGTTGTAACCATCTTCTCTTTAAGAGTGTCTAAACTTTGTTGGCATTCCTCATTCCATAGGAATTTTGCTTCTTTCTTTAACAGTTTTTCCATAGGTACTGTGATCTTTACATAGCATTTAATGAATTTTCTATAATAACTTGTATGACCAAGCACTGTCCTCAATTGCTAGACTAAGTTGGGTGGTGGGAGATTTACAATGATGGCAATCTTTGCAGGATCTACCATCAAGCCTTGTCTGCAAACAATATGACCCAACAAAATACCAAATGGTGCATAGAATATACATTTCTTCAAGTTAAGAGAAATATGATATTGCCTACATTTCTCTAACATGAGCCTTAAATCTCCTATATACTTTTTGATTAATCCAAATACAGTCCAATCATCAAAATCATTAGAGGAAATTTCAACTCAAAATGGGCCTTTTAACTTTAACTCAAATTCCATGTCATCATGTGTTATCCAATGAAATTTCTTTAAATTTGAAATACTGTATAGATCTTAAACACTTTTTTAATATAAATTTGGGGATAGGTATCATAAAAAAAACTACTTTTTTTGTTTGTATTTTTTACATATCTCCCCACATTTTTACTCAAATTTCGATTGGGAGAGCTCATTGGATGCGGAATTAAATTCCACATCCAACGAGTACCCACTTGGCATAATTTTGACAGACCCCTCTAGCCCAAAAGTAAGAAACACCTGAAAAAATGTGATGATGATGTCATCATCACATTTTTTGAGGTATTTCTTATTTTTGGGGTAGCAAGATCCGTCAAAAGTATGCTGAGTGGGTACTTGTTGGATGTAGAATTCAATTCCGCATCCAATGAGTTCTCTCAATCTAAATTTGAGTAAAAAAACAGGGATATATGTCGAAAATACAAACAAAAAGTAGTTTTCTTCTTTTCTTCCTCCAAAATTAATAAATATTATTTTATTATTTTAACTATTATTTTATCAAATTTTTTTTAGGAGGCCCATTTTGAGTTGAAATTTTCTCTAATGAGACTTCTAAGAATTTATGGATGTATTCCTTAAAGATAGCAACTACTACTATAGAAAAAATAGCTGGTGCATTTTTAAGACCAAAGGGCATTACCGTATAATGGAATGAGCCCCATTCTGTCGCAAAGGTGGTCTTATTTCTATCTTCTGGATGGATTCTTATTTGGTGATAGCCTGAAAATCCATCAGTGAATGAATAGATCTCCTGTCCTCCTACATTGTCTAAAACTTCATCAGTAAAAGGTGTCGGAAACGGGTCATGAAGCGATGCGTCATTGAGTTTGTGCAAATCGACACAAATCCTGATTTATCCTTTAGTTTTATTTTCCTACACAACCATGGGACTAACCCATTCACTCTCTTCTACTGACTCAATGATTCCTACTGCTAGCATCTTATCAATCTCATCTTTAACTTTTTCTTTATAACGAGGATTTAATCTGTATGGACGATGCTTAACTGGCCTAGAATCCTCTTTCAAAGGTATCCTCATGACTCCCAAATATCCTACTATTCCCTTCATTTCTATAAACTTAGTGGGAAATAAGTTCTGATAGTCATGTAACAAATCTGCGATGTGCCCTACCATTTCATCATCCCAATAGTCTCCAATAGAGGCAAACTTTGGTTCTGTTTCTGTGCCAATATTGATCTTTTTAATCTTAATAGGCTTTGTGATAGCTAGAATCTCTAGCTTTGGTCTCTCAACTTAGCGAGTCCCTTCTGACTCTAGAATGTTGATACTACAAGGATTCTCATTCTCATCACCTGGCTCTTCTGTGAAGTTGTAACACTCTAGCGCCTGTTCTAATTGGATAGCCCAATCAGGCTGAGTATACACTGGTAGGGTACAGTCATCCAATATCTTACTCTTTATAATCTCTAGAGCCTGATCAATGCTTGGATACTCAGATTCAAAAGTGAAAGTGAGTAGAAATTTGTCTATCATAACTGGCCATGTAATCGTTCCTTTGCGCAACTCTGTCTCAGTGTACCAGTTCCTTGGGACTGTGTCTAAAGTGTAAATGAATAGGTGAACCCATTCATCCTATGGAATGTCTGACCAATTCTGTTCACAAATCGTAATATGTGACCTGGGGTCACTTTCTCCTGTATATTTCTGCTGGAAACACTCCTTGTCAATAGAGAATCTGATCGCCATCAATCTCTTAAAATCATCCCATGATGCAATATTTTATTTATGTGCATGCCACCATCTTCCAGGTGTGGCTCTTATTGCAAGGTCAATAGCTGCCATCCTCTGCTCATGAGGTATTTCCTACTCAAACTATTGTAAAAATTCATTGACATATGCTAATCCATCAAACGACAAAATATCCTTAACCTCTGTGCCAATCCATTGCAGTGACTTAGTCATAAATGCACATCTGCGAGCTGACACTTCATAAAGTCTATTCTACCAACTTTCTAAACCAACATCCGAATCCGATGCGCATGAGATGTCACATCACCAACTAATATTTCCTTCTGCGGTGGGGTTGATGTAATCACTCTGGTTAGCAGTCATCTGATAGAAGCTCTCCATATTATGCACCTCTTCCTCTACTCTGATAGGTTCAATGTATCGAGGACCCTGAAAAGGATCCAACGGTGCGATGACTTGAATATCTTTATCCTCAAAGGTCATTTGTCTTTTCTTCAAATAGATAACAACCATGTTATAAATTGCCCAATCAATACCTAATAAAGCTGGATACGGTTTGCTATCGCCAATAATTTCTATGACTTCAAAATATGCAAAGCTGCAAACTCCATCAATATCAACTGGTACTTACAGTAATCGACCCAGTGGCGATACCCTCTGCTGATTGGCTAGTCACAGATGGATAGGTGATCTGGATAAATTAGGGCTACCCATCTGTTCCCATGTCTGTTTAGTAAGAACATTTACCTCTGATCCTAAATCTAGGATTACCTCATCCATTTCAAACTCTCCAATTTGTGCTATGAGTCTCATTTCTCTTCCTGTTCTTGTATGGCCCATAATATAATGAACAACATGCTGCGTACTGCTGATGGAAGAATACTGTTGATACTGATCTATGATGCGTTGAATCTCTCCTATGGATTTCTCATTTCTTACGAGTTTCAAGCAGCTCCGTAGGAAGGATTGTACACTTCTTGTCAGCTCATCCTCTTCACACCTTCCCGATGTGGTAGCCTGCGATGTCTACACATGAATAATGCCACAAGGTTTTTGTTGTTGTACACCCCTACGAGGCAATATCTGCGATCCTGCTGGTGTAGGGTCAGTAAAGAAAGTTTTAGCTTGCTGAAATGTTTCTTTGTTCTTCTGCAGGTCAAGTGGTGTAGATTTATCAGTTGCTTTACGTACCCACTTCAGGCCTGTATTATGTTCAGCATCCTGCGATGTATTACTAGTAGAAGCACCATTACGAGTCACAATATTGACTCTTGGTTCTGGTTCTTTCTGCTCAGCAGAAATAAGCTGAATATTCTGCTTTACTACTGGCTTAGGATCCTTAATCTTGGCTATCAAGATAGGACATTCTTCTATAGTATGATCATAGGACTTGCAATACTTACATGTTGTAGTAGGGTTCTGATAATCTCTAGCATAATGTCCTACGGCTCCACAGTTGTAACAAACAATCGGTCCATGGCCATGACCAAAGCTTCCACCATGGCCATCACGAGCCAGATCATGCTGTGGTCCTGTTGCTGGTCTTGATGTCTTTGACTGGACTCTGTAGAAGTCATGTTTTCTCTCTATCATGAGATCATAAGCTTTGCAATTATTTTCATCATGTCCTACTGACTTACAGAAGTTACAGTATAAATTCTTAGGAGTTTGTACATACTTCTGAACTAAAGGGCATTCCTGTGGTCTATGTCCTCTTGTTCTACAGATTTCACACCATGGCTCTTGAGTCTATACTAAGGGGTTAGGATCCCCACTTGCTATATATTCCATAAATAATGGACAGTTATCTTTGGTATGGCCATGTCCTTTACACTTTGTACACCATAATCATTGTTCAACCTCTTTTCCTTTCTTAATCTCATGTAACTGCAAAGTGAGATTGGCTAACTGATTCTGTAAATTTACCATACCTATACTAGTCTCAGCTAGAGGTGAAGCCTCTAGTTTCATTTCCATCTGCAATGCTTCATCCTGTGTATGGATTTTCTGTTGCATTAGTGGAAGTATGATATGAGGGAGCAGTGCTGTGATGAACCATTCCTTATGCTGCTCCGATGCAAACTCAAAACTAACTTGGTCTATAAGAGCTTTAAATTTCTAATTGAAATCCCATACTAACTCTGTGGGTAACTGTTTGATGTCTTTAAGTTCTGTGATACATTATGACTTAGACTTGGGTTTCTTAAATTCCTTAATAATTGTGGTCTTGACCTCTACGAGTGTTCTAATCTGTGCTATTGTATACTTCATATACCATGTTAAAGCTCTTTCTCTAAGTTTAGTAGCCAACTGGACAAGCTTAGTATTTTCATCCTGGATCTGTTTAATGGTCCATACAGCTTCACATAGGAACCAATGCTGTTCCGGGTCTTCTGCCCCTGTACCCATGAAGTTCGGTAATTTCATGTCATCCCCCATTCTGTTTCTACAAGGTGGATTCTGGTTTGCTGTATTACTACCACTTGGCGGTGTAAGTGTAGTATGTACTATGTGTGAACTACTAGATGGAGTTCCTGCAGGATTATTCTGAGTCTCAGTTTGTTTTTGTGGGGTATAAGGATGGTAAGGGATACCCCCTTCTATTATTTCTCTATTACTTTGAATATGTTCTCTAGTACTGTATGAACTATCTTCAAAGAAGGAAGATCTAAAATCTACTTTATATCTTTTACCGCTATGTGTACATACAATTTATTCAGAATTACTCTCAAACTCTTCTGACATTACACTTACTTAACTTATTCATCTGAGAATATATCCAGTACTCTTTTTTCATACAATAACATCTTAAGGAACAAATTCAAAGTGTTCAAGTACTTACCACGATATCCTTTGAAGAAGTACCTCTCTGCTTCACTGAAACTCTTTCTTTGATCAACTGTAAACTTTGTAATGAAACCTTCCAACAAACTCACAAGCCAGAAATCTACTGCCCGTGAAATAGGATTATCTACGCTTTTAACGGTGTGAATCAACTCCGGTGTCCAGACAATGTTCTGTTTCTTCTTGAATACATGCTTATCAGTCAACTTTGACAACCAATCGTACAACTCATTTGCATAGGTCGCAAAAAATATCTCATGCAGGTCTGTGAATATATGTTTCTATAACCAGCCCTCTGTACTAATCCTAGGAATCTTGTTTTCTTTCACAGCAAATTCTCTTTCCTTAGACTCAACCCATTAGTTAATTTCTTTTTTAGTAGGATTCCAACAGAACATCAGCTCTTCAATTTGTTCAAAACCGACATCAGAACCATTTGTTGGCTTATAACTTGTGCAAACCCGAGTTTACTTTATTGTACTAACAAAAACCCCTAGCTCACTGGCCCTTTTGGTGACAGACCACGAAACGGCTTGAAGTCTCACCCGAAGTGATCTTAGATGGGTTGGTTGTAGAATCATGTTTCCTCAACCAGGTTCTGCAGCATCCTGGGTTCTCTTGACTCTACTTAACCAGTGGGATCTCTTTGCAAGGACTGGTTCTCTCTTACTAGCTAACTCTGCTATGGGACTAGCTCTTATCGCATCGCAGCTTCTAGGACGATGCGCAACTTACCCTTCTTCTCAACTCTTAACTTGCGATATCTCACACCGCAGCTCCTTCGACAGTGTGATATCACCTTTCTACGCTGCGATATTTCCTACAGTAAGAATTAATATGCTCATCAACTCTCAAGGTCTAGAGGCTTCCTCTCTAGGTATAATAGCTTAGGTAACCTTGATCAAGGTGTTAAACGAATTCACTTAGCCTCTACAGTCTAACATGCTTAACATTAATGATGCTCAACTTGCTGAACTAAATATACAGAAGTCACTTAACACTGTAACTCTTAGCTGTCGTGAATCAAGCACTGATAAACTCATATGTAGAATACTTAACACATTCAACTCACATCTAACCTTCTATGTTACTACAACTGATGGATAACATACATACTTTCATCAATTGATAAGCAAATTTCATGTAACGAATAACATATAGCAAATAAACATAGCACAATCACATGAAACAGTCGCACAACACATGGGTTTTACGTGGTTCACTTCCAGGGAGGAAGCTACGTCCACAGGAACTGTGTTTCTATTATATCTTGAGAAAGTACACATAGTTTCACTGCAACCTCTTATGCAGCTTGAGATCTTCTGGGAAACTCCACACACTCAGCTGGGAGCCCTTCTCTCTTAGATCTCTTCTCCTTCTATATTGCTTCTTCTTACAATATATCCTCTCTCTCTCTCTCTCTCAATCCCTGCAGATTGTTACATTCATGCTCAAGGAGTCGGCTACTAGTTACAGTAAGATAACTACAGACTTAATAACAGAACCAGAGCTTGACAATAGTTACAACCTTATCAACCAGCTAGCTATCTATCTATCTCTCTAACTGTCTAACTAGCTACTGTCTAACCCTTCATAATACAGAATACATGCTTAAATAGGTGGCCTAAACGTCTCACCATGATACAAAACTATGGTCCTATCCCAACAGTAACCCAAAACCCTAACTGTGACAGTCGGCCTATCTGTACTTTGAACTGCCGCTTACTAGTCACACTGCAGCTCTCTGCAGTCTTCCACGCTTCCTAGCGCTGATCATGGGTATGGGTGCCGCTTCCTCAGTTGCTCCCCTTCTGTCCTTTGTATTTAATACCTCATCCCGTTGCTCCTTCTCAATTCATGAGGGTAGTTGAGCCCTCTTGTCGTCGTTGCTGCCTTAAATGCAGTGGTTGAGCTCTCTTCTCAGCCGCTTTAGGTACTATTTCCTTTGAATTTCCTGTTCCGATATAGCATCTTTTCATATAGCTGCGGGCCCCTGCTCCAACAGTAAAAAAGTCACTATTACAAGTGATCAATTTTGCCACGGAAAAATGTGGCAAGATCCACGAAAAAGTGTGGATATTGCCACGTCTAAGTGTTTTTTTTTCCGTGGAAACAATTCCGTCGCAATAGAGATGACCCCTAATTTGCGTCGCAAGAGCGACAATGTTCTATATTTTGTTGGATGTCTAAGCTGTCACTACATCCACGCCTGGCCGTCTCTGTATCCACACCTGGCCATCTCTGTATCCACGTCTGGTCATCTTTGTATCCACGCCTTGTCGTCGCTGTATCCACGCCTTGCCGTCAAACCACTTATACTATGAAATGAGAACTATATACTATGAACGAGAACTCTACCCATAAAAACGATGATTTTTGCAAAAAAAACACCAAAAACACCCCCCAAATAGAAAAGTGTTGATACCAGTATACATGTTTTTTTTTTAGGGTAAAAAATAGAGCCATGGACTAAACATCCCATATTGTTGTTTAACAAAACTTTAAAATCAACCTTAAATTGGAAAAAAAGAAAAATTCTTGAAGAGATAAATTACAACTTTCTGGAAAATTGCATATTAAAGAAAAAACAAATTTCTCTAATAATTTCACCATTATAACCATATAGAAACAAAGAAATTATGATGTGATTCATAATGAGATAATATATTAGACCATACAAGAACACA
>LPNX010533126.1:272924-292120 GCA_001517045.1 Pseudotsuga menziesii | reverse complement strand
TATAGGCGACGATCATTCTGATATCAGATTGTTACCCACACAGTGTAAGCGAAGGCCACGAGGGTTCAAAGTAGTTATAGCCTGCATCAGCGACTGATGCTCATGGGTTTGCAAGCTTCTGTTCATTATATTCTCAATGATCTTCACTGTTGTGAGATTCTGATCTAAAATTGGCATCGAGGGCCCTCACGGCCACCCTCGATGATCATATATTTCCAGCTTTTAAGAGAACGATTGTGAATTATTGTGAATTAACATAGTTTAACATAATGTAATACCAGAAAATCCGAAGGATTCACTTATAGGCGATGATCATTCTGATATCAGATTGTTACCCACACAGTGTAAGCGAAGGCCACGAGGGTTCAAAGTAGTTATAGCCTGCATCAGTGACTGATGCTCAGGGGTTCGCAAGCTTCTGTTCATTATATTCTCGATGATCTTCGCTGTTGTGAGATTCTGATCTATAATTTTATTTTATTTTGAGGGTGTTTAGTCATTTAGGTTTTGCGCGATGGATTATCGTCCGTCCATCTCTCCTTTTCAGATCTCACAGTTGTGTTTTGACGAATCTATTCAACATAGTTAACGTGATGGGCAGCAGATCTTTCTCGCTCAATCAAATTTGAATGCGGCCTGTGATTAGCAGTGCAATTGGTCTTTAAATGTACTAAAAGTGCCTGTAAAACGTATTTGTAATTCTAGCACGTATTTGATTGTAGATATGAAACGTCAATTTGTCGTTTATCAGTTTACATTTACATTTACGATTGTGAGGGACCTCCACCGGCTTGGGCGCCAAAGGGAGGCCCTCACGGCCACCCTCGATGCCGGGCATCGAGGGCCCTCATGGCCACCCTCGATGATCATATATTTCCAGCTAAAAACTCAAAGAATATCTCAACAACAGAAGAAACGATGAGGGCTTTTGTGTTTTAATTAAAATTAAAGCATCTGTTTAATTAATTAACGTGCATGGATTACATATTGTGCATGTTAAATTAATTTAATTACCAGGTCACTCTCTGGATTTTAGATACGTTAAATTATGGTTTCCTCTCTCCACATTGTGAGCGGTCTGCCATAAAAATTTGATATCATGGTTACAAGAGACGCAAGGCATTGCATGTTATGTCACAAAGAAAATTTCGATCCGAGTAATAATAAGGTCCCTAACAGAATGACCCCACAAATTCCCCGTTATATTCATAATCAACATATGGATTGAACGTTGTCATCACCATAGTAGGCATTGATGATGGGTTTTGTAATGCGAGCTTTTAAGTATATCGCTGGCAAGATCAGTAAAATTTCGCAACATAAAAGTCTTTCAATAATAGTAAGTAGATAAGAAAGTACAAAAGTTATATCACATCCCCTAAGATATTGAGCATCTTTTCAATAGCATGCACTCGTAGAATTTTGAACCGTGCCAAAATTTTATATATACGGGGATGGGTTATATACCACATAATACCTATTCCACTTATAAATTATGTGATGGGCATTATACCAAATAATAGAACCGTGCCAAAATTATATATATATATATATATATGGGATGGGTTATGCCACATAATACCTATTCCACTTGTAAATTATAACCAAATAATAGAACCGAGCCAAAATTTTATATATGGTGATGGGTTATGCCACATAATACCTATTCCACTTGTAAATTATAACCAAATAATAGAACCGAGCCAAAATTTTATATATGGTGATGGGTTATACCACATAATACCTATTCCACTTATAAATTATGTGATGGGTTTATACCAAACAATAACCATCCCACTTTTAGAAGCAAAGTGCACCCTCTAGTATAAAATAGGATATTCTTCCAAATTATTAACCACACTAGATTACAATATATGCTTAGAAACTAGCATCTTAATCATTCAAAACGTTACTTTAAATTCCACTATCCTTATGTAATGGATTGATGTGGAACATCACGTGTTGAATTACAAGTTTTATAATTTTCTTTTAAATTACAATATGTTAGAAGAGAAAGGAGGTACCAATGGGTAGGATACAACATAGCTCGAGAAATGTCACAAGGGGATGCAAATATAGCAAAGAACCAAAACATAATAAGGTTTTTGTGTTATTACTCCATGGTTTGTGTTGTGTTTTGTATTTAGTGGTATAATTTTTAGTTTTTGCTTTATTGGATGGTTGTAAGGTTGTAAGATGTGATTGAAAATTTAATGGTAAAAGAATGTACATATATATATGTAAACCTTAAAATCAATGAGGATAAATAAGGGATGAATATTATCATAGTATTTGAGAGAAAATGTATATAATCTTTCTTTTAAAAATTTAAGATTGTTAGAACATTGTGAAGAGGAAAAGTGCATACTCGGAGTAAGAGGCCATAGTACATCTTGAGCAAAACAAAGAGTAGAGCCAAAGTTGAATGTTGAAAACCTAAAGTAGAATTAGAGATTAAACTAGATAATTAATGATATTGTGAAAGAGATGTAGGTCTCAAAATATTGATCTTTTAAGGACCAAAAGCCTCTAGTGTGTGGAGGTATGATTTGCAATTGGTCAAAATAAGAGGAGGTCATGTGGGACCATTGTAGCTCTTTAAAAGGAATAAAATCAACATATGGATTGAACGTTGTCGTCACCATAGTAGGCATTGATGATGGGTTGGGTTTTGTAACGCGAGCTTTTAAGTATATCGCTGGCAAGATCAGTAAAATTTCACAACATAAAAGTCTTTCAATAATAGTAAGTAGATAAGAAAGTACAAAATTTATATCACATCCCATCCCCATATATATATATATATAATTATGTGGTATATAACCCATCCCCATATATATATAATTATGTGGTATATAACCCATTTTGTGTGAATCAATTATATTTATTGATAAGTTAATTAATTGTTTTATATTTTTGTTACAGGCAAAAGCCTAATGTTCATAGCTCAGGCAGTGATCCATTCCTAAGTGATGCTGAAAGCATAAATGTTGCAACTTGGACACACGAAGATGCTTATGAACCTCTTTTAATCAATGAAAAGAGAGGAGGAAAACATAGTCAAATATTGAGTTATAATTCCGTGGTAAAAAAATTAACATATGAAGAAAGGGATTTGAAAGGAGTGACTGTAAACATCTATCAAAAGCCACAAGCATTGATTAATTATCTCATAGATACATTTTCAAGAGAAGGAGATTGGGTCTTAGATTTGTTCTTTGGTTCAGGTAAACTTTCTCATATTACATATGAAATAATATATCAAGTTTTATTGTATGTTTTATCCTTCATTATTTTATTGTTTTAAAGTATGCTTCTTTATGCTATTTCACTTAACTTTAATTTTGTTTTTGGTGATTAGGTACAACAATAGCATGCTCCTTATAGAAAGGAAGAAATTGCATATCGATTGATAATGATCCACTCCAATGCAATTACATAAAACAAAGAATTAAGGCTATTCAAGTTCTTCCAGATGAACTGCAAGAAGTTGGTTTGAAGAAAGGAGAGTTTAGTGAAACACTTGTGGCAAAGATGTCAAAAGAGCCCCAACCCCCGTTAGGAGGGGTGTTTGGAAATGAGCACTTTGGGGATCTTGCAGACATAGAAGACCCAATGGAAGAGGACATTGATGTCCCTGAGGAAATTCAAGGTCCAGAAAATTCCAATGTCGATGAAGAATTTGGCATGCATGATATTGTTGAATAGTTTCATGTTTTGAAGAAAATGTTAATTTTGACAATTTTTGACAATTTTTTGATCAGATATATTAGTAATGTTTTGACTTTTAGACTTTATTTTAGAAATAAAATTTCTAAATATAATGTTTTTATTATGTTTTTTACAAATAATTTGTATATTTTTTCTCGACTTTATGTGAGTCGTCACTTTTCGATAACTAATATGAAATATGATCATTTTTAGAGAAAAATTCTCTGAAAATTCATTGAAAATGGTTTTAAATGTCTTTATTTTCTGGAATTATTTACAATTTTGTCAATAAAAATGCCTTATTTTGTACATAAAAATGTCTTATTTTATAGAAAAAATCGTAAAATGTATATGTTTTTCATTATAAATTGCTTAAAAATGTATGTTATTTTGTTAAATTTCAAAAAACACACTTGAAAATAGAAATTAAAAATATTTTACAACAAAGATAATTCAAAGGCCCCAAAAAATGTCTGAAAATGAAAATGTGTGATACTGGCATCAACCATTTTTGAAACGGGGGTTAAAATAGCTACTAAAATTAGGAGAGAGAAAAACGAGAACTGTGTCGAGTTCTCGTTTCATAGTATAAGTGGTTATCACTGTATCCACGCCTTTCCATCGCTATATCCACGCTCTGTATAAGGTTTTTTTAAAAATGAAAATCCAAGACATTGCTATAGCCATGCCTTGCCGTCACTGTATCCACACCTTGCCGTCTCTATATCCACGCCCGACCGTCGCTATATCCACAGTTGGTGAAATTTAAAAAAAAAAAAATACTTGCAGCCGTCGCTTAAGCGATGGTTTTTGATTTTTTTTTTTAAAAAAAATACCTGGATTATCTGCAAAGACATATTTGAAGGTCAAATCTACAGTGAGATGCTCTTAGATTTGAAAACATAACAACACTGGAAATATGAGAAATCTTAAGAACATATGCAAAGGAACTGTAGGTGAAATGGTGGACTAGCCATCTCAACAATGAATGCCAATATTTGGCAACAAGATGGTCAATTCCCATTTGGATTCTCCCTCAAGAGTTGATAAACTTTGGTGCAAACACTACTCACATCGAAACATAAAAATAGTATTTCAATCATATGGAGAATTGATATTGAACTAGTCATCAGCCCATCGAACAAGCACCAACTGGACCTCTGCCTCCAAATTCATAAAGCTCTGGTGCAACTTTATTATTTTCAATTTCATAGAGCAGTGGGGTTAGAATACTCCATGCTGCCTCTAGTTCATCGCTGCGCATGAAGAGGTGGCTGTCTCCATCAATGACACCCAATATCAGATGTTCATATGAATCTGTAACCTCGAAATTATACCTGCAAAGGTCCAACATGAATGAATTGAATCACAACTTTAAAAAAAGACATAAATCTTATGTATCAAGTAAATGTCAATTTTACAGCTGAATGGAGACCCAATTCACATTAGCAGGATTTTTGATGCATAATTTATTGGATAAATTACAAGGATACCCATTTATTCTCAAGGAACTCATTTCATGCTACTTTCCTTATGTATACACAAACAAACTAGTGCCTTGAGAATTAGTCAAGTGCAGGAAATGACAAATCAGTAGCTAAGCCAACAAACAATAACAAATGTCAGTAAATATTACATATAAAAATTCATCCATCCACTAGCCTTCTTACCTCATTAAATTCCAGTTTCGCCAGATATGATAGGAACTGACCCCAATATTCATTAGTGTATTTGTACTCACTTGTGCTCCCCTTATTTTAGAAGGTGAAGCTTCTACAATATAAATAGGGGAAGTGATTGATGCAATAGCAACACCTAACCCCACCAAAATTCTACCAACAAAAAGAACATATGGATCTAGAGAAGCATCCATGGTGATCGATCCAAGAATAAAAAATAAATCAGCTATAACTATTGACAGCTTACGTCCATAGGCATCACTAATCCATCCACTTATTGATACTCCGATGATAGCACCCACAATTTCCATACTAACCATAGTTTCCTGTTAAAATCTAAGGCAATGGGTTGTTAATAACCGACCCTACACAATTGGTGAAAAGAAAAGAGGTTTTATTAATTATAAAATCCCAAATGAAACCTGGAATTAAGTTTAAATGTACCTGTAAAAAGGAACTATTTTTCACGAATGTATAGAAGAGCACCTGATATGACACCTGCATATATGTAATTCCCAAGATTAGTCACCTTGTCTCAGTCTGACAATATCAAGATAGCATAATCAATAAACAACAGGTTTGTGCAATGAATTCTTGGTTTGGAAACTTATTATCCATAAAATAGACTTCAAATGGGAATTTTGAGGCATATTTTCACATAACAACCCTAAAAGTGGTGAAACAAAATCACCTAGAACAAATATGGGCACTTCTTTGGGTGACATTCATGAGGAACAACCATGGATCTTCAAAAAAATGGATCATCCTGAGCATAATCAATCACCTATAGCAATCAAAGGCATACCTACATGGATTCTGGGAATTTTTCAACCCCTAAACAATCTCCTACAATTGTGAATAAGAAAACAACAAAAAAATTAGGCATGTAGTAGCTTCTAATAATCAGTCCTGTGTGTTATCAACAATAGGAGGAGCTTTCCAGCAATGGTTTTGAAGTGTGGGTACTTTACGACAATGAAACAGCCCCCAATGGCAGTCCTAGGCATACCTAAGCCTTCAAAATGCAACCTGCGCCATTATATCAACATTCCTCAGCATTATTTAGTGAAACCTAGGCATGAATGAGAAGTTCTGCAATAAAATTGTCTTTAAATATTCAACGACGGTAGCCTCTGTGAGATAAACAATGGAGTAGCAGTTTTCATCAAAACAACATTATAATGAATCTAAAATAATCAATAAACATCAAGTTTGTTTAACCTTGGTTTGTACACTTATTATCCGTAAAACAACCTTCAAAGGGGCATTTTGAGGCATATTTTCACACAACGGCCCTAAAAGTGGTAAAACACAGTCACCTACAACAAATATGGGCACTTCTTTGGGTGATTTTCATGAGGAACAACCATGGATCTTAAAAAATATGGACTGTCATGAGCATAATCAGTCACCTATAGCAGTCCTGGGCACACCTACATGGATAATGGGCACTTTTCAACCCCAAAATAGTCTCATACAACTATGAAGAAGCAAAAAGCCAAAAAAATTGAGCATGTAACAACCTCTAATAATCAATCTTCTGTGTGAACAACAGTAGGAGAAGTGTGTGAACTTGTTATGAGGTGTGCCTTATCCATCGAACTTGAAGAACACCTAGTAAATCAAGTTCTGAAGGTAGAGGATGGGAGGTTTGCTTATACTGATGATGCTCTTGTTCTTGTAGCTTGCATTCTTATTATAAGGACATCCACAGGGTCCAGTTTGGGAGATGACTCCTTAAGACTCAAAATCTGCAAAGGCTACGCTGGTTTTATTGTTGAGAAAGTGAAAGCTACATATTCAGGGTGCTTAAATATCCAAGAAGTTTGTGCAAGTCTTCCATCCCTATTTCATTTGGAAGTTCTTCTCATGGCTTTTCATTCTTCAAATGCATTTGAAAAAATCAAAATGGCAGAGAAGCGTTTTTCTGAAAATATTGACATCCCTTTTGAGCATGCATGTTGAGGCACTACGAAAAGCTGTGCTTTTTGTTCTTGATGGAAAATAATGCGAATATGATGCACTTTTTTCACTAAATTTGCTGCTTCAAGCAGGTTATGACAAGTCAAAGCAGGAAGAGTTGTTGTGGAAGCTAGGAGCTAGCTTTAAGCTTATAGATTATGTACTTGGAACTCTAACAAAGTTTAGAGGAATTGTGAGCAAAGAAAACATAGGGAACCTGAACAAACTTTTTCTGAGCTCCTCGTTGCATGGTTTCCCATCACATGTTCATCTAGGGAGTGCAGCTGTGGTCTCTTCTACCCTCTCTATTGAGGGATTTTTGTATTCAATTGAGCAATTTTTCAGAGCAAGAGATGCATTAGGGGGAATTGAGGTGGCCCATCCTTTGCAATTGGAGATTGCAGTAGCAAGTTTTGCAAGCACATGGCAGCTATAAGAGCATATCTTGTATGATAGATGGGTAAGGGGCTGTTTTTACAACTTGGAAAGCATGAGAGAATATGAACTTATCAATTGTTTGCTTGGGCACAAGAAAATCAGAATTTTTTTCTTGTCTTCTCCAAGGAACCAAATGGATCCATTTTCCTCAGTTGGGTAGCAGAAAAGTGAGGAGCAAATATGGAGAGAGAGGTGGTGCTACAAAAAAGAAACAAATCACATCCCATTGACACAACACTCTAGAAATATGTGGAGAAACTTGGCACTAGGTGAAACTCTGGTGGGAGCTACAGATGAATAATTTATATGTTTTAAGAACAATTAGATTGGTTCAATGAGTGAAATCCCATTTGCTTGATAAACAAGGGAATGGACTTGTGAAGCACAGAAGTATATCACCCAATGTTCCCTAATTCATAGATGCAAACCTGTGCTGACCATCCCACAAGTGATAAAAGCTAACTCACAGAAAAATCCCACATGGGGCTTAACCCTTAGTATTTCATTGGTTATTAGTCAAATTATTATTCTTTTAAAGGGCCTTGGGAAGAATATCGATATGATGGAGAGGGTGTGTGGGTTAACATTGATATTTCAACCAGAAAGGTGGTGGGAGATTTACAAGGAAAATTTTCCATTTCTCTCCCATGAGCTTAGAGAGAACCAGAACATAAAATTTATTTGTATGCAACATATAAAGCATTGTATGGATTATTTCCTGTCTATAAAAACATGCTGGCACTTCTTTGGGTGACTTTCATGAGGAACAACCATGGATCTTAAAAAATATGGACTGTCATTAGCATAATCAGTCACCTATAGCAGTCCTGGGCACACCTACATGGATAATGGGCACTTTTCAACCCCAAAACAGTCTCATACAACTATGAAGAAGCAAAAATCCAAAAAAATTGAGCATGTAACAGTCTCTAATAATCAATATTGTGTGTGAACAACAGTAGGAGAAGTGTGTGAACTTGTTATGAGGTGTGCCTTATCCATCAAACTTGAAGAACACCTAGTAAATCAAGTTCTGAAGGTAGAGGATGGGAGGTTTTCTTATACTAATGATGCTCTTGTTCTTGCAGCTCGCATTCTTATTATAAGGACATCCACAGGGTCCAATTTGGGAGATGACTCCTTAAGATTTGTTAGAGCTTGCTTAGTGCTCCTCTCTGTTTATCATTTAGGTTCAACTTAACGATGAAATCAACAAGTCCAGGCAAATATTCAAGTACATCTCCTTTATAGTAATGGACAAATAATGATGTTAGTTCCTGAAGATCCTGTATAGTAGAGGTTTTAACTTCTTCCGTGCTACTCTGTAGTGCATAACCTAGCACTTCAGAGAAGATTCTCTCCACTATATCTTGAACATGCCCCCTGTACATTAATTTTGGATGCCTCTCAGTTGCAGTAATGATACTGATCAACCGGCTGAAGAAGGCTTGAAAAGAGTTCAAATCTAAAATATTAGGCCTTACCATCCTCAAAAGATTGAAGAGCTCTTTAAAATTGTTCTGAAAGAGGGTGCCTGATAATAACACCCGTCTCCTCATATGTATTTGGGAAAGAGCATGGAGTATGTTGGTGTCCTTGTTGCGTGGGAAATTCCCTTCATCTAAAACCAACAGTCCTGGTCCCTCAAGTAGAATTTGTTGGCAAGATTGTGTCATTTGATTTTCTGATTTTTCACAGACTATACTTGAGAACTGTGAATAATTTACAAGGAGAATACTCTTCTTTTCTTTCCATTCTCTCAACGTCTGAAGTTGGTTGCATCTCAACGTTTCTGCCTTATTGGTTACATCATATAGGTTATAAACAGGGATCTCCTCCACTCCCCATTTTTTAAACTCTTTCATCCATGAACCCAAAATGCTTTTGGGTGCTACAATCAGTGGCCTTTCCTCTGGGTACTTAGTCAAAAAACTTTGAATAAATCTAATCATAAGGAATGTCTTCCCTGTTCCTGGTGCATGTGCCAAAATGCAGCCACCAGGTTCTTCAGCTATAAGGTTATTTTGCAAAAAGTTAAATCCATCAACCTGGTGTGATTTCATGTGTTTTTTCAGACGGGGATGCAAAACAAGTTTCAATACAGGGGTACTCTGCTCTGAGCTTTTGTAATTAAATGACTCAGCATTGTTGCCTAAAATAGTCCCCAAGTCCCGATTAGGGGCATGCCTGGAATGTTTTGCTACTTTCCTAGCCTGTACAAATGCAAACAAAATGTTTTAGACTATGTTTTACAGAATTTATTCAATCAAATATGCATTTGCAAATGAGTATGCAATCATGAATCAATATTTACATTAGTCCTAGACATGTAAATGAAGTAGACTCTAGAATTATATATATAAAGACTCTAGATTATAATGGTAGATGAAGGAAACAACATCAAAAATGAAAATTATTAAAATGAAACACTAAAACTAAAGCAAAAAACACCACACTATACTAATAATCACATATGAGTTGACAAAGAGCAAATGTACACCATAATTACTGTGCACTACCGATCCATCTGTCCATAAATACTTAACTTTACATGGATCTCTTTCCCCAAGAGCAGGAGAGAGAGATGATGCTTCTGCCTGAAGCAAAAATTGACGTTGTTGCTGAGAAGACAAGAGTTGAAATTGATGACATTGTTGGGGTGTTGACAAAAAAGCTTTCTATCCTTGTAATAAGCTTGGATGAAGCTGGTCACCCTGGCATGATAACACATGTTAATGCCATTTAAATTCCACATGCATTAAATTGTACAACTAACCTTCTGTAAGCTAAAAAGGTCCTATATATCTTCATATCTTCTATCCTTTCTACACTAAATGTAAGCTAAAAGGGCCTTATATATTATCATATCTTCCAGCATTTCTATGCCATTATGTACAGTAAAAGACCAAATCAACCACAAGATCAATCCATGAAAGAGATCGTTAAACTCACAGTCAATAGCCCAGTCATTGGCCACCCATTTAATGGTACAGTGCTATTGGAACCTGCCAAAAGAAGGATAATTAAGTAACATGTATAAAATGAAACTCTTTCTTGGAACTGATAACTTTAAAGGCATGTCAATTAAGCTGCAGCTCCAGCAAAACCCATGTAAAGAATGCACAATGCCAACACGATCTAGAAATCAGAGGGGAATTTCCTAGAATTAGACTTGTGTCAATTGACTTGTATGTCCACATCCCTTTATTTATAAAAATACACAATAAGTTGGTGATGAATTGAAACATGCTTGTCCCACAAATCTACCCCTCGAACTAACACACCAGGGACAACACTATTTCTTGTGACAGCAATGTTCGTAGGCATATTTTAAACAAGTTAAGAATTAAGATGAGGAAAGGCCTGCCCCACTATGTTTCCCATGTAAAAACGTTTGATAGAACTGAAACATGTTACGAAACATCCCAGAATGATCTGGGCAGTGTTTCATGATTCAGAAACATGCCCCAAAACTCAAGCCTACCTTTCATCCTGAACAAGGCATGTTCCAAAAAAAACACAGTTAAATGGCAAGGAGTCCCAAAAAAACACATAAAAACTAAATCATCCTCCTTTTTGGAATTGTCATTTAACTTTTAATGAAATTTAATGTTGACATTTACATTATTTATATTTACTTTCATCTGACATTTAGCTTCAATTTGCATTAGAAGTTAAAGTGGGACCCCCAATTTAGAAAGGCCAGTGAATCACACCCATCAGACCTCACATGGAGAAGATAAAAATTGGGGTGTTTTTCAACATTTGGTATGCAACAGCTTTTCCAGAATTTAAGCATATGTTTAGAACATGACCCTCTAGCCATTCCTCCTGCACACATTCGGCTTCGATTTGGGTGATTCTAAAATTGAAAACTACAAGTGGAATAAGCTGCTCAATAGTGCCCATGCCAACTGACTAAAATATTTTAAATGGTAGCAATTGTTGAAGCCACTCATCAAGAAAAAACAAACTTCAGATTCTTGGATTCGCTTGAGACAAACTATTCAGTGATTCATCAAATGAGTGTACTCATTTGATAATAGTATGATGATTTTTAGACCTGAGAGTTTAGAGGCCATTTAGGCCTCAATCTTTCCGTTTTCATTGAAACATCAAGTGCATTTTGTTATATTCACCCTTATATGCTATATACATGGGCACACTCTGTATTTTTTATGTCTAATGGTTGGATCTGTTACCTCTCAAACCCTCACTTCTTGAAATAAAGTCCTAAAGTTCAAGTGAACCCTTGGTCGAACTAAGAGGTGTTGCCAATGTCACCTCATAAACCCTCTTCAGACTTTAGGCCAGCCCTTGTCCAACTCAAAGGAGGCTTCCCTAGAATAAGATTACTAGAACTTAGTAAACGGAATTCAAGATAAGTAAGAGATATCCTAGAAAAACAGTATGATTAGTTTAAAAATTAAATTGGATAAGTCAACCAAAGACTAGTGTCTTAGAACTGGGCAAAAGGGGTGAAATCAAGGTTCAATTGGAGTCTATCTTAATAAGTAATAATGGAAATTGAGGATGAAACATACAAGCTACAACAAACCCTTCCTTGCTGTGCCAAACTGCAGAAATATAACTAGAAAGATCACAAGAGTTAATGAACTCCAACAGGTACGGAGATTATGATTACCCTTAATGAAATGTGTGTGCATTTATGATTTAACCAAGCATAGAGAAATAATGCATTCATAAAAAACCTCCCATGGATAACATAAAGGAAAACAAATTAAGTTACCAATACTTCATCTCAATATTGTTGCTAGGTTAGAGAGGTTACCCATCTACTTCAAACGGTTGGTATCAATGTTATTGGAACCAGACTAGAACCAATAAAACTGGCCGGACCAACTCGTTTTAGGATTTTTTAGGTTCAGTTCAGTGTTTCTAACCAAAGATGGCCAATTATGTACCGAACATGCTGTTTTATACCTGAACCGACTGGTTCCGTACAGAACCAGTAATAAATACCCAAAGCAGCTGGTTTTATATAAGTCCATACAACATGGTTTTGCAGATGGAATTTCCATGGGATATGAGGCATTTTCCAATTTGGCACTAGAGTACCTAATCCTGAAAAACTATTTGAGCAACTCCTGGAACAAAGTTGAATGCATTACAGTTATCAACCACTGAGTTTTACTAGGCCTGGAAAGTGTCCTTTGGACAGTCACATGGTTACCTTTGACTGGCCTTGAAATTCATATATGTTTGGACAGTCACATGGTTACCTTTGCTAGGTTTATCTTTTCCATTTGCTAGAAGTTGTTCTCGACATACTCAGACTTAGATCTTCACACACAAATTTGCTAAACTCGTCATTAGCTCTGATCTTTTATATGACTAGACTAGCTAATTTTTGGCCTCAAGTTTAAACAAATTCTAGTAATAGCAATAGTTTCAGGAATCTATTGCATTTGGAGCATATTTTCCAAGAATATAACATTAAAATATCTAATACCCAGCAAAAGCAAAATCAACAAAAGCAACATATGAAATACCATGACACAAAAGTATTATAAGACTACTGAAATTTGTACCTGAAAGTAAAAGATCGCCAAGAGTTGTCCACTAGTTGCATTTTGATCATGAAGACCTGCATAAATGATAAAAGACAAGAAAATTATATCAGTAAATAATATATAAGCAATTAAACAGTCATTTATAAATGTAAAAAATCTTAGGAATACAAAAGTGGCCATATACTTGAATGAGCTTCTCTTTGTTTCAAGAATAGGTTATTCTTTACTGAACAGGGCCAACCATGTGAAGGTGGAAGCTCATATGGACCCTCGCCCCCCTCACATCGCTCTCAATTCCCCTTACCCTTTAAATTATTTTGTTTACATAGAAAACATATAAAAAACTAAACATATAAACATTGAAACATCAAATCACATAAACATATAAACATCGAAGCACAAGAAGGTAATCCATATAAACAACGTTTCATGTTAACATCGATATAAAATACAAGTCATGATATTTTACAATTTTCTCTTCGTGTGACTTTGTTTTTTTCGATTAAAAAAACCAACAAGTGGCATCTCAAATTCATCATTTTGCAATGTATCTGCTGAGCCCTGTCCTTCTGTAATTTGTGTGCCCTCATGTACCATACTCCTGGCACGTCACTGAATAGGGCATGGAGGCCGCTGCGAACAGGAAAGAACTGCAACAACGAAAAGACCATTTTTCTTAGGTTGAAAATTGATTCAAATCACTATTTCATTGTTTCGATAAACATTACAATATCGCTTTTTACCTGTTTGTCTATCTGTGAATGTCAATGTTCTTACTGCTTCAGCCGTTTGTTCCTCTTCCAATTCATCCTTGTGAGCTACATGCTCTTCCATTTAAAGAATGAAATATTTAAGTATACGTAAAAAAATAAATATCTATCATCAAAATACATATATATATTTCTAAAACTCACTACCTGAATCCATAGCCTGCTCCACATTATCATCCAACGGGTCCTCCCCAATATGAACGGGCACCCTCCCAGTACCACTGGATTCACTGCTGCGGTTGCACTGTTGCTGCCAAACAAACATAAAAATATAGTTATTGGTTTACTGAGGGAAAATATGAAGCAAGAATGACTTTCAAATGTCCTTACTCATTCTATTTACCTGCATTCCCATAATTGGGCTGATTGGACTCTGCCCCAAGCTTTTTCTATGCTCAACCACACTTTCAAAACCATACTTGAAACCAATCTTGAGGTCTTCCTCGGTGGCGGCATCTGTGAATGTACCTAGTTGCATTATTGCAAAGAGAAGTTTATTATTAGAGAGGACGCATCATATTATGTGCTAGTCTAAAAGGACTCAAGAACTCAAAGTTCAATACTGTTCAATATGCTTAAAAACAATGAAAACTATTCTAAGAAAACTATGAATTTAATTAGCAGGCACAAATCTCAAACCCCAACACTTGGTAAGATTTCAAAAATTTATAAAAAGGAATATTGCAAATTCTTACGATTCGGTGCCTTAGTTTTCTGTAGCCACCCTGGCCCAGTTTATGCTGGCCAACCTTATCCATTCTTGCCTTGGTTGCCTTAGAGGTGTCAGGAAACCTGTTTATGAAATTTATGACATATGTTAAATGTATGATTTGTTGCTAGACACAACATAAAATAAAATTGAGCATATCACAATAGTGTAATTATACGTCATGTACCTTGCGTTATCAGTCCATGGTTGTTTTCCTTGATTTATTAACAAAATAAATTTGGCATCAGCCATAAGTGCCTTCCACTCTTGCTCCGGTACCATGGGAGGGCGCTCATGCTTGGGGTTATCTACCAGTTTTCCCCAATATTGGGCCCTGGTATATTTCAAACCATCTCCAGCTAAATTTAAAACCACTTTCTTGTTGAAAGTGTCACCGAACAAGTAAATCATGTGTCTAATCAATTCATCTTTTAAATTGCTGTTTTGTTTTTGCCACCCTGTACGAATGGTGGGCCAAAACAGCTCCAATGCTTTGTCATTTAAGTGTCTGTAGAAGACATTATTGCCTACATAAACATTTACAGCTTAATTTACAATATTTTCAGAATATGTCCATTTCAATTTAATGAAAAACATTGATGAAAACAATTAAAAAATACCTGCCATCTTTTGTATTTTCATAGGAAGACATGCTTCATCGACTAGAAATGTCACATCTAGTGATCCAGTGCTTTTGACTCGTGCTGCTCCAGGAAAAGTTTCCTGGCCATCTACAGTAGCTTCATCTCTAGCGTCATGTGGAGTCCCAGGTGGCTCCATCTCATCATCATGCTCCATGTCATGATCATGCTCCATCTCATCATCATGCCCCATCTCATCATCATTGCCCTCATCATTGGCTTCGAGGAAATCCTCAAAAAGCCTCATTGGTACCTTGCTTTGACGAGTTTTTTTATGCAATGGATGGTCACTGCTACCAATACCTATCTTTGCAGGTTCTCTAGCCTGGGGTTCTAAATATTCCTACATACAGAAAACATCGAGTTGATAAGAACATTTGCAATAATAGAAAACATATCATCAAATATGAAATCATGTTAAAGCTTATAAAAATTGTAATCGATGACACTTACCGCATAACCCTTTATTTTTTGTTGTAGCTCCACCATCATTGCCTTGTCATCATCTATATTGGGCCATTTGCAAGCAAAGGCCAGTAAATCCTTGTTTTCCCTTTTGAGGGCCAAATAGACCGTTTTCATTGGGTCTAGGGAGGTGAAAATTTCTTCCTCACTTACATTGTCATCCACATCCAGTGCACCGAACTAAAAGCATGAAACAATAAAATCAAGGAAATTAATTGTAACATCATTCAAAAATTGTTCACCTGTAAAATAATTGTTGTATTATCAATAAAACTTACCGGATGCGGCATAGTGGCTGGTGACTTCCCACGGTCACCCCGTGCCTGCTGAGGCTCCACGGGTGACTTCCCATAGTCACCCCGTACCTGGTGAGACACTGCAGGTGACTTCCCACGGTCACCCCGTACCTACTGAGACATCACGGGTGACCTTCCATGGTCACCCCGTACCTGCTGGGGCTCCGCGGCTGACTTCCCACTGTCACCCCGTACATGCTGTGCCGACACCGCGGGTGACCTTCCACGGCTGTGACCTTGGCACAATAAATCATTCAATAAAATCTATGTACATAATTGTGGATAGAAAAACCTGAAATATTTAACAATTACCTGTGGAGGCAGTATGGCGTGTGGCCTTCCACGGTCACCATGTATCCTGGTAGTTGCGGGTGGGCCGTGAGCATTGCCGTCACCCTGACACAATAAATCAATTAGTACAAGTTGTGCAAATAATTGTAGCATAAACAAAAATGAGGTTTTGCAAAAATTTCACCATAAACAAAAAGTATAATATGCATGTTACTATATCGATTGTAGTCATCAAAACATTTAGTTATTTTGGTCGAATTAAGTTACTATATTTAATAATTACCTCACGAGACAGTTTGGCTTGTGACCTTCCACGGTCACCATGTATTGTGCTAGCAGCATTTGACACATGTATATTCTAAAATGCGATTTCTATTGCCTTCGAACAATAGCTATCACTCATGGTTCAATCATGCGAAATACATGGAAGAATTGGGCTCTTCAAATGAATGCAATCATAACACTCATGTTCCTTGCAAAAGTTTTCAAAATATTTCAATCAAAATAGTAAGAGATTTATCGCAGAGAAAGATGCAAAAACAACATCTCAGAATGCATGTGATTTACATTTACGGTTGGGTCCATCTTCAAATCTATGCTCTAATACGGTGACAAATGGAATCTATGATGTTGACGACTTAGAGTCAAGTAATTCTAGAGCAAGAATTCAAGTTGAAGACCGGCCTGTAGAAACATTAAAGATCAATGATTCCTTTGGTTTTGGTTCTTGTGAATCAAATCATGAATTTCTTTGCTTTTCTACATCTCTCAATTTTGGTGTCGATGTCGTAGAGGAATTTCCAAAGGTTATTACGCCCAAAAGCAACCAATGACTAGTACTCACAAAATCTCCAATTGCTCAAACTCGAGTTTCATTGGATAGTGTTGAAGGAAGATGGATTCAAATCTATGTGATTATCAATTATAAGTCTTCAATAATTAATGTTATGATGCTTACTATCTACAAAAATAAGGGCTCTCTGTATCTTCGTTGTCAAAGAAACTCAGTCGGCAAGGAGGATAAAAAAATCAGCAGTCAGAAATATTATTATTCTCATAATTGTAGGAGACAGAGCATTTTAGTGCAAGATCAACAAAGAAAGAATTATTCCAAATTTATGACAATTTTGGGAGATGTATCACCATATTCAAAGGCAGTTCTAATGCTAAATTAAGCATCTCAATACACCTGGCAGGTTATCTGCCAGTTCCAGTTTTATTTGCAAACAATTGTGGATTTAGTTCTTTGGTTATCAAATCCTAGTCTTTCTTGGTTGGTTTTCTATAATTGGTTTTTAGAGGGATTTCGATCCACAAATTTTGGATCTGAACTGATAGCATTAATTCTATATATTGTAAAACTGAGTTTGCAAAGGGGTTCAGTTTTGGAGGCTCGAGAGAGATGAAAAAGAACCCAAATTGTCACCTTCTTGAGCGAGTTAGCTCAGATGTCTGTCACTAACACAGTGTGTTCTTCAGAAAGTTTTGTTCTCTGCTGCCAGAATCACTCATACTGGCTCAGTTGATGTTACATAATACAGCTGGCTAAACCCTACCTAGAAGCAAGTACTGGATGGGGCCATTTTTAGTTTCTCAAGGATATGTGGGACTCAATGGTTTTCAAATTAGCAAATAATTGAAAAAAAATTGAAAACAAACTGGAAACAAGTTTCAATACAACTTTTTATACCCTAGATGGCCATCAATTTTCAAGAAAGAACCCTGCTTTCTAGCCTGTCAATGAATATACAAGATATGGCTGTGAAAACAAGTGGAAAACTAGGGGCATATTTTTTTGGTGGATTGAATATTAGCATCTATCGATTATGTCAAACAATCCTCCATTGTCTCCTCATTCCACTCCTATTCGTTTATTTCCAAAGTTCCTATTCCTATTCACTCCACACAATGCCCGAAAATGAAAGCTTTATGTATGCAGATCTACCCAACTTGTTTCAGCACCATGTGAAACAGCGTAACCAAATTATTTCATAAGCCTGCTAATTTTCTTGAATTCACAGAAACCCCAATCGAGCAATAGACAGTGTGAATCCGAAGCCACGAGGAGGATAGAACCCAAAAGGGTCTCAAACTCAAAGGTGGAAGCATTAAAAGACATACCTGGCCAGACATGTTCTATGCTCATGGATGAAATTGGAGGGTGATAGGAAGCTTGCAAATGCATTCACCTGGGCTTTCTCGAGCTCCTAGCCAAGGGGAGCAACTCTCTCTAGCTCCCAGAAACCGTGAAGCCAACGCGTTCGGGGCCTGCAAATTGGATGGTTGGACAAAATTGTGAGGAACAGGTATGCGTTGACCTGGGCTTTCTCGAGCTCCTAGCCAAGGGGAGCAGCTCTCTCTAGCTACCAGAAACCGTGAAGCCAATGCGTTCGGGGCTTGTTCGTGGGTTGTGAGGGAAGAAATTGGAGCGCGGCAAAACTTATTTGGTATTTGGTATTTGGTATTTGACATCCTTCCAGGTTTTCATAATAACATAAGAAATGTTGGGTTACATGTGAGAAGATAAAATTATAAAAAAATGATATATGTAATGATGTAACATTAGATATAAATTTAAGTTTTGAATATCACTAATTTCTAAGAATATGTTAAATGAAAATTGTCCATCATTAACAAGGCAATGTCTTACAAATATTTACATCTATCCAATGACCATGTAAGGTAATGCTCCACTAATCT
>LPNX010533126.1:250482-269385 GCA_001517045.1 Pseudotsuga menziesii | reverse complement strand
CCTGGAGCATCGTGAATTGTCCATGCAAGTATTCCATGGAATTGGAATCGTCTTTGCCCTATTGGTCTAGAGATGTCGTACATAGTGACACCCACCCATAAATTCAAAAACTCATCGATAAGAGGCTCAATATATACGTTCATATCTTTAACCTGGTACTTACCTAATTGGTTAAACATACATATAAAATTGCTTTTAGCTATAATATGCATTATATATATAAAAAAACCATAACTATCATGCATGAAAATAAAAGGAAGCATTTTATAGTCATACTTTCAAGTAAACACATGCAAGTTAATTACATACCTGGAACAATCATTGCCAACATTGTGTGCTCTCTCTTGATCGTCATCCAAGGAGGAAGGTTATTGTTTATAACAAAAACAGGCCAGACTGAGTAGGTAGAACGAAGCTCTCCAAATGGAGTGACGCCATCAGCTGCCAATGAAATTCTAACATTACGGGGGTCTTCTTTAAAAATTGGCTGCTTTTCTTCAATGAATTTCAATGTAGAACCATCTGAAGGCATTCGAAGAACATCGTCTAGACTTATGTTCTTAGCATGGAAATCCATAAACTGTGCTATACTTTGACACCTGAACAACCACTGGAAACATGGAATTATCAGAATGTAACGAAGAACTTTGCGAGGCACCTTTTTGGACAGTTTATCGGGTCGATATCTACTTATTTGACAATGTGGGCATTCGTTTTCCAATGTATATTGTCCATAGTATATGATATGATCATTAGGACAAGAATCAATAGCTTGATACTCCATTCGAATTTCTTTCATAATCAAATATACTTCTCGATATGTGCGTGGTAAAATATTTGACGTCGGTAATAGAAATTCACTTAAAAATATACAAAATTGAAAAGAATAAGTATCTTATAAACAATATTACTCATCATTAATATCGCATCCATATTTTACAAATAAAAATAACAATAGCAATATAGGACCGAAATCAACCTTAGAGGTAATTGTGAACATGCATACATAGATAATTAACAAATTACATACCTTAGCATCTGTGTGAAACTGGTGTTTGATAAACCATTCAAAACCTTGAAGTTCACCAACAACAATAGAGTAGATAGAATATTTGTTGTTGATCCTTCATAAAGAGGTTGCTGCGAATTCTTGATTAGAGGATCAACATCAATATCATGATCACTATCATCATGGCCATCATCCTCATCCATTGAAGCAAATGTGTCATGGATCAACCTATGTATCTCATCTTCTTGATTTGTATCGGTAATGTTATATCCATCCATGTCAACGTCATTAAGAACTTGATCAGCTCCAATATTCTGATCATGAATTTGCTCACCCTCTAAAGTAGTATTTCTGCTAGAACCTGGCAAATTATAACTATCTGGAGGCTGACATTTTGGGGGAATTGTCTATATATGTACAAACAATGCAGTGAAATTAGTGTGTATAGAGCATATAAAATTATGATAAGACATTTTACTAAAAGTCATGACATGATGACCAATAGAGAGAATACATTAAATACTAAATAACCTCTTACCAAGGGACGATATTCATTGCCCCCTTTGGTGTGTCCCTTCTCCCTACAATGTCTTTTAGCTGTTGTTATTAAAAGTCTTCTTCTTTTCAAACCCCTACAATCATTGCACGGGCAATAACATTTTCCATCGCCCCTCGCCTCTAATGCCACTCTGAACCGAGCAAGCTTCCTTGCATTTTCGTTCATGGTGACAAGAAATTGTCTTACCTACACCATACCAAACAGTAAGTTGTCAAATACATCACAAACCACTATTCCTTATGTGTCATCAATTTTCTTTATGTACTCACTATCATCACATAACGACTAATATGTCATGTACCTCTCCAAGAATAACATCCAATGACATGAGAATACCATGGCTAACTCAACCTCATCAATGAAGTGAATTAAAAGAAAGAAATTTAAGTCAATGAAACTTGTGGGCAGTTTCCTTTTAACCACACAAAAAATCTGAACTATATGTTGATTACACATTGTACCGATAGCCATGTGCACATCATTTGACGTAATCCAACATAAAAAAGTAAATAATTTTGATATGGAACATTGTAGGTTCTAATGGAAGTCATGGTTCCCACAATTGTGCATGAGCAAAGGATAATGGTACTAAAAATAAGCACAAAAAAAATTAAAGTAAGCATATTAGTATGAGTGCATAACATGTAACCTACATTGTAGAAAAAAGAAGCATGTAATATGCATACATTCCCTTGGAAGGTTTAGAAAATCATGTGATTTCAAACCCAACAAATGTCCTTCTATGGTGGAGTAGCATTGTAGAGTTTATTTGTATAAATAAGGAACCTTCACACCCATTATAACATCCTTTTTCTAGAGAGAGATAATAAAATCTATGGACATGACCTTCTTTACAATATCAAGAGGGACTAGTCTCTCCTTTACTTTCTTGTATGTTATCCATTGTTTGAAAAATATTGAACATTAAATCAATGATATTAGTAAAACACAATGAATTTAGTATGTTCACACATCAAATAAACCATTTATTAGAAGGATGGAAAAATTCCTCCAATACACATGCAACCAACCACTTTAGAAAAAAAGTCAAACTAAGTAAGAAAGTTACAATAATAATCAATTGAAAATACAAAATTATAATTAGTCAATGAGTGGTCAATGGTCTACACAAGTTATAGTTTATTAATAACTCATCACCAAAGACATACTATGCATTTCATGCACACCAACAAATCTTAATGCATTCATTTTATTTAAGTTCTCTTTGTTATTGAAGTGTTCCTCAAATTAGAAATTTTCACTAAACAATTATAACCTATGATTGTTTATCAACCCTACAATGTTTCCATGAGTGTGAGGATGGCCATTGGTATATAACAAGATCTTCCTATCAAAGTTTATGGAACCATAATAATTGATGCACATAATATACATGCAAATTCTAAGTATGTATTGAACAATATTCAAATAACCAAATTGACTATAAAGAGGGCCATAAAACTTAAGAAATACTAATTATTTGGATGGAATGAACACATGTGTATAAGTATAACCAACAAAAATTTTAAAACATTTGGTTTAGATTTGGAAACCATATAATTATTGTACCACACAAGGAGAATTTGGTCCCATGCAACATCAGGCACATGTAGGGAATATGACCAAGTTTTATAAAAACATGATTGTAATAGGTTTGGTAATAGGTTTGGGAAGAGAGAAGTTCTTGCTTCCCTAAAACTAATGTTGGAAACAATGCTTCTCAAAGGAAGAAGTAAGGGTTGCATAACATTTACTCATAAGAGACTCTACGAATGGTGTTGAACTAAAGTGTAGTTTCAAAAAGAGCAACTGAAATATGCATATGATGAGATCAATTCCAGTTGTTAACCCATATTATACCAAGAATGCCATTATTTTTCTATATCTCCGAGGTGTTGAAACCATGGATTTTTTTCTTTCTCCAAGTTCACCTTAAACCTATGGGAGTTATCTTAGAAAGATCATAGGATGTTTCGCTATTTCTAAAATCCTTTCATTAAGTGAGACAATAAAAGATGCCTTAAGGTAGAAATATTATTCTTTGGGGACATAGAAACAAAAATACACTAACTTCATCTAGGAAATAACATTAGCATGAAGTAGTAAAAGTATGCATCATTTGAAAACACAAACTAACCTTGCACATTTAAAATCCGAACTATGTAGATCTAGAAATGGATTGTTCACCAGGAGAAGATGGAAATAATAAACAGCTCCAACAATCACCCGAAAATAGTTCTGCAACAATGGCAAGTGTGAAGAAAATCTCGTTAAGGTCTTCGTTTTTATAGAACTCTTAGACGTCGCTATAGCAATGGCAAACATTGAATTTTGCACCCTAGGTCAACTTGACCATTGTAAAAAGCCAACAAAATCTTAATGCCCTGAGCCAACTTGACGGTGCCGTCGCTATAGCGATGGATAGGCATGGATACAGTGACGTCCAAGGCTTTAGGCATGGATACAGCAACGGCTAAGAGTCCCGGCGTGGATACAGTGATGGCTAGGCATGGATATAGTGATGCCTCATTCCTGTTACGTTAGATTTTACACCAAAAAGTTAGAAACATGGAAAGCCTCCGTGGAAAAATCCACGCTTTTGTACTAGTGAGTCATGTCAAGTCATTGTGGGTAACCCTTGGATTGTCTAAGGGTTAAAGTCCCCATAGTTCTAGGGCACTAGGGTTATTACACTCTCCTAGTAGAGGTCGACCATGGTAGGGTTTTAGTCATGTCGAGATTAGTATAAATAGAGAACTGGAGTCTCTATTTATCACACAACTCATCCACACTCAAGTATAGTGCATAGTTGAGGAAGGAGAAAACACTGGCGCTAGATAAGAAGAAGGCTACTGCTGTCAGGAGATCACTTATTGTTTTGGGCTTTTACTGTTTTGGTGCTGATTCTATCTCTGAGGAAGTTGCGGGGTTTTCTCCATTTATGGTTTCCCTGAGGAAAAACACTGTGTTCATTGTCTCTTGTGTTTGATTGTTGTACTTGTTATTCTCTTAATTAAAGATCCTAATAATGCTATATTAATGTTTAAAAACTAACATATATGACTGTGTTCCAATGATTGCTTGACATTCATCCTCAAACTTGGCATTGTCAGCTAATCCATCAAGAAAACTATATAGCGCAGTCATAAATCTGCATTTCAAGTATGCCAGGAGTCCTTGTATTAAACATTGTTCAAACGTCAAAAAGAAACAAAAAAAGACAAAATGAGACCATTGGTGTTAGATAAGATGCAATGTATCAAGGCAATTTCAAAAAACTCACTTTACATACAAATTAGGGGGTGTTGTATCCTTTACATTCTTCCAATTCAACTTTGCAGTTAATGCATTTTTCTTTGTAGAGAGTATCCATTCATATAAGGTTTGCAACAATATTCAATGAGTACAAAAGGTTTGCAACAATATTCAATGAGTACAAAACGAATTATTCCTAGTCAATGAAGAATACATTAAGAAATTGGTGAAGGGAAATACCTAATGCAAGATAAAAATCACATAAAAAGTATGATTTCCATAGAAAATAGGACCCTTCTCTGATATATTTTAAGTAGTAGAATAGACATGCTCTGATAGAGGCTTGGACATGACCAAAATACGATCTGATAATGCAAATGAATCACCTTCTTCAACATCAGTTACATCAATGATTTCTCCAACCTTGCCTTCACTTTATGTTCTCCCCTCATTGTCTTCATGATAAACGTCTTCTTTGTTATCTTCATGTGAGAAACCATCACCATTTCCAAAATCACTTCCTGAAATATCTTCACCACCATCAGAATCATTTTCAGTATCGTTAAGTGATTTAGGTGCACTTTCTTATCCATCTTCAACATCATTCTCTACCACTCCAAAGTTAAACTACTCATTATTTTCCTGTCTAGCTATATAAGTTCTTATTGCAATATTTTCATTCACTTGCAGGATAGCATTATTACCAAAGACAAGGTCACAAACACTATAACAATGCACATTTTCTTCATCCTCCACCACAGCAAGTGGAGATAGAGTAGGGGACAATTCACCTTCTTCCATTTCAAATTTCCATCTACCTTGCAGTACTTCATGATTATTACACCTTTGATGAAAGGCATCTGATTTACAATCTGTAGCCCCACATTACCTTTCCAAGTGTGCCAATTCCCTATCACTTTCCTATAACATATTGGAAACCACAATAAGGGTTTAGAAATATAAGATTCAAATGTATCTAAATTACAAATGTATGTGAACCCAAACTTCCTTTCCAATGATAGTGATTCCCTGTCACTTTCATGTACCAAATTGGAAACAAAAAAAAATACTAAATAAAGAGATTAACTCTATCTTGATCAAGAAAATCAAAGGAATTTTAATAGCAAAGTTCCAAACATATGTCTGGACTGCTATGATGCAAAAGAGTGAAACTTGGAAGCCAAAAACAATGTAGATGGCAAATATAACTACATGGTAGATAATTATGGGTAAATGGTCCAAATGCAATGCCAAAATTCATTTTAAATGCAAATAAGTCTATAGATTTGTAAGGGACTGATCAGTCACAATAAAAAAGGTTTGAGAGGATAGAAGGTTACCTGATTATTGATTCAATCCATCCATGAAACTGAAGAGAGCTTTAGTCATGATAACTTCTGGATGGCTCCACAAATACTCTTTGCTTCTTGCGAAAGAGGAAATATTCCGTGTCCAAAATATATGAAGCCTGTTTTAAATGCACAAGTATATTAGTCAAAAACTTGAATGAATATTTAATTCATCTTTCTTTGTATTTACTATTATGTAATAACAACTTAGGATAAAGACCTTTCTCCTTAATAAACTTATTTGGTGGCATCAAATTCACACTACATAATGCAAACCTTAGACGTGTCGCATGATATTTTACGCTCAAGTCCATTCACTATTTCAACACCACCCATCGCCTTATACATCATAAAAACATCCTTGCCACTTGCATGCTGGTGAATGTTTCTAAAAGATACCACTATCAATTTTGAATCTACTCTAAAAAATAACAAGTTGCCAACATGAAGTAGATTTTGATACAATTTAATTTTATAAGTATAGAAAGAGGCATAGCACCTTGAAAGGAGGAAGTGGCGCCTTTTCTTCATGTATTTATCTGTTGCAAGAAATTTATTATACAAATAACTTGAGAAGGTAGGCTCTAGTGCATTATGAATGACTTCAAGCTTCTCAAGCCCTTCCATTAGTTGAATTGTCAAGCAGAAAGGATTAGATCACTGCAAGGAAAAATAATAACATTTACTATCTTAAATGACACAAGTACAAACATATATTCCACTCTGAGAAAGATGTTTCTTCAAAAAGCAAAGAATTTCACTAAAAGTTAGCAATCTTGAATACAATAATGCAGACTAGTTTAAAAATTACAAATTCAAATCGATAATTATTTTCACCATGCAGTAACATGCAAGCATTTGCATCGTAAATTGAATAAGAAAACCTTGAAGGTGATCTTGATTTCTCATACAATTCTAACAAAAACCACTTGTTTTCCATATCATCTGATGCAATTATTTGGAGATGCAAAAAAAATTCTTAATTTAGAAATCACAATACTTCAACTGCTGACAGGGATTAACATAAACAATCATACCAAACAATATGTTTTCCAAAATGCACGTGCTTTACAATTTTGAAAATCAATTTATCCAATGTAAATAAAATATATGGCTGTGTTCCAATAATTGCTTGAAATTCATCCTCAAACTTGGCATTGTCATCTGATCCATCAAGCAAACTGTATAACGCATTCATAAATATCGATTCACATATGCCAATAGTCCTTGTATTAAACATTGTTCAAACGTGAAAAAGCAACAAAAAAAGACAAAACAAAACCATGGGTGTTAGATAAGATGTGATTTTTCAAGGAATTTTCAAAAAACTCACTTTGTATACAAATTAGGGGGTGTTGTATCCTTTTCATTCTTCCAATTTAGCTATGCAGTTAATGCATTCTTCTTTGTAGAGAGAATATGTTCATGTAAGGTATGCAATAAGATTTAAATAGTACAAAACCAATTATTCCTCCTCAATGAAGAATACAATAATAAGTTAGTGAAGGGAAATACCTTATGCATCCTAAAAGGCACATAAAAAGTATCATTTCCATATAAAACAAAACCCTTCTCTGATATGCTTGAAGTAGTGGAATAAACCTGCTTTGATAGAGGCTTGGACATGACCAAAATACAATCCAATAAGGCAAATTAATCGCTTTCTTCATTATGAGGTGCATCATCCATTTCTCCAACCTCGCCTTCACTTTCTTCTTTCCCCTCATTGTCTTCATGATCAACATCTTCTTCATTATATTCATGTGTGCATCCATCACCATTTCTAGACTCACTTCCTGAAATATCTTCACCACCATTAGAAGCATTCTCACTATCATCAACTGATTTAAGTGCACTTTCTTCTCCATCTTCAGCATCATTCTCTACCACTCGATAGTTAAGATCTTCATGCTTTTCCTTTCTACTTGTATAAGTTCTACTTGGAATCTTGTCATTCCCTTGCATGATAGCATTCTTACCAGAGACAAGGTCACTAGCACTATAACAATCCACACTTTCTTCATTCTCCACCACAGCAGGAGACAAAAGAGTAATGGAAAATTAACCTTCTTCCATTTCAACTTTCCATCTACCCTGCACTACTTCATGATAATTAGACCTTTGATGAAAGGAATCTGATTTACAATTTGTAGCCCCATATTCCCCTTCCAATAGCGCCAATGCCTTGTCACTTTCCTGTAGCATATTGGAAACCACAATAAGGGTTTAAAAATATAAGATTCAAATGTCTCTGAATTACAAATTATACTGTGAACCCAAAATTCCTTTCCAATGAAACTGATTCCTTGTCACTTTCTTGTACAAAATTGGAAACAAAAAAAAAATACTAAATAAAAATATTAAGTCTATCCTGATGAGGAAAAGAAAAGGAAGTTTCATAGCGAAATTCCAAACATATGTCTGGACTGTTATGATGCAAAAGAGTAAAACTTGGAAGCCATAAATAATGCAGATGGAAAAGAGCATTGCATGGAAGAAAATGATGGGTAAATGATCCAGATGCAATGTCAAAATTCCTTTTAAATGCAAATAATTCTATAGATTTGTAAGGGACTGATGAGTGATAATAAAAAAGGATAGAGAGGCTAGAAGGTTACCAGATTATTGATTCAATCCATATATGAAAATGAAGAGACCTTTCGTCAGGATAAATTCTGGATGGCTCCAAAAATACTCTTTGCTTATTGCAAAAGAGGAAATATTCTGTGTCCAAAACATATGAAACATGTTTTACATGCACAAGTATATTAGCCAAAAACTTGACTAAATATTTAATACAACTTTCTTGGGTATTTACTATTATGTAATGACAACTCAAGATAAATACTTTGCTCCTTAATAAACTTATTTGGTGGCATCAAATTCACACTGCACATTGCAAAGCTTAGACATGTCCCATGATATTTTTTGCTCAATCTCATTCAATATTTCAACACCATTTATTGCCATAGAGATCATAAAAACATCCTTGTGACTGGCACACTTGTGAATGTTTCTGAAAGATACCACTATCTATTATGAATCTACTCTAAAAATTAACAAGTTGTAGACATGAAGAATAGTTTGATACAATTTAATTTTATAAGTATAGAAAGAGGCTTGAAAGGAATAAGTGTTTCCTTTCCTTCATGTAATTATCTGTTGCAAAAGTTTCATTATACAAATAAATTGAGAAGGTAGGTTCCAGTGAGTTAGGAATGACTTCAAGCTTCTCAAGTTGTTCCATTAGTTGAATTGTCAACCAGTAAGGATTAGATGACTACAATGAAACAGAATAAACTTTACTATCTTAAATGACACAAGTACAAACATGTCTTCCACTCTTAGCAAGTTGTTGCTTCAAAAATAAGAGAATTTCACTAAAAGTTAGCAATCTTAACTACAATACTGCTAACTAGTTGAAAACTTACAACATCAAATCGATAAATATTTTCACCATGCCGTAATGTTCAATCATTTGCATGGTGAATTGAATAAAAAAACCTTGAAGGTGATCTTGATGTCTCATACAATTCTAACATAAACAACTTGTTTTCCATATCATCTAACGCATTTATTTGGAGCTGCAACCAAAATCATTAATATAGAAATGGAAATACTTCAACTCCTGGCAGGGATTAACATAAAAAATTATACCAAACAATATGTTTTCCCAAACTGCACCTATTTTAGGAGTTTGAAAATCAATTTATCCAATGTAAATAAAATATATGACTGTGTTCCAATGATTGCTCGACATTCATCCTCAAACTTGGCATTGTCAGCTGATCCATCAAGCAAACTGTATAAGGAACTCATAAATATGGATTTCACATATGCCAGCATTCCTTGTATTGAACATTGTTCAAACGTCAAAAAGAAACAAAAAAAGATAAAACAGGACCATGGGTGTTAGATAAGATGCAATGTTTCAAGGCATTTAAAAAAAACTCACTTTGTATACAAATTAGGGGGTGTTGTATCCTTTACATGCTTCCAATTCAGATATGCAATTAATGCATTCTTGTTTAGAGAGAGTATCCATTCATAAAAGGTCTACAACAATATTCAATGATTATAAAAAAAATTATTCCTAGTCAACCAAGAATACATTAAGAAAATAGTGAAGGGGGATACCTAATGCAGCCTAAAAAGCACATTAAAGTATCATTTCCATAGAAAAAAAGTTCCTTCTCTGAAATGCTTGAAGTAGTAGAATAGACATGCTCTAACAGAGGCTTGGACATGACCAAAATATGATTGATAATGCATGGACATGACCAAAATACGATTGATAATACAAATGAATCGCCTTCTTCAGCATCAGGTGCATCAGCCATTTCTCCAACCTTGCCTTCACTTTCTTCTTTCCCCTCATTTTGTTCATGATCAATGTCTTCTTTGTTATATTCATGTGAGAATACATCACCATTTCCAAACTCACTTCCTGAAATATCTTCACATCCATCAGAAGCATTCTCACTATCATTAACTGATTTAGGTGCACTTTCTTATCCATCTTCAACATCATTCTCTACCACTCCATAGTTAAAATATTCATTCTTTTCCTGTCTACTTGTATAATTTATTCTTTCAATCTTGTCATTCCCTTCCAGAATAGCATTATTACCAAAGACAAGGTCACCAACACTATAACAATGCACATTTTCTTCATCCTCCACCATAGCAGGTGGAGACAAAGTAGGGGAAAATTCTCCTTCTGCCATTTCAACTTTCCATCTACCTTGCACTATTTCATGATTATTATACCTTTGATGAAAGGCGTTAGATTTACAATATGTAGCCCCACATTCCCTTTCCAATGGTACCAATGCCCTGTCACTTTCCTGTAACATATTGGAAACCACAATAAGGGATTAGAAATATAATATTCAAATGTATATGAATTACAAATTACACTGTGAACCCAATCTTCCTTTCCAATGACAGTGATTCCCTGCTACTTTCTTGTATCAAATTGGAAACCAAAAAGCAATACTAAATAAAAATATTAAGTATATCTTGATGACAAAAATAAAAGGAAGTTTCATACCAAAGTTCCAAACATATGTTTGGACTACTATGATGCAGAAGAGTCCAACTTGGAAGCCATAAACAATGGAGACGGAAAAGAGAATCGCATGTCACATAATGATGGGTAAATGGTCCTAATGCAATGCCAAAATTCCTTTTAAATGCAAATAATTCTATAGATTTGTAAGGGAATTATGATTCATAATAAAAAAGGATAGAGAAGTTAGAAGGTTACCATATTATTTATTCAATCCATCTATGAAACCGAAGAGACCTTTCATCAGGATAACTTCTGGATGGCTCCACAAATACTCTTTGCTTTTAGTGAAAGAGGACATATTCTATGTCCAAAACATATAAATCATGTTTTACATGGAGAAGTATATTAGCCAAAAACTTGATTGAATATTTAATACAAATTTCTTGGGTATTTACTATTATGTAATGAAGACTCAAGAAAAAGACTTTGCTCATTAATAAACTTATTTGGTGGCTTCAAATTCACACTACACAATGCAAACCTTAGACATGTCGCATGATATTTTATGCTCAAGCCCATTCACTATTTCAACATCATCCATTGCCTTAGACATCATTAAAACATCCTTGCCACTGGCATACTTGTGAATGTTTCTGAAAGATACCACTATCTATTGTGAATCTACTCTAAAAAATAACAAGTTGCAGACATGAAGCAGAGTTTCATAAATTTAATTTTATATGTATAGAAAGAGGAGTAATACCTTGAAAGGAAGAACTGGTTCCTTTCCTTTGTGTAATTATCTGTTGCAATAAATTCATTATACAAATAACTTGAGAAGGTAGGTTCCAGTGTGTTAAGAATGACTTCAAGCTTCTCAATCCCTTCCATTAGTTGAATTGTCAAGCAGTAAGGATTATATGACTGGAAGGAAACAAAATAACATTTACTATTTTAAATGACACAAGTACAAACATGTTTGCCACTCTCAGAAAGATGTTGCCTCAAAAAGCAGAGAATTTCACTAATAGTTATCAATATTGACTACAATACTGTTGACTAGTTGAAAACTTAAAAATTCAAATCGATAAATATTTTCATCATGTAGTAACGTGGAAGCATTTGCATGTTAAATTGAATAAAAAAACATTGAAGGTGATCTTTATCTCTCATACAATTCTAATAGAAAAAACTTGTTTTCCATATCATTTGATGCAATTATTTGGAGCTACAACCAAAATTCTTAATTTAGTAATGGAAATAATTCAACTGCTGACAGGGATTAACATAAATAATCATACCAAACTATATGTTTTCCACCTGCTTTACGAGTTTGAAAATCAATTTATCCAATCTAAATAAAATATATGACTGTGTTCCAATGATTGCTCTACATTCATCCTGAAACTTGGCATTGTCAGCTGATCCATCAAGCAAACTGTATAACACACTCATAATTCTAGATTTCACATATACCTAGTAGTCCTTGTATTAAACATTGTTCAAATGTCAAAAAAAAAAAAAAAAACAAGACCATGGGTGTGAGATAAGATGCAATGTTTCAAGACATTTCAAAAAACTAACTTTTCATACAAATTAGGGCCCAAGGGGTGTTGTATCCTTTACATTCTTCCAATTCAGCTCTGTAGTTAATACATTCTTCTTTGCAGAGAGTATCTCTTCATATAAGGTCTTATTGTAGGTACAACAGATCCCATGTTATTTTCACATAGGAGCCCAATCACACATACAAAGGTAACTTGGTAGGATCCTTCATAACCTTGTCGGATTCTATCACTACTACATTTCGATCCAAAATCTGACGGCGCGTGGATTTATTTTTTTAAACCTACCAAAAATCAGAAAGATAATATTTTTTTTTTGAAAAAGTGGCCATAAGCGTCTCTTAAGCGACGGCTAGTCTCATAAGCGTCGCTTAAGCGACGGCTAGCCTCATAAGCGTCGCTTAAGCGACGGCGCCTTGAGTGAGTGGAAACTATCCTGCCTAGAAAAAAATTGATTTCAAGGATTCTATACCACGAGGTAACCCAGTTTGGTAGTGGAATAACTACAATGCTTCTGTCAACATGGCTGATTGAAGGCATCATGGATTATATTTACCTCGACACTAGCCTTGCTTGCTAAAACTAAGCTAAGCTTGTTAATGTCGATAGATGGGACTCGTGCTATGATGTTACTACATGCTTTTTCTATCAACATGACACATTTGATGTTGGCTTCATTGCCAACATAAAGTTGAAATTAGGAGATGGATGACATGTGGCATTGGTCAATGATCTAATAGGTCAAATTGTTGATGAGATAAAATGATTGATAAGTCAACAGTGTTATGGTCCAATAGTTAATTGATGGTGGTATCCCATCACTGGCTCGAGGTCAATTCATGGAGGGATAGTGTCTTAGACATTGCATTTGATATATAAACTAGAAAAATGAGTTATTATTTAAAAACAAAAAAACTATTGATACTTTGAGATGGTTTTGAATGTCACCCAAAGTTATGACATCCATGGAGTCCATGCAATTTTCATATGCATTGTTATCCAATTGTTAATGAATGACAATTTTCCATCACTAGCTTGTGGTCATTTCATGGAAAGCTAGTATCTTATGGTATCTTAGACATTGCATTTGGCACGTGGTCAATTCATGGAGAAATGGTATCTTAAACGTTGCAATGTCTCAACATCCATAAGGTTCCATACATGGAGAGATAAACTTTTTTTGTTTAAATAGCAATCACGTGCAATTCCCAAAACATATTATTATTTTTAACCAGAATCCAATCTTAACTTAATTTTAATATTTTCACAACTTTTCCTTCCATGGATCTTGAAATGGATGCCTATAATAATATATCGTTAAATTCAATGGTGGTTACCTCAATCACCCACCCCACCCTAGTTGAACAACTTTGAGCTTTTCTCAAATTGGAGACATGCCTTCGTGGGTAGGTGTTATTGGTCTTTATTTATTACCTAAAAAAATATTCAACCTAATTGAAGTTTAGGTGCCTTTTAGGGGGTGTTCAAGGATAATTTATTTATTAAAATATATGAAAATATCACATAAAATATAACATTGTGAAAGCCCAAACTATGATATAATACAAATTGAGTATGTAACAACTGGGCACATCATGATTTAATTTGTCTGCAATGTATCCGTCATTAGAGTGAATTTCATTTAGTTTGAAAAGACGATTTAAACTTTGTGTGAGTAACAAACATAGAGGGAAGGGGGTGAGAGATCAGAAGAATTTCAGGGCGAAATGAGGTAAAACGATTTGATGGGGAGGCATTCACAATAAAATTCCAACCTGGGTAATTCTAGCTTTTGATGTTTTGGATTAAATCTGATTGTATATGTTCTGGTACATATACATAATGACAGCGACAGAGGGCCGGTAACGAGGGAACCTGTTGTGGATCCTATTACATTTCCAGAGGTGGAATGCTTATATGAAAGGTGGGTTTTTCTCAGAATGGTGATTAAACTTTCTCTTCTGATTGTTTAGCAAGTGGTAGGGTTTTGAATTTTGGAAAACAGGTCGGGATTTTGGGAGATCTGGAGCTTTCTATAGTTAGTCATGGCTTTTGAATCTGGCCAACTATTGGATTTTGGGGCGTTTGGAGAAGAGGCGAGGAGAGATTTTGGATTTGTTAACAGAGAGATCGGTTGGTGCTGGATCCGCTTGGGATCAGATATGCCTTCCTATGCTGATTTGGATAGACAGATAGAGCAACTGTTTGAATGCAAATATTTATCTGAGGCTGAGGTAAAGAGTCTGTGTGAACATGCCAGGGCAATTCTGGTGGAGGAATGGAATGTGCAGCCTATGAAGTGTCCTATTACAGTGTGTGGAGACATCCATGGGAAGTTCCATGATTTGTTGGAGCTGTTTCGTATTGGTGGCAAGGCTCTTGACACTAATTATTTATTCATGGGGGACTATGTAGGTGAGTAGCTAGTTCTGTTTGATTGGGTTTCATATTATTTATTGTCAAATGCTCTCCTAGGCCATACACGCTTGAGTTTTCACCACAATGACAAAGCAGCTTTGTGCTATTTGAATTACTAGTAGACTAATGGTTATTGAAAATGCCTGTCTTTCAACATCTGAACTATTATTTCTCTGGACCAATCTGTCATAACATTTTCTTGCTTAGTTTATTGAGTAGATCGAGGTGGAGGTATTTCTTTTGTTTATAAATGCTATTTTGAAAGTTTTTCATTGTTGTGAACTTGTTAGTCCATGATTTTAGGAATGCTTGTTGATGCCCCTGTTTCTTTCATGTTTGAATTATCTTGGTGTATCTTTTGCAAGGTTGCTAAATTGTTACATAATCTGTCTTTGATGTTAGACAATAGGTTTCGTATGGTGGGTAACAGGTGATTCTTGTGGAAGTGTTAATAGTTAAATTCCTGTGATTTTTCTTATGTGCACACAAATCACAATCACTCATGCATCGGTGTGCCTGGGAATGTGGATCTTGGGTTTCTGTTATAACTTATCTTAGGGAAGTCCAAGTATATACTTTTTCTTTCCTTTCGATGGTTAATTTTTATTCGTATTAAAGGGCCTTGCTCAAAATCCCCCAAACTCTTCATTTGTGCTTTAATTGTCTTCTCTTCTTATTCCTGATATCCACATTTCCACTTTCGGTCTACACCAACATGTAACATATATTCTGCAGTCGTCAAAGGCCTGCAAGTTAATTGTGCATAATTTTTTGTCTTAGTAGTTTGATTTTTGTGGATTCTTTCTAATGTTCCACATGATTGTGGATGCATCCTATCCCCTAGGGATGGTGAGCTGTGAGGGAGCATCCCCTACCATACTGTGTCTAAATGGAGTGTCTCGGGTGTCTCATCATCCATGTATGGTGTCCAAAAGCAATGCCACGGCGATGTCCTAGACATTAGTGAGTTGAATTTGGAAATTACCATATAAGCTCTGTTGCAAAGTGACTTTACTTAGCATTACCCATCTGGAAACAATGGTTTAGTGTTGCTTTCTTCTTTTCCTAGGTGTTCTGCTGTCACTCAGGCCGGTTCAAACTTCAAATTCCATTCATTCGCTCATATTTCTTTTATTTTCAATGGATGGTTTTTGTGATATCAGTTATTAAAGAAACATTATTTGTTCTTTCCACATGTTGGTCACTATCTCAGTGCCACTTAAAAAGTTTTAGTTTCCCAAAATATTGCTATGTAGACAATATACATTTGTTGCGTTGTATTTTGAGAAGCATAGCTGGGTTTCTATAATGAGACTTTGTAAGCGAGATTTTTCCCTCGTGGTTTCTATGCAGTCAGTTTAAGCCTATTAACACCGTGCAGTTCATATAAAATTTCTCAGCTATACCCTACTGGAGATTAAAAGAGACACAAATGTGTAACAAAATATTGATAACAAAGTGAATGTATTCCTTGTCAAACAAGATAGTTTTCAGGAAGCTTGGTATGTTTATTGTTTGCTTTTTAGACTAAACTGATATGGCACAGGTTAGTTATGGAACTTTATAGCGTTTCTTTGCAAAAAAATGTGGCAACAGAATTTCAAGTTTCTTCTTTTATTGCTCTTCAGGATAAGGATTATATTGCTGCGTGATCTTATTATTTTCCCTCTATTGCATAATGCAAATATTCTGTTTGAAGCTTATCATGTCTAGTTTAAAATTTTAAACTCAACCTATATCTTATTGATATCTTTGCAGATCGGGGATACTATTCTGTTGAGACAGTGACACTGCTGGTTTCTCTGAAAGTGCGATATAGGGATAGAATTACAATTCTACGGGGAAATCATGAGAGTCGGTAAATTACACAAGTGTAAGATACTCCAACTAGGATTACTGATGATTTTGACATGAGATTACCATTGAGGCAGGTTAATGGTTCATAGAAACTAAATTAAGAACCAAGGTTATGATATTGACTTGCTTCCCAGTAATGATTCATTGTAATAGATGGAAAATCAAATAATTGGGCCTTTAGAAGATTTCCCAATTTGATTTCAGTGAATTTTTAAAATGAGATGAATGGATTTGTATTCTCAATTATGAAGTGTCAGATTGAAACAGTAGTACAAAATCTATTTGTGCTTTATGCTTTGTATCCATTGTGTTGACTATGGAATTACTTGCATTACCATAGGATCCCAAAGAGATAAAAAAGTAGGATAAGAAATGTGGTATAGGAAGACTAATTTGCAGAGGCTTAGCCTCAACTTTGTCACATGAAATGATAAAAACCTCGGGAAATATTAGAGACACTTTCCAAAGACCTGGCTGGAGCAATGATAAAATTAAAGACAGCCATGCAATATGCCTTAAGAATAACCAAAGTTTCCACCATTGTCTTTATGAATATGCAGAAGCCCTACTTTCGTACAACTGTTACTGTTAAAAATTGATCAATTTATTTTAGATTGACTCTACACATAGAAAACAACAATATAACAAATATTATATTGTTGCTTGCAGAATCCTGGTGACTCTGTCATCCATTTTAGAAGGCTTTAGTCTTTAGATTGTCCTGTTGCTGTAATAGGTATCATTTAATCTTCTTTGGAGCTTGTGAGTCTGTGACACACTAATAGCAGAACAAAAAATAAATACAAATACCATCTTGTAAATAAACTATGTTGAGCTCAAAATAAATGAAAAAATACCAAGAATAAATGCAATATAAGCTACACAACTACTAGTGTATACTGTGTTGCTCTTTTTACAATTTATTAATCTCCTGAAACAGAGGGTAACTATAGATGCAGAACTTTAGCATTTGTACCATGAGAAAATCTCGATTAAGGTTATTTTCTGTAGATGGGTTTACCTGTACTGCTTGTAGTGGATTCGATGTCTTGAAATGGAGTCACTGCTTACAATTAACACAGAAAACAACAATATAACAAACATTATCTTGTTGCTTCCAGAAACCTGGATGACTCTGTCATCCATTTTAGAAGGCAGGAGCTATGTCAAAGAGAAGGAAGGAATCATTTCTTGTCTTCCCTTGCACTATCTCCTCCAGCACGGGAGAATATATTATCCTCCATTTTCCTAAAGTAGAGCTTGGCATATTCTATTGTCAGATAGCATATTTATCCATCTTTGATTTCTTAGGTTATGTGGGTTTTTATTTTACTGTTTCAATGTTTGTTCTTTTCTTTTGGCTTGGTATGTTGGATAAGGTTCTAATCTTTGATTGTTTTCAAGTGTGCTCTGCAATTCGCATGATACACTCACTGGATTTTGCTTTTGGAACAAATGATGCAATCTCTTTAATGATTCTTAGCAGGATACTGGATATGACTCTAAGATTATTTTGTTGTTGTTTGGTAATTCATCACAGGAAACTGGAGAGTTCAAAATAGATTTAGATACACCATTGCGATATGTTCCATGGTCAAGTGTCGATCCTTACCCACCATTGTCACAAGCTGAACAAGAAAGAATGTTGCTCCCCAAATATTTTAATGGCCCAAAACCATTTGAATGTATAGTCCGAGCAGGCGAGATGCTTTACCTGTAAGTCTCCTCAGCCACTTCAATGATTTCTCTGCCTCTGACTCTTTTTTGGAAAAGCAAAATGAGTTGAGATTTTGAAAGTAAATCTAGAACAAATTTGTAGTGATGTCAAGATTTTGAAAGTCGATATGAAACCATTTCTAGGGCATAGAATAGACATC
>LPNX010533126.1:238662-250186 GCA_001517045.1 Pseudotsuga menziesii | reverse complement strand
AGATATCTGGTCATATATGATGTAACCTAACTATACAGTATATGATACCTAATTTGCTTGGGTTAAGGGTTGAAGTTGGCATACCAGACTTACATGTTTGACTACTCCCAAGCAAAATAAGCAAAACTGATTCAGGGTGAGTCAAATTTTTGTTGACTGTGTTAGAATTGGGTCAAACTCAGTCAACCTGAGTTCACTTGCCAAATTCCTATATATTCCCAGAAGATGTGGCAAATAAATCATTTTTATTTTTAGTATTTGTTAAGTGTTTCCTGAGCTGAGTCAAACTCTTGAGTCTTCTGCCTTGTTGAGATTTTTTGCAAACAGTGTCTGGTAACATTCGTCTAAATGATTAAATCCCAAGCTAGTATAACCAAAGGAAATTTAATGAACCTATTATGGCACCATCAACCCTCATGTATTCTGTGTATCCACTTCCCACATAGGATAAGGTCACCACTAATTAATGATTGGGTAGATCATATAGAATTAACTGTTTAAAGCATAGTAATTTACTTGGGCACTTTTAATGATTGCTGGGTGAAATCCACTTGCCTGGTCATGTTTCTCATCTCCTGAGTCGAATTTGTGTTCCCTGGGGCGTTTTTATAATTGCTTGGGTGTTTTCACACATGGCTGTGCGAATTTATCCATCCCTAGATGTTTCTCTACCATGGCTGGGTGTTTTTAATGATTGTTGGGTGAAATGAAACCTACCTGGAGCATTTTTCTCCTTCACCAGAGTCTTTTTTCCTTCTTTTCTTGAACAAGGTGATACACACTCCCTTTTGCTGAGTGTTAGAAATTTTTTGTGTGGTTCTGAATTGCTGGTGGGTGAATTAACTGAAGTCTAGATCATACACCTCTTCTTGGAGTCAATTTGTCTCATGGCTATCTTATTGTGTGTGAAACATGCCACATAGTTTATTGTCCACTTGGCATTCATCAGGTAAAGGCCAATACGCAGAGCAATTCAAATTGCTCAGCTTTTAATTGAGTTATTGGGTTGTTGATTGGAGTTTTCCATTTTCATATGCTGGGATAACTTCTAGCCTATACGTATATTATCTGTTGAACTGTACAGTGTGTAATATTTGTGACTGGGCACTGAATCTTGGCTCAGCATTGTCTTGCAGTTGTTGGCTGATAATCACTCATGTGATATACAACTTGGCAGGAGTAATCTTCACTGTCCATTTGTTCATGGTGGCATAACACTAATACAAGGGAATTTGTTGTATTCTCCTGCCAACTCAATAGTTGATTGACAACCACTTCATAACACTGAATTATTCCCTAACATGTATTCTTTAAGAGGCCATCTTAGGGGCACTTTATTGCATTGCTGAGACTGTCATTTCATCACACTAGTGCTACCTGGGTTGCTTATCCACAGAAGATCGGTGAACATGTGCCTCAATGAAAGGTGTTCAAGTTGAAATGGATTTGAAAATAAAACCACAGGACACAATTATAACAGGACTTCTTCCAGTATACAGGGTCAGCTGAGTATTGCATTCATAATCCTGGATGATAGCTTCCTCTCGGATTAGCATTGGCTCTTGAAAATAGAGCATTGTCGAACAAGAGGAAGTCATGCCTTAAAGCAGAGAAGTATAGGCAGTCCTTGCCAGCCTACCTGATGAGAATAACATAGAACCTAACTCATAACACTGATCATTGCTTGCGTTGGAGTTGTGTTTTTTTGTTTTGCAGGCTACACCAAGCATTGAGGCCTTGAAGCCATTCTAAAAAACAGAGCTCTCTGTATAACTTTAAGAAGAGAGACCAGAATTTTATTCTACATAGTATCTGAATTGGTGAAATGAGTGGAGTATAAATCCATCATTTACAGATCATAGACATATAAGCATTTTGGAATTTTATGTATGAAAGAAAGAAATCAGGTAGGACACTGTCCCACCACTCATCTTTGGCACACTTATTTGGTTTCCACTCTATCACATTGGCCACTTCTAATCCTCTATTGACATAAATACCTTTCCTTCTTCATCTTGAACTCTACAATGTCCTAGAAAATGCCTTACCTTCATCTTTAGGATTCTCTAGCATATGCCATTATTTTTTATAAAAATTACGAAGGTTCCAAGGTATGTAAATTTCATAAACCCTTGATATTTCATGCATCTACCAAATCATTGTACTTAATTCATCACCTAGTCTGTGAGATATTCTTATAGTCTCATCCAGTTACATTAGCTTGACAAATGCATATTAATTACTAAATTGTACAAACCTCATGTACAAATCTCTAGTTTCATGATACCCTTCTTTTCAGAAACCTGTGCGACAATACTGCCTAAGTCTTGCTGTCTAGGGAGTTGGATATCTTATGAATAAATTATATACCTATGACTATACTAGTGTGTTCTTGTGCCTATTGATTGTCAGCCACATTTGTTTTAGATTTATATGATATAGATATCCGACGATGCTTATTATGTACTAGCATGACCAAATAAAAGGTGGTTTGTGTAGGCTGATCAGTGTAATTGTCGCTTTATTGTGTAATATTTTATATTTATTTATTTTCTTTTTTCTCTAGTTTTATTTTACTCAAAACTTCTGTAGGTGTAGCTTCTAATCCTTTTTTTGTGCCAAAATTTTGAGTCATTCTTTTCCTTGCATTTTTGGCTTGTGTACTTCTAGTTCCTTTTAACTATGGTCCCAACTCTGTACACTTTTAACTATGCTCTGATCAGTTTTTCCTCTTTTTGTGGGTTTTATCCTATGCCCTAGTTTTTCTATATGCATATAGTGTAAGTTCTTATTAATGGAATAAACTTGTCATGGCTAGATCTATTTCAACATTAATTCTGGTGGTCGCTTGGTAGATATTATGATTCTCTAACTTGGTGTTAGATTCTATTCTCTAACTTTGTGTTTGATTAGATTCTATGCTGCAAATATGCTCTTTTTTATTTATGCTGTAATAGACTAGTCAAACTAAATTGCTTGATGCTTTGCCTTTTGAGCACTAGCATATGTTTTCTCATATGGCTTAGTATTTTTTTGGCAGGCTGTAATTGCTGCAGCTACAGGTGCTCCAGCTGTGAATGGCACTTCTTTGAAAGTTTTTGTTGTAGGCTTTGCATCTCAACCAACTGTAAGTCTTGGTTTTGTTGCACAGTTAGAGAGATACTATGAGATGCTTCTTGTTGCTATTACTAATTTACTACATTGTTTGGTTGTGTCTATACTTTCTGTTCATAGTCATGTAGTGGTATGGTAGTACAAAGATTTCCTGACTAACAAATTTTTATTTGATTGTCGTTCATGATGAAGTGCGTTGCTATGGAATCATTGTTAATTCTTGAATATGTTCTTGTGTACCTGTGCTACCAGCATCTCCTGCTCACCCCATTTCTTGTTAAAGAATATTTCCAAGCATGGAAACGTTTTCTAAATTTCAGCGGGATGCTCCTAGTTTCCTCGCACTTTTGGCAGTGTGGCATCATTTTTATCAATTGTGTTTAAAAAAACACTAAATATAATGGAAATCCTAAACTTTAAGAACAAGTTAAAATATCTCACTATGATACACAGGTCTTCTAAATTAACGCATGCAATAATATCCAGGATTATAAATATTAATTTGATGTTTGCATAAGTTTCTTTCCTATTTAAGATGTATTATTTTGTATACACACGTTTGTATTCATGTATCTAATCCTAAAGTAACTATTCTATTTTTAATGTCTATATGCATGCTAACACTTGTAATTACTGGTTTGCATATATAAATTCTTTCTTCTTCTCAAAAATTTTACTCATGTTGTCCCTCTTTTTGACTTACTTAGAATTTCCTTGTTTTGGGTAACTTAGAGATAGACCATGTAATTGCATAATTGCATAACGTTGTCCCTCTTTTTGACTCTTACATGATTAAGGGCATTTTACTTCAGCCCCATTGCCATGACACATTTAGGCTTTAATCATTGCTAGTTAAACAAGTTTGTCCAAATTAGAGAAGATAAATTAGATAGCATTCATCATTGTTATTGTCAGATATGCAGGAATCTTTGACATTAAACAAGGCCCAATTGAAATAGCTTTAACCAGACATCTCAAATGTTGGTTTCCTAAGACCGATTTGCTTCTTCAATCTTCCCTGGGATGCCCTTCCTTATCGTTCCTCCCTTGAATGATATGATCAATAGAGTAATGAGATGATATTTACCCATAGTATATCCCAGTTTCTAAGACCTCTCCCATATAAACTACTGGCCCAAAAATGGCCTCCATAACATGCATTTCCTACAGATTGTTGATGAGAGCATCATCAGACTTGACTACCTCCAATGTCATTGGTCAAACAATGTAAGGATCCCCCTTTTCCAGTTGAGGCTTTGCTCCCACCCGCTGTGCAGAGGTAGACTGCCATATTCCTTGTGGGGAGATGGCCTGTCATATTTTCTCTCTCCAGGAATTGGAGAATGACACACCTCATTTCTATGTGGGGAAGATATCATTGTTTAAAAAGGGGCTACAGAGAATCTTTATCAGCCTTCTGCTATCCAGATTACGGATGCTTATAACTCTTTCTCCAAATGACTGTCATCTACAGAAGTGGAGCTTTTCAAGTGACCCCTGGGGCCAACCATAGGGCTGCAAAGGTGATCACCTCCCTTTTTTATCCAATCCAAGAAATTGAGGGTACTAAATGCCCTTTAGATTTTGTCATTCGACACAAACAAAAATAGGTTAGTGAGATGATATTCTTACCAACAAGTTACTAGCAGAGTACCCCAGTACCCTTACCTTATCCACATGCATCTTTTGTAGACCTGCAAATGTATGTACTTGTAGACAAGAATACAAAGACATATATTGTAGTAAAACATTGATAATTGGTTAGGTGATGATTGCAATGGTACACAACATTTGTATTGAATATACATTAAAGGATCGCATACATGAGGTTTTTACAATTTAGTAATTAATATGCATTTGTCAAGATAATGTAACTGCAACTTTGAAAATTATGTAGAATGATGAAACCTTTGCATGAAATGGCTCTTTGTATACCCAATTTGCAGGTATTTTTTTAAAACAAAAAATTCACAAGCGTCGCTTAAGCGACGGTTCTCCATGTCGCTTATTCGACGTGTAATCTCTATCTCCGTCGCTTAAGCGATGGTTTTGTATGTTGCTTTACCGACGATTTCAGTTTATATCCATCGCTTAACTGACGGCATGAAGGTTACTTTCTTAAAAAAAATTCACTACCATCGAAGAAATGGTGTCGCTTAACTGACGCTTTACATTCAACCAATGGTAAACTGAGGTGTTGCTTAACTGACGGATTGGAAATATGTCGAATAACCGACGATAAGCTACCAACGGTTAAAAAAAATCAATGTGTCGTACATGCAATAGGGAAGTGTCGAACATCCGACAATACTGCTGTCGGATTTTTGGTTGAAATGTAGTAGTGTATTACATTTGTTATCAACTCATGGGGTTCCCAAAATTAACCAAATTTCATAGAAAGGTCATGCCTTATTTGTTTGTTTTAAGTTGTGGAAATACTGTTTGTTTTGAAGCGTTTGGATTTCATGCAGCCTGCATCCCGCAACCTGCAAGTTGCGGAGTATGGGGTCTTTTAGTTGGATATTTTGATTTTTAGCTTCCTGCAACCCACATCTCATAAATGTGGAATGCAGGATGTGGAAGGTTTTTAGATATGATTTTATCGAGCCGTAATCTACATCCCACATTTTGTGGAATGTGGGTTACAAAATTGACATTTATTAATCGTTTGGTTTGTATGAGCCCACAACCCGCATCCCTACAAATGAGAAATGCGGGGTGCGGAGCTGATTGAATAAATCTTTCTTTATTTTGTGATTCTGCATCCCACATCCTGAAAAATGTGAAATGCAGGTTACAGAATGACTAATAAAATTTTTGAATTTCATGTTTGACCTGCGCATCCTGCAAAGCTTGATCCTGACCGTCCTTTTCACTCTAATCCTACGGTATTTATTATTACCCATTAATTATAAATATGGTGGTCTTATTTATGATTTTGTCACTATTTTTACCATTGTAATTTTCTCTCTTGCATGAATTTACATCCAAATTTTACGAAGCAATTTCAACAGTGTTCACCACGGTTTCAGGTTGGTTATCAAGTCGCTTTCTCACAATTTGAAAGGCTTACTATGCTTCCTATATAATTCAATTTAATTACTGATACCAGCATTCGAATAGGATATGGTGACATCCAAAACATCTCGAATTACTAGGAGCAAAAACCTCTAGAAATACATGTTTACCAAAGACCCCAATTTTGGTGTCTTCTCTGATACTAGTGGGAGAGTGTCTGAAACTTACTAGTTGGATTGGTCCTGAGTTTATTCCATATTTGATCACAATGACCTCTCAGACTTCTAGGGTAATCAACTCTTTTATGAGAGAACTAGGGATTCTTTCCTTCACATGATTGCTACAAGACCAAGCATCCTCCCTTACAATAATGCAGTTAGATGGATTATAGACCACGCTAACATGAAAGACGATTCCTTGAACACTAGTATTGGAACGTAATTGGCCAATTTTCGGTCTGAAACCTCTGTGAGAATTCAATCCCTTAAACCTTTTATGCATATCCTTGATGCAAAATTTGTTAATGCTGCTAAGTCTAGGTTCAATTTCGACCAAATACTGAAATCCTGGATGGCTGAACTACGTAAGTTCTCCCAGAGGAAAGACGACCTTTACCCCATTGAATGGTTCAAGGAACCTTATTCCCTACTTGAAGCAATGTTATGCAGGCTTTATGGCCTCCCAAACTATTCTTACTTCAAGAAAGAATGGGCCCCCAACGCTCACCATGTCCTATCTATGGGTGAATCCTTCCCTTGGGCTTCGATTTTGTCACTTGAACTCAAAAACACCATACAAGAGTTCCAGAAATCTACTGCTAGGAAGAATCCCAACTTTTATCTTTCTGCCTTCATTGTGGATATATTTTGTGTCAAATTTTGCTTCCCTAATATGGGATGGAGATGGGTATTACCAACCCCAACTATGCATATTTATCATTCTAAGCTATGGGATACAAATTATGTAACCAAGTTTTATGATATATGTGAGAGTTTCCTTGGTCGGGTCTATTTCCTGATTTTCAACAAGGAAGCTCCTGCGTTCTCACCTGAAGCTAAAGCCCTCATAGCCACCATGGGATATTGGTATTTCGGTGAATCATTCACCTATATCAGGGTTTTTGGTAGCCATGCTACCCATATTTTTCCTAACGTCATTCCAGATAGGTTGGTCCTGGACGAAATTTCATTTCAAACAGTCACAGAAGGGATTTACAAAAAATGTGTTGCAGTTAAGAGGAAGGTTTGGCCCAAGTTTCATATAACCCTTGGATATTTAAGGATACCTACTTCTACTTGGGAATCAAATATTAGTGACCACATAGTGTCACTCAAGCTTGGATTTTCTAGTAAAAGGAAGCATGATCCCAAGAGGATTCTTGATCTCCACCTCAAGAAGAACCATTTTAAAACATGATATGCTCATTAAAAGAATCAAGATGACTTCATCTACCAGGGAGTTGATAATTTTTTTGAAGTACTGGAAAGGGATAAAAGCAAGGAATAACAAATCCATATATTGCAATACCAAAAGGAAATCAGAGATAGAGTCTGACATTACAGGTCTATGGAGTTAGATATTCAAGAAAAGGTATTAAAAGATAGGGAAGAAAGGGAAGATAAAGTTGTGGAAAAGGAGGCTCTAGCATCCACAAATGTATCCATTGGAATCAGTTTAGACACAGGTAAAGGAAAATCTTCCATGGAAGAATTTCCCTGGAAATCTATGGAGTAGTAGGCCGAGGATTATTTGTACACTTCAGAACAGATCAAACAAAGACTAAGAAAAATGACTTCAACACCAGACACTCAGGAAGTTGCAACCTCTCAGCCATCCAAAGCTGCTCAAGTTACCACTGTGGGTGAGAAGACTCAATATGAACAATTATAGATTGAGGAGGAGCCTTCTCAAAAGTTGAAAATTTCATCTATCTCCACCTCTACTATATACTTGACACACTCAGAGGAAGAGGACGAGAGGGTCTCCCCTATTCCTGTTACCTTTGAGACTAGAAATGGTAATGATTTGCATAATTTTATTGATGTATTTAATGATAGCAATGGAAAAGCTTCATAACCTCTTCCACAACCCCAACCTTCTTCCCAATATGGCCCATCCTCTTCTACATTACCTCTCTCATCAATTATAGATTTATCTTCATTATCTAATGGTTATACTATGACACCTTTTATGACCCATATTTACCAAGATGCCACTAGTCTTCCTGAATCTATTACACCTGTTTATGTGGATTTTCCCTTTCTTTTCTCTACTGTATCATCAATTTTCAAAACCCCATTGAATATTCCCTCATTCATCTTAGTACCATCCCTTGTGACTAAGAAAACTTCAGCAGTTTCACCATCATCACTACAGGCTACTTCTTTGCAAGTTTCATCTATTGAAAATTCTATTCCTAACATTTATTCATCCCCTGAAGTAATTCTTGCTCAGAATGTTACCTCTTCTCCATCCACTTCCCCTATTAATATGACACCTATTAGAATAATCAACCCATAGTATTTACCCACTTAGACATTATTTCATTTATTTTGTCTTATTTGCCTAGTCCATGAGTCCCACCATGTGCAAGTTGCTAATTGCCTATCCATAGAGGTCAAACTTGCCATTATTGACTCATGGAGCGCTTGGGAAAGCCTTGGGAATCAAATCTGCTTTATTCTTGGCCTCCTAGGTGCCCTTCTACTTTTTCTGCTTTATTGCCTGCTTTTTCAGTGTTTTAAGGCACATAGGAAAGCAAGAAGAGGTGAGGTGAATCTGCTTTGTTGCCTCTTCCTCCTCCACTCTTTCCTCCATGAAAAAGCATGTATGAGCTTCCATTTGAACACTCTTTAGCTTTCCCATGCGCCCTTGCTAATTCGTGGGGTCCTTGATAGATTTGGGATCAGCTTTTTACACCTATGGGGGATTTGCCTATTTTGGGTAAGCCTGCTTTATGCTAGATTTGGATGCTTCCTTATGCATTTGATTTGATCATGTATTCTATATATTCAGCAGCCTATGTTATTACAGGGTTGGCTATTGTACACTCAGTTAATATAATTTTGTGTTACAGCTCCATATTCAGTCTCCATTGTTGATAATTTTGCATGATCAATTGTTAATTGTTGTGGGTGAAATTAATCTACTGCAGGCCTGAATTTCTACATGGTATCAGAGCCATTGTAGGTTGTTACTCTCCTCCAAAAATTGTTTTTCAGGTTCGAGATCAAGACTGGGAGCCTTCTACTGACAGCCAGGATAGATTTTCTAAAGCTATGGATTCACAGAAAACTATCCTCACTCCCTTCAACTTTTTTGAATGGAAAGAAGAGATGGAGATCTTGTTGAGAGTGAAAGGCCTCTATAGGGTGACTATGGCTACAGAAGCAGATCCCAATGATGCTGCAGAGAAGATCAAATGGCACAATCGGAGAGATGAGGCCTATGGCCTCGTATGTCTCAGTATTTCCCGAGACCTCCTTTTCCATCTCGATGGATTGACTTCACCGGATCAAGTATGGGAGAAACTTTCTGAACTCTTTGGAAAGACAGATGAGATGAGGGGACACCAAATCGAAAATGAGCTGATCTCCCTGAGTCCCAGTAATTTTGAATCCCTGCAGCTATATTTCTCCAAGTTCAAAGCACTAGTTTTGTAGCTGAAACAGTGTGGTATTGAAAAGAAAGATAAGCAGCTCGTATTGTCCATCCTCTTGAAGCTAGGGCCTGATTACTCAGTCTTTGTTTTGACCTTCTATGCCACAAAACTCACAGCTCAAACCTGGAAGATGCCTAGCCTTGCATATTTCATGGAATCTCTCACACAGGAACAAGACAAGCTGGTGATGATGGGCACCATCAAACCTTCCAAAGACCAAGCTCTAGTTGCTGGAGATTCAAAGGTGGATTCAAAAAGCAAGAAGAAAGATAAAAAGCCACCTGAGAAAGGAAGAGACAAGAAGTAGTCTCCAGAGGATCAACAAGGTCCCAAGAAAAATACCCAGAAGAAGAAAAACAAAGGTGATATGAACAAGTGCTCATACTGCAATAAGGGCAATCATACTGAAAGCTCTTGTATGAAAAAGCAGATAGATATGTTAACTCAACTATTGTATAAGAATGGCATCTCCCTTCCAGAAGGCTCAAAGAAGAGAGAAGGAGGATCAAGTTCTGATGACAGAGAGAGAGTTCATGATCTAGTTGCTAGCAGATCAAGCTCACCCAGTTTTATCATAGATTATGGAGCTTCAAGACACATGGTTTCGACTAAGGAGGCCTTCTCCTCACTGGACAAGTCGAAAGGACCATCTATTGTACTGGGAGATGATTCTCTCACTAAAAGCAAAGGCAAAGGAAGGATAGAACTTGATCATGGTAACTTCAACAATGTGCTGTATGTCCCTGGTCTCGCCTCCAACCTTCTATCAGTGTACCAGATGACCCACACTGGGTCTCCTAAGAAAGTCATATTCTCACCAGATGAAGTTGAGATCACAGAAATCTCAAGTGGAAGAATCATTGCAAAAGGAGTAGCAAATCATGCTCAAAAGGTATACATGTTTTCACACTTCCTGCCTTACTCAAACCCCTCTGCTCTTCTTATCCATGCTAATGAAGCTAGCAAGCTATGGCATGAAATATTTGGCCATTTAAATTACAAATATTTATCTGATCTTAGTGAGAAAGATATGGTCATAGGGTTTCCCAAGATAAAATTTTCCAAAGGTGTATGCCAAGGCTGTATCCTAGGAAAACACCCAGAGCACAAATTTGAGAAAGCCATCCATGAGAGAACCTCTGCACCCCTAGAGCTGATTCACAGTGATGTTTCTGGCCCATTCCCTCACATGTCCATGAGTTAGGACAAATATGCATTGACCTTTATTGATGATTTCTCCAGGTATTGTTGGGTTCACTTCATGAAGCACAAGTCAGAAGTTTTTGGCCTATTCAAAGTCTTCAAGGCTTTGGTTGAAAACCAGTGTGGAAGAAAACTCAAAGCACTCAGATCTGACAATGGTGGTGAGTATGTCAGGAATGAGTTTATTAAATATTGTGCAGATATAGGTATTTATATGCAGCATTCTATCCCCTACACACCACAACAAAATGGTGTTGCAGAGAGGAAGAACAGATCACTGAAGGAGATGGCAACATGCATGATGGAGGCCAAAACTTTGCCACCAAAGTACTGGGCCGAAGCTATCAAATGTGCAGCCTATATTCAGAATAGGGTTCCTCACAAACAGTTGGATGGCATGACTCCTTTCGAAGCATGGAGTGGGCACAAGCCAGATGTGACCCATTTCAGGATTTTTGGCTCAAAGGCATGGGCTAGAATCCCGATAGAGAAGAGGAAGGATTTGCAGCCCCAAAGCCAAGAGTGTCC
>LPNX010533126.1:133496-237506 GCA_001517045.1 Pseudotsuga menziesii | reverse complement strand
CTACAATTTTGTTTTACAGTCCATGTTTAAGGGAGGATTTTCCCAAGTTGGTTTTGCCTCTTTCCTTGGTTGTATGGACATTGTAGTATGTAAAGGGTGAATAAGACTTGTTGCTAGGCCCTATATTTTGATTTATTACTCATAAATTCAGGCTTAAGGGGGGGTGTTAGAATAATCAACCCATAGTATTTACCCACTTAGACATTATTTCATTTATTTTGTCTTATTTGCCTAGTCCATGAGTCCCACCATGTGCAAGTTGCTAATTGCCTATCCATAGAGGTCAAACTTGCCATTATTGACTCATGGAGCACTTGGGAAATCCTTGGGAATCAAATCTGCTTTATTCCTAGCCTCCTAGGCGCCCTTCTGCTTTTTCTGCTTTATTGCCTGCTTTTTCAGTGTTTTAAGGCACATAGGAAAGAAAGACTAGGTGAGGTGAATCTGCTTTGTTGTCTCTTCCTCCTCCACTCTTTCCTCCATGAAAAAGCATGTATGAGCTGCCATTTGACCACTCTTTAGCTTGCCCATGCACCCTTGCTAATTCGTGGGGTCCTTGATAGATTTGGGATCAGCCTTTTACACCTATGGGGGAATTTGCCTATTTTGGGTAAGCCTGCTTTATGCTAGATTTGGATGCTTCCTTATGCATTTGATTTGCTCATGTATTCTATATATTCAGTAGCCTATGTTATTACAGGTTTGGCTATTGTACACTCAGTTAATATAATTTTGTGTTACAGCTCCATATTCAGTCTCCATTGTTGATAATTTTGCATGATCAATTGTTAATTGTTGTGGGTGAAATTAATCTACTGCAGGCTTGAATTTCTACAACACCCTCTCACACCAAAACTCAAACCTCTTCTCTGATATCCACATGCATTAGTATAGCCCCCATTGATGAAATAAGGGATGAGTTCAATGAAGATTTTGTCATATCCCTAGGAGAATATCGGTATAGTAAAGCTGATAGATCAGTAGTGAAAAAGGGTAAGAAGAGGAACAGGGAGAAAATTCATATGGACATATCTATTATAAATGAGGTTGTGTGGACCCAGTGATCAAGTGACCTACAGGCATATGCTGCAGATGTTGTATCTATTTTAGGTGCTTTTATAGGCACCAATTTTGATGCGGTTAACACTTTGAACCGAGAATTTGACAAAACGAAAGAAGAAATTGTCAGTCTAAAGGAGGAGCTAAAACAACTTAATAGGAAAAATGAGAATAATTATGATGAAATTCAAGAGAAAAATGTTTCTCTTAGTGAATAAATGCAAAGAGAAAATACTGTTAATGCCACTTTGGTTCAAAAGGTTGCATTATTAGAAAGACAGTGTGAATATGCAACTACAAGTGCAGCTTCATATTCATTTTCCAAGTTTTCCCAAGAATAATTTAAAGAGATTTCCCTTCAAACCAACAAGGAACATCATTATTTGGTCTGTGAGTTATTTGAAACTCTTTATAATATCTTTGAAAATCACATGGTTTTTGATAAGATGTCTATTGTTTTGGAAGACCTAGTTGAGAAAAGACAACAAGCCTCTCAGCATTATGATGAAGTGATAGACTAGCAAAGGTACATGAAGGAGAAACCAGATAATGTTATTTTTCTCACTAACTTCCAGCTTAAGAGGATCAGGGTTATCTTGAGAGACTAGGAATATCTAGATGAGATAGGATCTGAAGCTATAAAGAAAACACATGCCATTTGCAGCAAAATATGGTATACATTTGACAACATTATGGATGAACTGTCCTTTCCTGCAACGATGCTTATTGAAAAATCTTGTCTGCCTAGATTGATGATTGAACAAGTGGAGTAGTGAAGGGATGAAAGAGAGGAGAATATCAAGAAACTTGACCACGTCAACATCCATGATGTAGATCAGTTGATCAGATAGCCATTTGCTATGGAGAGAAATATCCACATTTATATCCAATTTTGGCATAAACTGGCTAAAAATGATAGTGGAGATTATAAGTGAAATTCCCAGCTTGGAATTGAATCTACTAGTTTCCCTGATATTGAGGAGTTTCTCTGTATCTGGAAGATGTGGAGAGATTTCTTGGGATATTAGCTTTGTTTAGGCTCTGATCCCCTTTATGGGGGAATCCTTTTTTTTTTTTGTAATAATTTTTTAAGAGGGTGATCTCGAATGTATTCAGGACTTTTTTTTTTGGACTTTTCGAAGAAGGAAGACTAATACAGGAGATTCAAAGAACACCTCGGGTTGTTCATATGATTTATGTAATTTTTCATTGGACTTAAAATCAATACAATACTGTCATTTTTTATCTCTTGTCTTTGTCTAAATGAATTTATTCAAACAGATTTCAATATTATTTGTTTCAAATGGACAGATAATGCTGATGATTATTTACAATTATTAAATGTGTTTATTTCACTCAGATTTATCTCTATTATTTATTTATGCATTGATAACGTTTCATCCAATTTATTTTATGAACTGTGTTTATCTATTTCTGTGAATAATTGAACAACAATATTCAGCAGCATAATATGTTTGTTTTTTAACTTACATGTTCTATGTAGGTTAATTCAGAATGATAAAATCTTAAGTCACTAACTAATTGATTTTCATTAATTATCTGTGAGTTAAGTGATGAGCTCCTAATTTGATTTACATTTTTGTTGATTGAATGAAAAGTACTTGTCTGCTTACACATCTGGTTCACCTATGGATCAACCCAGTATCTTTTTAAAGTGTAGTTTATATCTAGATTAGGTTCCCTTTCCTAGTTAGGTTCTAAGTTTTCTTGGTCTTCATTTTATCTACCTTGTTTCCTAAATTGGGGATACATATCCTCTATGGGTCAAATCCAATCATAAGCCAGCGAAGGATACAAAAGTATCTATGGGAGACTACCATCCCAAAGAGCTCGGGGATAGAACAATACCTATGTGGGATTGTTTGAAGCCTTTGGCTGGGTTTTTTCCATGTGTTCAAAGCCTTAAACACCCTAATCAGCCACATACACATTTGGGGCTTCAACAAATTGTGCTAGAATGAGGGCCAACACATCATGCCTAAACAAAATACTCATAGACCTCCTTCAGCAGGAGATCTGATCATCACCCATAGTCATGCACATGCATCTATATTAGGGGAAGAAATAACACAAGGATCAGATACTGTCCCTATTACCCCTAGACAAGAATAGACTACTCAGTTAGATGGATATGTCCTCGTATCACCCATCCTAGGACCCATCACAGTTGAACAACTATTGAAAGGTAATTCCCACAACGTCGCCGAGATTCAAAGGTCATTCACTGAAGAACATCCCACCCAATATCCTCCCAAAATGATAATCAAGATAGTATAATTCTAGGTCACCAAAACCTTGCGAGACATTGCGACCTTTTTAGTGAACCACCACTCCCAGTTTTGATCTAGGTTCCCTTTTTCGGGATTCAATGACTTCTCAACATAGAATCCAAATAGGAGGACCACATCCATATCCTCCCTCTTCTTCATCTTCCTCAGAAGAATCGTCAGATTCTGAGTCTTCAGACACCTTAGCATAATTTGTCCCTATGACTAACAAACATCACTACAGGCCATGGTTAGATGGGGATGTCGTGTCTGCCTTAGTTGACCAACATAGGTTTCCTAAAAATGCCAAGAAGTGGCTTCCAAAATTTAATCTAGATGAAAAAATACCTGTGGAAGACCACATCAAATATTTCATGCAAGCCATTAGACTCAAGAACATCATACATGAAGACATGGTTTGTAGACTGTTCCGTTACACGTTTGAGGGAAAGGATTCTACCTGGTACTTTTCCTTAGAAGCTATCTCCATCCTGTCATGGGATGTGTTTTATGAACTCTTCACTCAAAATTTTGGGGATAACAAGACCACATAAGAGTTTGTTATAGAGCTCTTGTCCATGAATACTAAGGGTAAAGAAAGATTCAAAGTTTACAATCATAGTTTTTCATATTTAAAGAATAGGACTATGAAATACGGTACATCCTGTTGAGGAATTATTGGTAGCATACTAGATTAAGGGTCTCTCGACCGAAACAACCATGTGGTTCGAAAGGGCTCGCAAAGAGGCCTTGCAAAATGCCTTCTCTAAAGCCATACAAGTCAAAAGGGACATGTTCTATCTCAAAGACAACCCTCCCACCACATCTGAACAAGCATCTAACTCGTACAGTAAAAATGACAGTTCCCCTAAACCTGCTGCTACCAGTCAAGATTCATTAAATATGAGTGAAGTGAAGAAGCTCCTTCAAAGAATGTCTAATGAGATGGTAGATCTCAAGAAAACAAGCAATGAAAATCAATCGAACAATAGGGGATTGAATAGGACACTTTTTAGGAGGAAAATTCAACCTCCTCAAAATCCACCACCTCCAAATCCCAGTGAGGGATTCACTTCAGAAGATATATTTTTTGTCTTGAAATCCTTAGCTACAGGAACACCAGAAATTCCTGAACCCTTCGAAGATCAGTCCACTCAAGATTCACAACCTCCCCAAGAGGAAGAGGAAGATGACCTTCTTTTCAGAAGAAGAAGAAGAAGAAGAACCTGACATAATTTTTAACCTACAACACACACACAATACCAAGTCTTAAGGGCCACCTCCCTAAGAATCATTGCCTCTGACACAAACTGCTAGCAAATTTAAGACTCAAACTTAGAAGGACACCCTCATTCCCAAGCCATAACACAACTTGCATGAGGACATTAAAAGAGTCAAAGCAAACATATCTTTATTTGATCTTCTCAAAATCCCTTCCATAATGGATTCCTTACCCAAAAGAATGATCATAAAGAAACCTCGAGAAGCTCAACATAATAATGTTGATCCTACTACCCGACCAAACCATCTAAAACCTGGAAGCAAGGGCACTTCTCCCTTCTTACTTACCTATGAAATATTTAACAAGAACATGCATAATTGTATGGTAGACTCAGGTGCTTTATCTAATGTTATGACCCTTTTTGTGTGTAAGAAACTCAATGCCACCTTGGAAACCTGTCCTATTCAAATTGTGCAGTTAGATATATCCAAGGTAAATTTGTAGGTAGGATGAGAAATGTTCTTCTAAGATTGTCCACAGATCCTCAGATTCATCAAACTATTGATATTGTGATTGCAGATATTCCAGAGACTTACGGTATGTGGCTGAGTCGAGATTGGTCAAAAAAAATTAAAGGTTAATTTGCTATTGATTGGTCCCACTTGTGGTTTCCTCTTAATGGGAAGCCTAAAAAGCTCAAATTTGACAAGGAACCATTCATGAAACAAACTATAACTAATCTTTATGGGTCAAATGAATCTGTCTCCTTCTTTAACAATCAAATTGAACATTTCACATTTGACACTTTCTTTGGAGACTTTCCCGCTAATGTATCACCAACAGAGAATGAGCAGAAACAATCTCAGATAAATCATCTTACATCTGTCTCATTCCTTAGCATTGTTTTTCATAATGTATATAATGTAAGTACCAATTTTAGGATTGATCCTATAGTTTGGACTTTGTTTTTCGATGGCTCTAGGTCAAAGGAAGGAGTAGGCATAGGATGTGTACTTATTGATCCTAAAGGGATCAAAACAATGATCACATGCAGGTTGGAATTTGAATGCACCAATAATGTGGATGAGTATGAGGCATTAGTACAAGGACTCAGGAAATTTATCGATATGGGAGTGAAAGCAATTGACTGTGTAGGAGACTCTGAAATCATTGTGAAATAGGTACATAATCAGATACATTGTCTATCTCCATGTCTAGTTAATTACCAAAGATGAATCAGAGATATGACTAATTCTTTCTTAGCATTTAATATTAAATCCGTTCCTATATCACATAACTTTGACACAGATCTGTTAGCCAATACTACATCAAAACTAATCTCGCCCGAAGGTTTGTCTCCACAAACTTTCTCTATCAAATTGATGTACAAGCCCTCTATACCTGAAAGTGTCATAAGTTGGAAAGTGTTTGATGATGATCATCAAATACTTGAATTCCTATCAACCAAAAATACCTTCGAGGGTATGGCTATCAATGACGTTGATCATGCGAAGTCTCTATCTGATCCTTCCAACATCATCCCCAAGTCTATCATCGTTCTAGAGAATTTTTATGATTTACAACATAAATTTAGACAAACCATTAACTACAAAACTCAAAACTCAACCTTGAATCACACCCTTGTCAACTTGGGAATGGAGCATGAGCCACGATTTCACAATCTTGGAATACATTGTTCCCATGATGAAAGAAGAGGTTTTATCAAACTGCGCAAGGAATTTAAAGAAGTTTTTGCCTGGAAATATGATGAACTTAGGACTTTTGATACTACCATCATGCATCATAACATCCCCATGAAACTTGAGGTAAAGCCCTATCAGTAGAAATTAAGGAAAATGCACCTCAGTCTGGAGCCTTCTGTCAAGAAGGAACTCGACAAGCTTCTCTCAGCAAGAATTATATTTCTTGTTAGGCACACGTAGTGGATAGCTAATTTGGTTCCTATTCATAAGAAGAATTGGGAAATTAGACTCTGCGTAGACTTCAGGAATCTCAATCGGGCCTCTGAGAAAGATAACTATCCTGTTTCTCTAATGGAGCAGAACCTACAGAAAGTAGTTGGATCGGAGATGTTTTTTCTAATAGATGGTTTTTCTAGCTACAACTAATCCATGGTTGCACCCGCCAATCAACTTAAAAATGCCTTCTGGACCTGTTGGGGAACATTCGCATACAAACGAATTTTGTTTGGACTAATAAACACAGGATCCACGTTCCAGAGGGATATGGATATAGCTTTCATGGGCTTGATTCATAATTTCGTCGTTCTATACTTAGATGATGTTACCATTTACTATAAAAAATTACAAGACCATTTGTCTGCTTTAAAACAGGTATTCGAAAGATGCATAAAATTCGGCATCTCCCTCAATCCCAAGAAGTCCATATTTGTAGTAACAAAAGGCAAGTTACAGGGTTTCATAGTCTTAAAGGAAGGTATTATCATCGATCCAGAACGTGTTGAAGTAATATCCAATATCAGCCTCCCTAACTCTCATAAGGTAGTGCAGTCATTCTTGGGTAAGATCATTTTTGTTTGTAGATTTGTTCCAAATTTTGCTCAAGTTGTGAAATCCCTACAATTCCTAGTCAAGAAGGATGTACCATTTAAGTGGTCTGATGAAAAAAAGAGCACATTTACTGAAATTCAGAAAGCCATAGCAGAAGCACATGCTCTCATGTCCCCATATTTTAGTAAATATTTTATATTGTATACATTTGCTATTGACTTTTCTTATGTAGTTGTCCTCATGCAGAGAAATCACAAAGAAGTCAAGATCCCCATTTATTTCATGAGTTTAACATTCAAAGGGTGTGAACTCAATTACTCTCGGGTTGACAAACAAGCCGACACAGTGTATAAATAAGTAAAACATTATAGGCCTTATCTGTTGAAGTTAATAAATAAGGTGATTGTCCCTTATGCGACCATTCGCAATGTCCTCATCCAAAAGGAGTTGGGAGAATAGAGAGCACACTGGATGACTGCCCTTCAAGAGTATGATATGGAGATCAATCCTGTGAATATTGTCATAGGACAAGGTTTTTGTCAGCTCACTTCCCAGTCAAATGACCTTGAAAATCAGTGAACTGATTGGGAACAGGAAGAGGCTACTCCTACAGGTTTTGTTAATGCACTTGAAACTGTGGCATCTGAATGGTATGATCACATCAAATTCTTTCTTCATAATGGGTTTCCTCTTGAAAACCTAGATCCCAAAAAATGTAGAGCACTAAGGTTGAAATCATCCCCTTATCAACTCATTGATAATGTTTTGTTTAGGAAGAATTATGATGGAGTGTTTCTTAGATGTCTAGAAAAGGACCAGAATGATGAATTCTTGTTTCAGTTTCATGCAGGGCCTACAGGTGGACATTTCTCAGGTGATACAACGGCTCATAAAATCATCAAGGAAGGATACTATTGGCCTATCATGTTCAAAGATTCCCATTCATTTGTTAGAAAATGTGAGCCTTGCTAGAAGTGCACTAGAAAAATAAAGAAACCTACCTTTCCCTTGCATCCTATAGTAGTCCAATTCCCATTTCAGCAGTGGGGATTATATTTCATCAAACACATCGACCCTGTATCCTCATTACAACACAAACACATCTTGACAGCCACTGACTATTTTACGCAGTGGGTAGAAGAAGTCCCTTTAAGGCTGTGTAACATGAACCGGGTAATTTCCTTCCTTGAAAATTAGATAATCACTAGGTTCGACAACCCAGAGTATCTTGTTTTTTACAATGCTTCATGTTTCCAATCCATTGACCTGACCAGCTATGCCCTTGAAAAGGGAATTAAGCTTAATTTTTTTGCTAATTACTATCCTCAGGGTAATGGGCTTGCAGAATCCTCAAACCAAAACTTGGTAATCATCCTTAAGAAGATAGTGGCTTCATACCATAAAGACTGGCACACCCAAATTTACTATGCTCTTTGGGCAGATAAAATCACCCTGAAGGCAGCCCTTGGTAACTCCCCTTATTGCCTTGTTTATGGAAAGGAAGCTCTCTTGCCAGCTAATATCACCATTCCTTCATTGAAATTGGATTAATCCATCCAAGAGAGTGACTCTTTCCCATTACAGTAGAAGATTGATTATCTACTCAAGTTAGAAGAGGATAGAGACAAAGCCAAGAATAAATTCTACCAACATCAACGGTTGGTTAAGAAATGGTTTGATGAGAGGTCTTAATCAGACAGAGAATTCTCAGTGGGAGATTTATTGTTGAGATGGTACAAACAACACAAGGACAACAAAGAGTACACCAAGTTTCAACGACTTTGGCTAGGACCATTCATTGTTACAGAAAATATCGGTCCTAGTACGGTTCGACTACAAAAAATGGAAGGGGTGAATACTTTTCTTCTCAAGAATTATTTTGTTTGAAAAAAGTTGGTTCAAACCTGTATATAGGTTTGGTGTGTTATTTTACTTTTATTTTATGAATGTTTTCTTGACATTTGTATCTTTTAGTAACCCCTGGACACTTGGCAATAATGAGCAATCAATTTTTCTCAGTACTCAATACTCTCAACCGAAATAGGCTTATCGGTCTCTATATTTTCTAACTCATATCAGGATTTGTTATATCTGAATGATAACCATATTTGAAAATTTTTGTATTAATGCCCTCTCATCCAGGTTAATATATTATACATGCTCAACTCGGATTATGATAGTTGTGGAGGAAAAGCTTCATGATGTCTGAGACCTCATTAGAGCACTGTGGCAAATATTAATAGCCTGGTCAGTCTTATTCTTTAGGATCTAATTATGGCTATATCTTCATCATGTGGATTACGATATGAGGGGTCTCATCATGAGCCAGCTCATTAGGTTCATAGGTACTCAGTGGAATGACATCTTTTCCATTTAATATGGGGAGATGGCTTCCAGTTCTCTGGAAGATGGGAGATCCTATCATAGGTCGACTCATTTATGATCAGCAGAGAATCAGTGATTAATGTTGCCTACATATGAGCACCAAGCCATGGCAGTGTCTTGTAATTCATGTACAAAATAAAACCCATCCATCCCCAAACAAGAAAGCATTGTACATCAAGACAAGGGGGTCCTATCTAAGACCATCCTCACTGTGATCATGGGCTTGATTTTGTACTGAAACTATCACCAGGTGGTTCCCAAGCCATGATAGTTTCTTTTGGCCATATAGCTGGAAGACAGGAGTTCTCCTTACCAAGCTAGCTTATTCATTTTCGAGGTCAGGTTTGTGAACAGAACTTACCACTAGGACATGGGGTAATGGTCTTGTGTCAATGCAATATTGCTTGTCATTTCTTAAAAAAAAACAAAATAGTGGTTTCAGTGGCCTCTATGTAAAAACCCAAAAGTGATCAAATTCTGACCCTAGGTTTACTTTAAACTGCATGCCTATGTCAGCCTAAGCTCAAATGATCTCGATCCTTCCAATGACATATGAATCATAGTTGCATCTTTTAAAATGATCATGGATGGAAGTGCATTAATAATTTTGATTATTTTTGGTTGGTTACATTAATATATTAACATTTCTTGAGAGTTATTATTTTGTCTACCGATAGGTTTGATTGGAAAAGGTTATTATTTTGCAGATATAACTGGTTTTTCTACCAAATCGCCATTTGTTGCAGGTACAACAGATCCCATGTTATTTTGACACGGGAGCCCAATCACACACACAAAGGTAACTTGATAGGATCCTTCGTAACCGTGTAGGATTCTATTACATTTCTTATCAACTCATGGGGTTCCCAAACTTAACCAAATTTCATAGAAAGGTCATGCCTTATTTGTTTGTTTTAAGTTGTAGAAAGACTGTTTATTTTAAAGTGCTTGGCTGTCTCGCAGTCCATACCCCGCAAGTTGTGGAGTGCAGGGACTTTTAGTTGGATATTTTTATTTTTCTTTTCCTGCAAATGAGGAATGCGGGATGCGGAAGGTTTTTAGATATGCTTTTATCGAGCCATAATCTACATGTCACATTTTGTGGAATGCGGGTTGCGAAATTGACATTTATTGATCATTTTGTTTGTGTGATCCTGCAACTTGCATCCCTCCCAATGAGGAATGTCGGGTGTGGATTTGATTGAATAAATCTTTATTTGTTTTGCAATTCCACATCCCACATCCCATAAAATGCGGAATGCGGGTTACGGAATGAATAATAAAATTTTTGAATTTCATGTTTGACCCCCACATCCCGCAAAGCTTGATCCTGACCGTCCTTTTCACTCTAATCCTACAGTCTATATTATTACCCATGAATTATAAATATGGTGGTCTTATTTACAATTTTCTCACTATTTTTACAATTGTAATTTTCTCTCTTGCGTGAATTTACATCCAGATTTTACCAAGCAATTTCAACAGTGTTCACCACGATTTCAGGTTGGTTATCAAGTCGCTTTCTCACAATTTGAATTGCTTACTATGATTCCCGTATAATTAAATTTAATTACTGGTACCACCATTTGAACAGGGTATGGTGACATCCAAAACACCCTGAATTACCAGGAGCAAGAACCTCCAGAAATACATGTTTACCAAAGACCCCAATTTTGGTGTCTTATTCGATACCAGTGGGTGAGTGTCTAAAACTTACCAGTTGGATTGGTCCTGAGTTTAATCCATCTTTGATAATAATGACCTCTCAAAATTCCATGGCAATCAACTCGTTTATCAGATAATTAGGAATTCTATCCTTCACATGATTGCTGCAATACCAGGCATCCTCCCTTACAATGATGCAATTAGATGGATTATAGAACATGCAAACCTGAAAGACCATTCCTTCAACACCAGTATTGGAACACAATTGGCCAATTTATGCTCTAAAACCCTTGTGAGAATTTACGTCATTAAACCTTTTACACTGCTCCTTGATGCAGACTTTGTTAATAATTCTAAGTCTAGGTTCAATTTCGACCAAATGATGAAATCCTAGATGGATAAACCAAGCAAGTTATCCTAGAGGAAATATGACCTTTACCCCATTGAATGGTTCAAGGAACCTTATTCCCTGCTTGCAGCAATGTTATGTAGGGTTTATGGTCTCCCCAACTATTCTTACTTCAAGAAAGAATGGGACCCCATCGCTCACCATGTCCTTACTACGGGTTAATCCTTCCCTTGGGATTCAATCCTATCACTTGAGCTCAAAAATGCCATACAAGAGTTCCAGAAAGCTACTGCTAGGAAGAAGCCCAAATTATATCTTTCTTCCTTCATTGTGGATATCTTTGGTGCTGAATTCTGCTTCACCAATATGGGATGGAGTTGGGTATTACCAGCCCCACCTGTGCATATTTATCATTATGAGCTATGGGATACAAATTATGTAACCAGGTTTTATGATATAAGTTAGATTTTCCTCGGTCGGTTCTATTTCCTGATTTTCAACAAGGAAGCTGCTGCATTCTCACCTGAAGCTAAAGCCCTCATAGCCACCAGGGGAGATTGGTATGTTGGTGAATCATTCACTTATATCAGGGTTTTTTGTATCAATGCTACGCATATTTTTTCTAAGGTCATTTGTGTTGGAATATATTAACCCACTCATAACTTAGGATAAAATAATTAATCATTATTTGATTAATTATTCACCCACTAGCTTAATTAGTTGGCATCCACTTGCACCTTAAAGTCAATACATGCCATCTATATCCTAGGAATGATTTATTTCTAATTCTGGGTTGATCTTGACCACCTTTTTACCATCTAGAATTAGTATAAAGGACTTTACAACAGATTCTGCTTTATTCAGCTTTTTCTATTTTTCCTTCTTTTCTATGGATAAGATAAAAGCTAGACAACTAGGAAACTGGGAGCTTTTGTTTACAACCCATACTCCATTAGTTTTTATCCATTTTCTAGTATTAGCATTTTTTTTCCATCTCCTTTAGAACTGACTCATGCTTTTTCCAACTCATGATGTCCTTGCTAGATTTGGTAAGTGATTTAGCCATCTATGGGGGTTTGCTATATTTTGGTAAGTCAACATTTTTGAGCTTTATGAGTTGTTTCCATACAATTAAATTTTCCTATGAATAATGTACTATTTATGTACACTATTATTCATAATTATTCAATGGAAGGATACACACCAATATTCATCTCTTCATTCATGTGATTTGGTCTCTTTTCTTCTCTCTATTTTTCCTGTGTATGCTTGTGAGAATTCTTAGTAGCAAGATCTATTTCCTGTGATTATTTTTAGCATCATTGCACATAGGATTGATCTATTATTTATACATGGTATCATATCTAAATGGATCACAACATTTCCATCTTCTATAGTAGCAAGGTTGATCAAGTTCTATAGAGTTGAGGAGCGCATCCAATCTCCTATCCCTCTTTGAAGAAGAGCTTGTCTAGCTTACAAGATTTTCTCCTAGTTTTTTTTGCAGGTTGCAAAGAGTATCTAATAGAGAATATAAACAAATTCATTATGGATTCAAAATTCCCTCTACTATCTCCTTTCAACTATGCTGATTGGAAGCCAAAGATGAGGGCATACTTGAAGAGGCAATGTCTCTTTGATATCTCCATTGGTGGATTGAGTGAACCTGAGTCTTATGAAGAGAAGATTGATTGGATAAATAATTGTGATAGAGCTTATGGAATTATATTTTTGGGAATGTATCCAAATATATATCATCTCATAGATCCTACTAAATTTCCATTTGAGCTTTGGACAATTTTGGACAAAGCTTTTGGTTTGTAGGAAATTGAAGATGAAGCATGGAGCGAACCTAGCATCTTCTCTTGTTCTCTTTCTCAAGATTTCTTGGCCTATACATTCTCTGATGAAGTTGATCATGATGAAATTTCTCATATAGTTCATGTTTCTGCTTCCCTATTTCATTAGAATGCTTCCTCCTTCAATGAAGAATCAAATATTGAAGAGCCATCTTTTTATGTGTCTCTTGAAGGTGATTTTTCTTCTTATGATACTATTGATGAAAAAGAAGTAACATATGGAGATGCTGCTGATATTTATTATGATCCTATAACCCATTTATTTTTCTCTAAATATCCTATCTTAGATTCTGAGATCTATGTGCCAGATTCTTCACACCTCTTACATACCTCTCTCATTGATGGTGAGCAACCCAATGACTTCTAGGATGTTTGCTTAGAAACATCAAGCCTTATTTGTGTCATACCACTTACCTTACTTGATATCATGTGCTTCAGAATATCCTATTTTTTTCTTGGCATAAATACTTAGAGCCTTCTTGAATATTGTGAACATCTCATTCTTTCCTCCTTTCATACAAAGGATTCATTACTAGTGTATTCCCATGAGTCTATTGATATTGACTTACCTTTGAGCATCTCTTCCTCACAAGCTTGCATATCTGATTTACAATATTGTTTGCATGCTGATATGCATGTCATGACACATATAATACCACCATCCATACCATCTACCATACCTCTGAATAATCCAAAGACTATACAAATCCCAAGATCACTAGTTGATTCCTCATTGGTCTCTTATGCAGTGATATTTATCTTACATAGTTTGAAGTATTTCCTATATTTAATTGGATGGTTATCCATGTCCTTATTCATATTTGGACTGATATTAAACATGTTTGGATCGGTTCTAAACACTTATGGTTCAGATCTTAAGCCTATCCATCATTCATATTTTTACACCTATCAGTTTTCCCCAGTTGTTCATAATTTTCCTAGTCTAGCCCTATATACTCATGGAGCCATTGAAGCCTTTGTCCTTGATGTTCCACATGTTAATATTTATGATATATTAGAGTTTTATCAGCCTCATATCAGATCTATATAGGTGATACATCAGATTGGAATATTGACATGAGATTCACATCACAATTTTGCAGCTATTCAGGGAATTGGGTGTGGAATAAATTGCCTTATTTTTTGTACTCTTTGGAAAGGAGTATGCATAGATATCTTTTCGATTTCAGATTATGTTTGCAGATCAGAGTTTGATAGTAGAAATAAGTATTCAGATAATTCTCCTACTTCATCAGTTGATGAGATACAAGGAGTCTCTCCTCTTCCTTCTTGCAGGTTATACACTCCAGTGCATGATCATGGAGTTCATGATTTCTTCAAAAATTCCTTCATCCATAAGTAGTTCAGTCAGCTTATTAAAGTGAATATGAATATATTTTGAAGACATATTTCAAATTTTGTGCCTTGTCCTATCTTGAGGGAGGATTTTTCCCATGTGGTTTTGCCTCTTTCCTCACTTTTCTGAACATAATAATTGTTAAAGGGTGACCATAGCCTTGTTGCTGGGCCCTATATGCATCTATAATTTTTTTCATACCATCATAAATTCAGAATTATAGTGGGGTCTTCAAATATATTAAACCCACTCATAACTTAGGATAAAATAATTAATCATTATTTGATTAATTATTCACCCACTAGCTTAATTAGTTGGCATCCACTTGCACCTTAAAGTCAATACATGCCATCTATATCCTAGGAATTATTTATTTCTAATTCTGGGTTGATCTTGACCACCTTCTGGCCATATAGAAATAGTATACAGAACTTTACAGCAGATTCTGCTTTATTCTGCTTTATTCTGCTTTTTCTGCTTTTTCTACTTTTCTATGGATAAGATAAAAGCTAGTCAACAAGGAAGCTGGGAGATTTTGTTTCCAACCCATACTCAATTAGTTTTTCTCCATTTCATAGGATTAGCATGTTTTTTCCATCTCCTTGACAAATCACTCATTCTTTTTCCAACTCGTGAGGTCCTTGATAGATTCGGTAAGTGCTTTAGCCATCTATGGGGGTTTGCTATATTTTGGCAAGTCATCCTTTTTGAGCTTTATGAGTTTTTTCCATACAATTCGATTTTCCTATGAGGGATGTACTATTTATGTACACTGTTATTCATAATTATTCAATGGAAGGATACACACCAATATTCATCTCTTCATTCATGTGACTCAGTCTCTTTTCTTCTCTCTATTTTTCCTGTGTATGCTTGTGAGAATTCTTAGTAGCAAGATCTATTTCCTGTGCTTCTTTTTAGCATCACTACACATAGAATTGATATATTATTTCTAAATTTTCAAAGAGGTTGGTCCTTGAGGATATTTCATTTCAAACTGTCATAGAAGGGATTTATAAAAACTGTGTTGCACCTAAGAGAAAGGTTTGGCCCAAGTTTCCTATAACCCTTGGATCTTTAAGCATACCTACTTCTACTTGGGAATTAGAGCTTAGTGACCACATAGTGTCATTCAAGCTTGGATTTTCTAGTAAAAGGCAACATGATCCCAAGGGGATTGTTGATCTCCACCTCAAGCCGAACCATTTTAAAACAGGATATGCTCATGAAGAAACTCCAGATGACTTCATCTACCAGGGAGTTGATACTTTTTTCTGAAGTATTGGAAAGGGCTAAAAGCAATGAAGAACAAAGTCATATATTCCAATACCAAAATGAAATGAGAGACAGAGTACGACATTATATGTGTAAGGAGTTAGATATTAAGGAAAAGGTAATAAAAGACAGGGAAGAAAGGGAAGCTAAAGATGTGGCAAAGGAGGCTCTGTCATCCACAAATGTATCCATTGGAACTCGTTCACACACATGTAAAGGAAAAGGTCCCATGACAGAATTTCTCCAGACATATGTGGAGTAGCAGGTCAAGGATTATTTTCACACTTCAAAACATATCAAACAGAGACTGAGAAAAATGACTTCAGCACTAGACACTCAGGAAGTTGCAACCTCTCAGCCAGTCAAAGCTGCTCAAGTGACCACTGTGGGTGAAAATACTCGATCTGAACAAACCTAGGTTGAGGAGGAGCCTTCTCAAAAGTAAAAAATTTCATCTATATCCACCTCTACTATAGACTTGACACACTCAGAGGAAGAGGATGAGAGGGTCTCCCCTGTGCCTGTTACCATTGAGACTAGAAATGGTAATGATTTACAAAATTTTACTAATGTATTTAATGACAGCAATGGCAAAGCTTCATCACCTATTCCAAAACCACAACCTTCTTCCCAGTCTGGCCCATCCTCTTCTACATTACTTCTCTCATCAATTATAGCTTTATCTTCATTATCTTATGGTTGTACTATGACACCTTTTATGACCCAGCTTTAACAAGATGCCACTAGTATTCCTGAATCTATTACACCTATTTATGTGTATTTTCCCTTTCCTTCATCTACTGTATCATCAGTTTTCAAAACCCCATTGCATATTCCCTCATTCAGCTCAGTAGAATCCCTTGTGACTGATAAAACTTCAGTAGTTTCACCATCAGCACTAAAGGCTACTTCTTTGCCAGTTTCATCTATTGAAACTTCTATTCCTGACATTTCTTCAGCCCCTGAAGTAATTCTTGCTCATAATTTTACCTTTACTCCATCCACTTTCCCTATTACTATGACTATACCCTCTCACACCACAACTCATACCTCTTCTCTGATACCCACAGGAATTAGTATACCCCCAATTGATGAAATAAGGGATGAGTTTAATGAATATTTTGTCATATCCCTAGGAGAATATCAGTACAGTAAATATGATATATCTGTAGTGAAGAAGGGTAAGAAGAGGAATAAGGAGAAAAGTGATATGGACATATCTGTTAGAAATGAGGTTGTGTGAACCCAGCGATCAAGTGACCTGTAGGAAAATGTTGCAGATGCTGCATCTGTTTTAGGTGGTTTTAGAGGCACCAATTTTGATACAGTCAACATTTTGAACCGAGAATTTGACAAACAGAAAGCGGAAATACTTAGTCTAAAGGAGGAGCTGAAACAACTTAACAGGAACCATGAGAATAAGTATGATGAACTTGAAGATAAAAATGTTGCTTTCAGTGAATAAATGCAAAGAGAAAAGATTTTTAATGCCAATTTGGTTCAAAAGGTTGGATTATTAGAAAGACAATGTGAAGATGCAACTACAAGTGTAGCTTCATCTTCATTTTCCAAGTTTTCCCAGGAATAATTTAAAGAGTTTTCCATTCAAACCAACAAGGAACATGATGATTTTGTATGTGAGTTATTTAAAAATATATATAATATATTTGAAACGTACATAGTTTTTGACAATATTTATGTTGTTTTGGAAGACCTAGTTGAGAAAAGACAACAAGCCTTGAAGGCTTATGATGAAGTGGTAGACTGGCAAAGGTACATGAAGGAGAAGCCAAATAATGTCACTTTTCTCACTAACTTCCAGCTTAAGAGGACCAGGGTTATCTTGAGAGACTTGGAAGATTTGGAAGAGACAGTACCTGAAGCTATAGAGAAAGCAAAGGCCATTTGCAGCAAAAGATGGTATGCAGTTGACAACATTATGGATGAATTGTCCTTTCCTGTAATGGTGCTTATTGAAAAATCATGTCCACCTGGATTGATGATTGAGAAAGTGGGCCAACAAAGGGATGAAAGAGAGGAGAAGATCAAGAAACATGACCATGTTAGAATCCATGATGTACATCATGTGATCAGACAACCATTTGCGGTGGAGAGAAAGATATACATTTATATCTGATTTTGGCATAAACTGGCTAAGAATGAAATTGAAGATTATAAGTGCAATTCCTAGCTCGGGATTGACTCTAGAAGTTACCCTGATATTGAGGATTTGCTCTGTATCTGGAATATGTGGAGATATTTCTTGGGATATTAGCTTTGTTTAGGCTTTCATCCCCTTTAGGGGGGAATCCATTTTTTTTTTGTAATAATTATTTAAGAGGGTGATCTCGAATGTATTCAAGAATTTGTTTTTGGACTTTTGGAGGAAGGAATACTGATGCAATTCATTTAAAGAACACCTCGGGTTGTTCATATGGTTTATGTAATTTTTTATTGGACTTGAAATCAATACAGTACTGTCATTTCTTATCTCTTATCTTTGTCTGAATGAATTTCTTCAAACAGATTTCAAATTTTTTTTTGTTTGAAATGGAAAAATAATGCCGATGACTATTTACAATTATTAAATGTGTTTATTTAACTCAGACTTATCTATGTTATTTATTTATGCATTGATAAAGTTTCATACAATTTATTTTATGAAGTGTCTTTATCTATTTTTGTGAATAATTGAACAATAATATTCAATAGCATAATATGTTTGTTTTTTAACTTACATGTGCTATGTTGGTTAATTCAGAATGATAAAATATTAAGTCACTAACTGATTGATTTTCATTAATTATCTGTGAGTTAAGTGATGAGCTTCTAATTTGATTTACATTTTTGTTGATTGAATGAAAACTTTTCTTGTCTGCTTACACATCTGGTTCACCTGCATATCAACCCAGTATCTTTTTAAATAGTAGCTTAGATCTAGATCAGGTTCCCTTTCCTAGTTAGGTTCTAAGTTTTCATGTTCTTCATTTTATTTTCCTTGTTTCCTAAATTGGGGAAACAGATCCTCTATGGGTCAAATCCAATCATAATCCAGTGGAGGCTACAAAAGTATCCATGGGAGATTACCATCCCAAATAGCTCGAGGATAGAATAATACCTACATGGGATTGTTTGAAGCCTTTGGCTAGGTTTTCTCCATGTGTTGCAAGCCTTAAACCCCCTAATCAGCCACATACACAGTTGGGGCTTCAATAGGTTTGCAACAAGATTCAATGAGTACAGACCCAATTATTCCTAGTCAATGAAGAATACATTAAGAAATTAGTGAAAGGAAATACATAATGCAGCATAAAAAGAACCATAAAAGTATCATTTCCATAGAAAATAGGACCCTTCTATGATATGCTTGAAGTAGTAGAATAGACATGCTTTGAAAGAGGCTTGGACATGACCAAAATACAATCCAATAATGCAAATGAATCGCCTTCTTCAGCATCAATTGCATCAACCATTTCTCCAGCCTTGTGTTCACTTTATTCTTTCCCCTCTTTGTCATCATGATCAATGTATTCTTCATTATCTTCATGTGAGAATCCATCACCATTTCTAGAATCACTTCCTGAAATATCTTCACTGCCATCAAAAGAAATCTCATTATCACAACTGATTTAGGTGCACTCTCTTCTCCATCTTCAACATCATTTTCTACCACTCCACAGTTAAACTCTTCTTTCTTTTCCTGTCTACTTATATAATTTATTCTTGCAATCTTGTCATTCCCTTTCAGGATAGCATTCTTACTAGAGAGAAGGTCACCAGCACTATAACAATACGCATTTTCTTCATCCTCCACCACAACAGGTGGAGACAGAGTAGGGGACAATTCACCTTCTTCCATTTCAACTTTCCATATACCCTGTACTACTTCATGATTATTAGACCTTTGATTAAAGGCATCTAATTTACAATCTGCAACCCCACATTCCCTTTCCAATGGTGTTAATGCCCTGTCACTTTCCTGTAACATATTAGAAACCACAATAAGGGTTTAGAAATGTAAGATTCAAGTGTATCTAAATTACAAATTACACTGTGAACCCAAACATCCTTTCCAATGACAGTGATTCCTTGTCACTTTCTTGTACCAAATTGGAAACCAAAAAACAATACTAAATAAAAATATTAATTCTATCTGCATGAGAAAAAGAAAAGGAAGTTTCGTAGCAAAGTTCCAAACATATGTCTTGATTGCTATGATGCAAAAGAGTCAAACTTTGAAGCCATAAACAATGCAGATAGAAAAAGAGTATTGCATGGCAGATAATGTTGGGTAAAAATTTACAAAGATGAGCCAAAGGATTCTCCAGAAGAACTTAAAGTCCATAAATACTCTATAAAAGAATTTAGATAACAGCTTAGAGAGAAACTGTGTTGATAAAATTGTTAGAACCAAATTCCAACAAGAACTTATCCAGGTGAGAAGAAATTAAGAAGGAAATTACATGAGTATCCAACCAATAACCAAAATTCGTCAATGAAACTTGGAAAAAGAAGTGAATAAAAATAGTGAAAACAAAGTGCCTAGGGAATCTCCTACCTAATAAAGGAAAATAGAAGTAAATAAAAGGAATAATATCTTAACAAAATGGAGTTAGATCCGTAATGGAAAAAACCTCTACAATAGTGTATTGAATTGAAGGAGAAGATAGAAATATTAAAATAATTAGCATGGGAATAGGACCAAAGCACCAGTAATAGGAACCTAATTTTTATATACTTATAGAAACCTCAGTAAATAATTCATAACTGCAACACCCATCTCAAAAATTTCTCTTTGAATCTGGGGTTCAATAGCCATTGTTGGTCCTCGTAGACGCTCCACCAAGAATGTAACCTACAGTACCAACTTGGATTTCACTATCTATGCCCACAATTCTACAACCTTGAATTAAAGGCCACATGGTTCTAGTTTATAATATCCAAGGCTAGATACATGCTGGAAATTTTTCAAGTACCAGAAAAATAACATCTGTCTTTTGGGCATAGGAATTCAGGTCATCGTTACTTGAGAGATCAATCAGATAGGTTGTAAATCACCCCATGAGATCCCTTACATACCTAAAATAAGAGAGAAGTAAGATGATAATCACATATTATAATTCGAGAGATGATTCAATTCCTAAGAACTAAAAATAATTCCAAGAATAACTAAGTAAACTTACTGATTAGTGGCATTTGATCCACCCATACCCCAAGAGGAGAAACAAAGAGTCTTTGCAAGTGACTGTTGAGAAAGAGTAGACAAAACACATGATCACTTATAACTGTAATTTACACTTCTCAATTCATTTTTCCTATTCCATTGTACAAAATCTATAAATGGGTTTGGTTAGACTTCATCACCCACCTAAATATGTATATTTTAAATGGAACCCTAAAAAACATGGTAAAATAATAATCTCTACACCATTTTTGCACACCTATAAATAGAGAATACAATGAAGAGCATACCAAATGTGTAGATTTTCATGATCTCCTCTCTTTCTCTCTATGGTTTTCTATTTTTTGAATTTGAGTATCACATTGTTGTTATGTTTTGATATAAATTATCATGGTGATTTGTTAAGTGTCATAATTTTTTTAGATATCTAATGTATGATAATGATCATGTTGTTACACTAACCAAAGTGTCTTCATTTTGTAGATGTATACATAGGATAAAGATAAAATTAATAGTCGAACCATACTCATCTAGGCATTGCAAAAGTGGTAAGACAAGACATCAAAATACTAACACAAAACCACATTCAACAATAAGACTACATAAAGCTCGTGATGAATAAATGGATAAGACATCAGTTATAATATCATTAGTGTAAATGGTTTTTGACAACATGGTCAAATTATCACAGATAATATTGGGTTGCAACTCAGACAATGCCATCTTTCCTTGTCAACGAAATACTTTTCTAAGTATCGACTATTTTCAATAAGTTTATATGCTTGTTATTAAAACCTATGACTTGGTTACACAAATCCTTAAGCAGATAAAGAATACTGTATCTAGCCCTATATTTCATGATTTGTAAGTTACGATACTCTAAGATATATAATTAATGGCTTTTTACATGTTTCATTAACTCCAAAGATTGCTAAAAGAGAAATCAAATCACTAATGTTATTAAGGAAGAAAACAAGACTTTTAATGCCATTAAAGTAAATACATATCGAACATATATGCATGAAAGTTTTTATTACCTGAAAGAGCAAAACACACAACTATAATTGGCATTGCATATATTTGTCTAGTTGATATTTTGATTGAAAACATAAGTTACCTGCAAGAAATTATTGCACAAACCCATAAAGATTTAAACTACCTGTTAGCTGAAAGGGAGGTGTATCATGAAACATCTTTTTTGAGATAAAAAGGCCATTCTATTGAAAGTCACAACTAAACAAGAAAATATAAAGGGGAAACTAAACAATCTTATAAAAAGAATGAATAAATGAAATTATAATATTGTCCACAAATGACCAAAGATAATTGGAGTTGAGAAATACAACAAATAATAGTGGAAAAATAAAGAGTGCTTAGGGTATCTCTTCCCTAAATAAAATAAATAATTGACTATCACAACAACTGCGGGTAGATTCATTATGGGTGAACACACCCAAATAGTGAACAATGATGAAGAGGAAGACCATCAAAATAAGCAAGGCCACATTAGAAAAGTATTTGGCTAGATCACTGTTTGAAAGCAAAAATAAAAGAGTCTCCCTTACTTTGTGTTCGATGATAAAAGGAATGTACATCTACCTATAACTATGAAGTCAGAATTACTAAAGTTAATAATGACATCGAAAATTGGCCTAGACTAAGGGGAGTTAGATGAACTTCCCTAGGAAGTAACTAAGAGTTACATTCAAAAGTTCATGTGACAATAAAATTCAATGAAGTTTTAACTCCTTGTAGGAGATAAAATTCTGGTACAATTCTCTTTTCCATGAGATTACACTAATATGGTAGAGACCAGCCGTCTTTTCACACAAAAAGCTAGAATAAATACCCCAAGACTATAGTGGGATAGATAGAGGAAAGGGCATAGTGTTTAACAAGTTTGTTACAACATGCCAATATATTTAATACTTTTTTATCTATATTTAGTCCAGTAAATAAGGCATTAACCATATAATTTACCACACAAACTACCAACCCTAAAGTGCAATGTTCTCACAAGGGCATAGCTGAGAGAAACTTCTAGAAGTGTAGCCACTGCCACCTCGAAAACAACTTATTTTCACATAAATGCATAGGGAAAAGTAACTTGACCTTAGTAGGGATACCCTATAACAACTAAGTTTCACTTAATGATTTAGGAAGTTGGTTGGTGATGAAACTAAGCTGAACAATCTTTAAATATGGATTAAGTATATGATTGAGCTGAAATAGAATTTCAATGCTTAGCCTTTGGTTATCAATTTCCACCCAAATTTTCCACGTTTATTATCAAAAGAGATTGCTGTAATAAATGCATAAATAAATCAACAACAAGATCTAATTAACCATAGTAAATTTCAGCCCTGAAAAATATTACAAAAAAGTATGCAAACTAGGATAGAAAAGATGAGCAACCATCAACTATTGACTATATGATTTTAGGATCCATTAGTTACTTGTTAAACCATCAACATCAAGTGTTTAGAACCGTTCTTAGGTTTCTAGTTAATATAGACTCCATATTTGTGTTGATTAGTTAATTAAACAACTAACCAATGTGTTTTCAATGCCCTAAACCACTTTCACTTGCAATTAACCCAGAAATATAAATCAAATCTGAACTTAATTAAATGGCTGTACTAGCAGTGATTTAATGATGAATTTCAGCCAAACAAACACTGTAAAACAACCTAGAAATAAATATATAAAGAATATGAAACTAACGATAAATTTAAAAATAAATTCTAGGAAATAATTCTTCTTATTTTTCTGTAAAACCAGCAAACAAAACAGTGCCAAATCTCGCTCTAAAACCCTATTTAAGCATGCAAGGGAAACCCTAGAGGGTACAACCTAGATAAAGGATTAAATGCAGCCATAATTTGGAATTGAAATGCATAATTGTTTTTGAGGTTTTGCAAGATAATATACACGCCTAAGATGAATTAACCCTAGAATGAAAAACAAAGGAAAAAGAAAATGTTTTTTATTTTTATTTTGGGTGAGTAGAAACAAATGGACTACATCGAGGTTTTGAAGTTGGGCTATGAGGTCAATCAAGGATAGTAATGGGAAGCAAGCTAGAATCATTAATAGCTAGGTTTTGTTGAATAAGTGTCCTCAGACACACAATTGGATGCATGTTCTATTGTGGGAGATCATGGGACCCTAGATACCCTGCTTGATCCAGTTGCTGCCATAAATATACTACTGTACGGACTATCAGGAAAACAAAAAAGTAGAATCTGGAACAAGAATGGAAAAGCAAAGTATATTAAAATGCAATATGAAGATGTAATCCCTTACTTGAAGATGTGCTGCTAATTGAAACATGACCTTTTCATTTGCAAATCCTTTTGAAAGCTCTTTCCATGGATCCTGAAAATCAGTAAGAGTTAATATGGAAATAAATGTACAAAAAAATAGAAAATAATTAGAAATATTTCAAAGAACATGATACCCAGTAGACAACATAAGACAGGATGACAGGAATAATTAAAGGTGAAATCTGACTAGTGTGACAAGGTAAACACAAATATTTCTACATCAAACCAAGGCAGGTAGAAGCCAGAAACATGTGATTTCTTGTCATTAAAGTTAACTACATCATTAATACCTTAGTAAGCACATATTCTATAAGTAGTAGCAACATTATATTTTTAGTTGTTGAAATGGTTCCTTCCATGATTTAACACAAAAACAATTCCCCATTAGATCTTGAATAGTAGCACTGAGTAACTCCATGGTTTATAGCATTATTGTATGTAAAAGAACTTTTGCAATATTCACTTTGAGTGAAAAAATAAATCTATCAGATCCATCCTATTCCTCAATGTTACCTACTTTTTCATGTTCCTATATCTATGTAATTTTTGGGAAAATTCACAGAAAGATATATCAATAAATGATGAGGATGCAAGAAACTATTTCTTGACATTATCAACTGAAATGAACAAGATTCATAAGTTGAGGGCCAAAATGTTGTGAACTAAATACATATTGATCAATAAATTTATTCATATATTAGTACATGTGAGCAGTTAATAACTTAATACCTCTCATACACCATGGCCTATGAAGATAATTGTCATTAGTTGAGTACTTATCAAGATCCACCACATAGTTTGAGCCCAGATAATAATACAACTATTAATATCCTTTACAAGCTTCTTGCATCTTGTTGAAAAATGAACAAATTTTAATTAACATGATGAAATATTCTTAGGGGTATAGGAAAGGATACTTACAAATACCACAGAATAAATAATAATGTAAAGACAAAGTGATAAAGAAAAAAAATCCAAGAATCATATGTTTGGAAAGCATTATTCTCAAGTGCAAAGAGATAACCTTTGTTATGCTCAAGTGTGGGTATGAATTGCATTCCACCTCCATTAAATTGTCCTTGAAATCATACTATCCACCATGTTATCTAATGTTCACTACAATGGCTATTAAGGATAGCTTCCCATAACTTTCCCCAATCTATTTATTTCTAAATATTTGATGTTTTTGATGAAAAGAGGTAGTATTTACCTTTAGGTTTCTCATCCACCTCCTAAGGAACCTACAATTATTTTGGTAACCATAACATATCTATATATAGTTTTGATGTGCCCTTGGGCTTCTGATGAATTTTTTTGATAATAAGATGAAAAACCATGAACCACACCAAAAGAATATGCATGTGGAATATATATTATACAAAATAGCTCCAAATTTTTCATGAGAAGTGAAAATTTTAAATCAAACTAAATTGCATACCTTTTGGTTTTGCTCTCCGGGCCACATGGTCATTGTCATAATGGCAATGTGAACAAGAGTCCCAAGAAAAAAATTGACTAGATTTTATTCTCGAAATATATTTAGAAGACCACTCCTTCCAAGTTGTGTTTCAGAATTCCATTCACCTTTCTTACCATGTGTACAATTTGGTCCCCTATTAACATTAGTCCACCTTGCAAGAAACCATACCACTTCCTGCACATAAATGTTGAACTGTATGAAATATATGCCTATTCCTTGACCTTGTAAAAGCAATATGCCCATTTGATAATTTATAATTTTTTATTATATACAGATTATCAGCATGGAATGAGGTAATTTTTGGTCTTCCCATCTTCCTATGATAGAATATGAAAAGGATTTTGAGGATGAAAGTTTAAATCCTGGTGAATGGGTAGGTTGAAGTGTGCTCTATATAGTTTTATATAGGGTTTAAAAATAAGTTGCATTAAGTGATTTCTATGACATATCCTCGGCACTAATTTTCCCAGTCATTGTTCATTCCCAAATATTTGAGAAGATAATCAACCTTATTGAAAAAAATATTAATAGTCATACACCGAAGGAAGTTACCATGGCGGAGGAGAGTATTGATGATATAAAAGAGACCATATCGTGTGAGGTGAGTAGGAATTGCAATAGATGTGGTGTGAACTCTTAGGGTGGGATGCAACTTTGTTATGAATTTAACCTGCACCTTCCTTGTCTCCTCATCCGTCTACTTCTTGTTTTCATACTCTGGGGTAATTTCTCATACCCCTTCGAAGGGCCTCCGAATCTAAAACCCCTTCAAAATATAAAACCATTTCAGAAAAAATCTAGAAACATTTCAATAGTCCGCAGTCTCAAATAAATTATCCAAAAATAATGCCAAAAGAGAAACCCAAGTGGAGTCTTCCATGTATATACTTTCAAATTACCAATAGTCTAGGAGCCTCAGATTTTGACTTAGACTATGTTGAAAGTCTATATCTACAAATTACAAGGAGTATATAAGCAAGATTTCAAATTAGACTAAACAAAAGTTTGGAAAATAGAAAAGAGATTTAAATGAATTTTATTATTTTTCTTTGAAAAAAATATTAGCAATTTCAATATTTTTTGGGTTACTATTTTAAATAATTGTTCCTTGGTAGGATGTGATTTGATTTTTTTTTAAATAAAAAAAATTAATAAATATGAATTATTTTCTCTATCTTGAAAAAAAAGGGAAAAACTTCAATAACAAGCGAAACTAGTTTGTTACAAATTTGATAAATAACTCAACAACATATCCATTCATGTTAAGATTTTTCTTTAGATTCATCCACAACATTATTGGATCCCTTGAACAATATATCCATATAATGCATTTCTCAATGTTTTAGTAGAATGCAATAAATAAACAAAATTTTAGCATAGATTCCTTAAACAAGAAGAATATGGTGCTTAGAGTTTTGAGGGGGTAATTGTCACCTCAAAATTTTGTCAAGTTTTTTGCAAGGATCGAGTTAGGAATCCAACTAGTGGATTACTCCAAAGAAATAAGTTTTAAAGTCTAAATCTTTGTAGATAATTTGAAGGTTAGGTCTAGTTTTTTCTCTGATGAAAGCAACGTTGTAACTCCTATGAGGTATGTGAACTCATGTGTTCATAGTAAAGTGGAGAAACATTGCACCTTTAATCAACTCCTTGTTAATGGATCCTCTATGGAGTTCGGCCTTTGTTATATTTTTATCGTTCAAGCTAGCATTATATTAGGATCTTTAACTGGGAGAATAACAAGCACTACAATCAAACATAAGAGACAATTAACACAATGTTTTTCCTTGGGGAAACCATAAATGGAGAAAACCCTGCAACTTCCTCAGAGATAGAATCAACACCAAAAGTAAAACCCCAAAATAGTAAGATGATCTCCTGACAGCAGTAGCCTCTTTCTTTCTAGCCCCAACAACTTCTTCTTCCTCAGCTATGTGCTACAACTGAGTGTGAGTGGGTGTGTGATAAATAGAGAGGTTCACTCTCTATTTATCCTAATTCCTGACTTGACAATAACTCACTAGGGCCAACTTCTCTAGGAGAGTGTAATAACCCTAGGGCCCTGCAACTGTGGGGACTTTAACCCTTGATCAATAGGAGGGTTGCCCACAATGAATTAACATGACTTGTTTACATTATTGAATCTCCCGATGGGAACATCGGGGTATGACATGACTCAAATACATTACAGATACTTCCCAAAATAAACATCGGGTTACAATACATAAGATATATGGATGAATACATTCCAAAGTTACAAATACATCAACACTCCCTCTTCACTAGGAAGGTCTTATCTCGACACAATTTGTCAGCACTGGTCTTATTCTTTCTATCAACTGGATCATCTCTTCATCTTCATCTTTGAGTCATCTTCATCATCAAGTCATCTTCATCTTGGGTCTAGATCATCACTCGATCTGGATCATTATCACTGGATCTATATCATCACTAGATCTGGATCATCATCACTAGATATGGATCATCATTCGATCTAGATCATCATGGGGACATCATCACTAGATCTGGATCATCATTTGATTTGGATCATCACTGCTGGATCATCATCACTAGATCTAGATCTTCACTCGATCTGGATCATCATCACTGGATCTGGATCATCACTGGGTCATCATCACAGGTGCTACCTCATGATTCTTCTCATCACAGGAAGTCCTACAGAGCCATTCCTTTTTCATGCTGGTTTTAGGCCTAGCCTCCATGTAGGTATTCTTCAGTGCTTATATCTAACCCTAAGTCAGAATGGCCAGCACTCACATCTGACCATGAGAGGAACACATCCAACACCATGTCAGAAAGGAACAACACTTACATTCACCAGCATGATATGACACAACTACTATCATCTGTGAAAAGGCACAACACTCACATCCACTAGCATGGTAGGACACACCTACTACCATCTGTGGAAAGACACAACACTTACAATCACTAGCATGGTAGGACACACCTACTACCATCTGTGAAAAGGCATGAAACTCACATCCATCAGCATGGTAGAACACACCTACTACCATCTGTGAAAAGGCATGAAACTCACATCCATCAGCATGGTAGAACACACCTACTACCATCTGTGGAAAGGCAAAACACTTATAATCACCGGCATGGTAGGAAACACCTACTACCATCTGTGAAAAGCCTCAACACTCACATCCACCAGCATGATAGGACACAATTACTATCATCTGTGGAAAGGCTCGGCACTCACATCCAATAGAATGATAGGACACAACTACTATCATCTGTGGAAAGGCACTTCACTTACATCTGATCATGTTGGAACCAATCCTACAATCATATCAGAATGGTGCTTATCCCTAGGCTGAGGATTCTTGGTAATTGACCAGGTATCTCCATTCTCCGAGAGAATGGCATTCAACACTTATATCTGATCATGTAGGAACCAATTCTATAGTCACATTAGAATGGCTCAGCACTCATATCTGACATGGAAGTAACCAATCCTCTCACCATGACAGAATGGCTCATCCCTTACATCTAACCATGGAAGGAAGCAATCCTCTCACCATGTCAGAATGGCTCATGGACTCATCACTTCCCCTTGAGGGAAACCTTGATCTGGGGAACAAAAAGATTCTCCCTAAAGTACTCAAGCTTCACTTTGGCCAATGGCTTCATCAACAAATCAACTATCTATTCATCCATCACAACATACTGAAGCTTCACTGCTCCACTCTGCACCATATCCCTGATATAGTGATACTTGATCTTGATATGATTCGACTTGTCATGGAACATTGGGTTCTCCGAAAACTTCACACAACTCTCATTGTCACAATATATACAAGTAACATCCAGTTGGAGATCAAATAAATCAAACAGTAGCTTCCTCAGCCATACTACCTCACAACTAGTTGAACAAGCTGCGGCATACTCTACTTCAGCTATACTCAGTGCCATGCAAGAATGTTTCCTGCTAAACGAGGAGATCACACTTGATCCCATACTGAAGCATCATCCTGAATTTCTCTTCCTATCGATGGAACTACCTACCCAATTTGAATCAACATAACCTTCCCGGTTAATATTTTGATTCACCTCATACTTGAGCCCATAATCAACTATACCCCTTAGGTACCTCAGAATATTCTTTGCAACAATCAAGTGAACATGTCTTGGATCTGTCAGGAACTGGCTCAAAGTGTTCACAGCAAAACCAATATCTGGTGTCATGTTCATCAGGTACATCAAGGACCCAATCATCTGATGATACATAGTAGCATCAACCGACTCTAATGAAGCATCACTCAATAGCTTCAGGTTCGATGCCATAGGTGTGGTCATGGCCTTGCAGTCCATTATCCCGAATATCTTTAGGATCTCTACTGCATACTTCCCTTGTCCAAGGAATATTCCATCTGCATTATACCACACCTCCATGCCTAGGAAATAGGGCATCATACCGATGTATTTCATCTCAAAAACAACAGTAAGCTTCCTCTTTGTATCAGCAATCAACCCATCCATAACTGTTATAAGCAGATCATCTACATATAGTAGGAGTATCACTGGGTTACCGTCCTCAACTTTGTAGTAAAGGTTGGAATATGCTTTACTCTTGGTATACCCCAAACTGGATAGAAAGATGTCAATTTTGTCGTACCATGTCCTAGGTGCCTATTTCAAACCATACAGGGCTCTCTTCAATTTACACACATGAGACTCCTTGTCATGTGTCTCAAAACCGAGTGGCTGCTCCACATACACTTCCTCTTCCACTACACCATTCAAGAAAGTAGTATTGACATCCATATGGTGTATCTTACATTTCATCACTACATCCAGAGCAAGTACTGATATGATGGAAGTGTATCTGGGTATAGGTGAAAAATTTTCTTCATAATCTATTCCTTCTTTTTGGGAGAAGCCATGAGCCGCAAATCTTTCTATATATTTCTCTATGCTACCATCTGCAGCATGCTTGATTTTGTAGATCCATTTGGAAGTTACAATAGACTTCCCTTTTGGTCTTGGGACAGCATCCCAAACATCATTCTTCATGATCGATTGATACTCTTTGATCATATCATCCTTCCATTCTTTCCTTTCTGTCGCTTCTTCATAGTTGGAAGGTTCTTTATCGATGAAGTCACATAATAAGGATACATAACCAAAGCAGGACCTGGTTCTTTTTCTTTCTCTGTAATTTTCTTCTAGAGCCCCATATCTTTCTACACCTTGGATAGCTTCTCGTACCCAAGCAGGTTTCCTCTTGTGAGGATTCTTCTCTTGAGGTGGATCTACAGGTTCTTGAGTTTCTTCAAATTCTCAATCTTCTTCTTGAATTTCTTCGTTCATGGTTGTGTCATGAATTTTGGGTAATTTTGTTTCTACAGGTTCTTTAGTAGGTCTCTTTCTAGATTTGTTGTAAACTGAGTCTTCGTCAAATGTTACCTCCCTACTGATGTCAATATTCATGAATCCTGGGAAGTATATTCTGTAATCCTTCGAGCTTTCAGAGTATCCCACAAATATACCCTTCTTTCCTGAAGGATCTAACTTTGTCCTCTTATCTTTCAGAATGTGTATGTATACTGGACTGTAAGATATTCTGAGATGGCTGACTTCTGGATTCTTACTGGAAAATACTTCTTCAGGTGTGTTGTTCTCAAGTACTCTGTGTGGAGTATGGTTCTATACATAAAATGTTGTTCTGGAAGCTTCTTCCCATAGATGCATGGGAAGATCTTGATCATGAAGCATGGCCCTTGTAGCTTCCATGATCATTCTATTCTTCCTTTCAGCAACCTCATTCTATTTTAGATTATATGGAGTAGTTAACTCCCTATTAATCCTTGAATCTTTGCATAATGCTTTGAATTCATTTGATGTGAATTATCCACCATTATCTGATCGAAAGGTGTTGATCTTCTTTTGAGTGTGATTCTCGATCAAGGCTCTGAATTCCTTAAACTTGCTAAATACCTCATCTTTTTTCTTCATGAAGTATATCCATGTCTTTCTAGAAAAATCATCAATAAAATAAACATAGTATACATACCCACTTAATGGACTGGATGACATTGGACCACATACATCAGAGTGAATGATTTCCAAGATTCATTTTTCCTTGCTCTTGCTACTTGGAAATGTCTTCTTTGTGTTCTTTCCTTTCACACATCCTTTGTAGACAACATCATGTTTTGAATGGATCTATGGAAGTCCTTCAACAATTTTTCTTGCAAGTGGTAGTGCTCGGTAATGCACATGTGCAAGCCTTCTATGCCAAAGTTCATTTGGCTCTACTGTGTCATGGACCAAATCTTGTTTTGGATGGCCCTTCAATTTGTATAATCCTCCTTCTTGTTCCCTAATTACTACTACATCATCAATAGTCTTTCCTTTTGGCCACATGAAAACTTGACCATCTACAAATGCAACCCTCATGCCTTTGTATCGAATGTAGATATGGAGAGGATGTTCTTCTTTAGTCCTGGTACAAATAATACATCCTTCATCGTCATAGACTTTCCAAAGTCTAGCTTATAGGAGGATTCCACACTACCTTTTATTGGATACTGGTAGTCATCTCCAGGTTTCACCTTATGGGGTGATTCATGTTCTAATAGTTTCACAAAGGAGTCTTTGAATCCTGTCATATGTTTGGAGTCCCCACTTTCTATAAGCTAATCATTGCTTCCATGTGTGATGTTTCATGTGAGAGCAAAAATCAAGACATATGCTTCATCACTTGAAGAATCATCACTTTCTTGTCTGATTCTCTTTGAGGAAGGTTCATCATCCTCTGCAGCATGAGCATGTCTTCTCTTGTTTCCCTTCTTATTATTTTTATTTTTGGGACAATATTTTGCAAAGTGTCCTACTTCATGACATGTATAACATCTGATTCTAGACAAATCTTTTCTAGTGTTACTTTTATGGAACTGCTTACCTCTGGAGTGATGAGAACTTATTTTTCTTTTCTTGGAGTGTATTTTGAGAGCTTAATCTTCACTTCCCATCTTTTCTTCTCGAGCTGCTATTCGAGCTTCTTCTTGAGAGCATTCTTCCCATAGTCTGTTAAATTTCACTAACTTCTTTCTGGCATAGATCCCTTGAATAAAGGAGTCCCATGATCTAGGGAGACCATTCAAGGTGGTCATTACAATATCTGCATTCTCCACTTCTTCATCCACTGCTTCAAGTTGTTCTTTTCTCTGGGAGACCCTTATGAAGTATGACTGTATGGTCTCTACATTCTGGATTTTCACCTTCTTCAACTGGTTCCTCAATGTCATCTTTTGGTTTATGTTCTTTCCTTCAAACAATTTGGTTAGGGAATCAAACATAGCTTTAGGTGTCTTTGGGAGGACACCTACGGTATGAGTTAATCCTTGATTTAATCAGCAATAATCCTCTTATCCATGACCAAATTTTTTTTGTGTAAGGCCTTAGCCTCATTTCCCTCTGGAACTAGAACCTCCTCATTGATGTAGGAGTCCAACTCATTTTCTTCCAGGACCAAGGAGATCCTATACTTCCAGGATCGAAAGTTATCAGCTCCCTCAAGCTTTTCATTAGGCTTGGTATGGTGAGACATATTAACTAAGAACCTGAAATGGAAATACAAAATACTTAGATCTTACCAGGTCAAGATGTCATATCTGGATTTGGAGCTGAATTTCTGCAGTATTAGTTCAAGAGTAGATTAGGGTTTGACTTTCCTAGATTTATGTCCAACCAAATGCTTTGATTTTGAGCTCTAAACTTTGATTTTGAGGAGGATATCAATCCAGGCCTAGGCTCACTCAAAAATTCCACTTCTGTGGAAAGCCTTAATTTCTGGCAGTAGTGTTGGGTCAAAAACTGAAAATACTCAAAATCAGATTCTGCTTCGATAGAAAGATGCACCGTAGAGAGGAGAGTCAGCGCAACCTTCTTTTGCTGAAAATATATGGAGAGAGATCCAACAATTAGGAAGCCCTATTTTTCATAGCTGCACAATGTCTTCTTCTCAGGTTAGCTCTGATACCATGTTAGATTTTTATCATTCAACTTAGCATTATATTAGGATCTTTAACTGAGAGAATAAAAAGCATAGCAATCAAACAAAAGAGAAAATGAACACAATGTTTTTCCTCGGGGAAACCATAAATGGAGAAAACCCCACAACTTCCTCAGAGATAGAATCAGCACCAAAAGTAAAACCCCAAAACAGTAAGATGATCTCTCGATAGCAGTAGCCTCTTTATTTCTAGCCCCAACAACTTCTTCTTCCTCAGCTATGCGCTAGAGCTGATTGTGAGTGAGTGTGTGATAAATAGAGAGATTCACTCTCTATTTATACTAATTCTCAAATTGACAATAACTCAGTAGGGCCAAATTCTCTAGGAGAGTCTAATAACCTTGGGGCCCCACAACTACGAGGAATTTAACCCTTGATCAATAGGAGGGTTACCCACAATGACTTGACATGACTTGTTTACATTATTGAATCTCCTGATAGGAAAATCAGGGTATGACATGACTCAAATACAATATAGATACTTCTCAAAATAAACATCAGGTTAGAATACATAATATATACAGATGAATACATTCCAAAGTTACAAATACATCAACAACCTTCACTTTGAATATGACATGAAGACAACATGTAAGCATGCCTCATATCATGAACTAGCAATATTTTTTCAATAGGTAGGGAATGGATATATTTAATAGAGAAAATCCCTCCTCATCTTCCTCTTAGCCTATTCAGAAGAAGGGATGAAAGGGAAAGGAAAGTTGTTCTTTATTTGTTGGAGATAGAAAATGACACGTTGATATCAAACATATAAGAATTCCTATCATGAAAGGAGCATGTATTTGTGTGGTAGAGAAGTCCATTGGTCAAGGGATGGGGTTTGACTCCTATCCTACTATTTCTGCTACAACTATTCCAAAAAACAATTTTTAACAATTTTTTGGAACCCTTTAGAAATCCTAGTTTTTCTCCTTAGATTGTTTTGAGTTTGATTTTTAGCCCTTATGATTTATATCCATTGTAAAAAAGTTCCAAAGTTTCAATTTTTTTTACTAAGGTAGAAAGTGGTTTTTCATCTGCAATAGCAGATGTTTTCCCATCTTGGAACCACTACAATGAACTCTTCTTCAATTCTGAGCCACTACAGTGGGTGCACACTTTTGTTTCGAGCTACAACAATGAACCAATGTCCATTTGTGAGCCGCTACGGTGGACATGCTCTTTGTTTAAAAGTCATAACAGTGGATGGTTCTTCATGAATGAGCCGCTATAGTGGGTGAATTTCATTTTTGTGTTCCTGATGTCTCTTTAGTCCCATTACGGAGGAAGATTCCTTGATTCACGTGCGCTACGACGACGAAATTCTTAATTCACTTTTTGATTGGTAAATCTGGGAGCTGCTACGACGGGCATTTTCTCAAGTATGAGGCGCTACAGCGGGCAGTTTTATGAGTTTGTGTGGATATTTTTTTTAGGTTCTTTATGATCCATCATTGTGGATGCCTTTCCCAATGGGATGCTACTATGGCGAAGGCATCTTCCTTATCACTGACTGATTCTGGTAACAGCCACTATTGCGGAGGTTGTTTAAACTCGGATCCACTACAGTGGATGTCATCCTTCTCTCCTCATTGATATGATCTCAACAACTGAGCTAAAAAAAAAGATAGAGGATGCTTTGTGAACTTGTGAGTGGGCAGTAGCAGGTGGATTGCTAAGATCGAGCCACCGTGTCAGGGTTGTTCCCATGTCGACTTATTTTCTCTAGCCCAAAGCATTTTAATGCCTTATTTTTAATGTTTAACCCTTGGAAATCCTATTTATTTACCAAGAGCAAAGATTTTTACCATTTTATTTATACGGGAGAGATTAATGAGTTGGTGAGCAATAATATCTTTTGAGATTTTGTGCGGCTAGTGGAAAAAACATATATGGAGCTCACATGGCACATGCTCATCAAGTTTATTAGCCACATGCTGAGCCTTTGGCCTGCCAAGTAGGTTTTCATTTTGTTATTTTTTTTCTTTCAAGTTGTTGATTTGGTTAGGCAACAAAGCTGTCCATTGTGGGTATGTATGCGAAGGGGAAGGTTATATTTTTCTGACCCGGTTTAAAAGGGGTTTTTTCCCATACATCGTTTTAGTTTAACCATTTTGGTTTTAGTTTTTCTTGGTCATGACCTATTTACAAATCCTATCAGTGAGTCCAGAGGCATTTCTCTCTCAGACTGTTAGGAAAATGATGTTTTTTCAGAGAGTCGAGTTTCACGCTGGCATGATGCCAATTTTTTATCCCGCTCCTGGGCGTTGAGGGAGGGTGCATTTTCCCTATTTTGCACAGAGCTTGTAGGTTTTGGGTGTATTTTCTTCGGCCATGGGATATTTTTCCTAAACATTCACCCTAGGGCACAGCCGCTACAAGTTTGAAATGTTGTTGCACCTATGGGAGGGAAATTAGGGACGAGTTGGGGTTTCTCTACTAAAAGAACAGAGCTCGAGGGTTTCTTGCATCCAACATTTGTTTCTCAAGCTGTAACCCTGTTCCACATATAAGGTTTCCTATCCTGATGGATGGAACTGATGGACTAAGGAAAAACTAAAAGGTTTTGATCTTTTCGGTATATACATATCATTGGTTTGTAATCATCAATTTAAAATATGAATGCTAAGATAATTTTTTTTCATAGGTACCAATCACCTTAGACATCATGATGATAAAAGGGAAAAATAATCCGAATATTTTTTAGTATGATTATGACACAGAAATTGTAGAGTTTGTGCTAGTAGTGAGAACTAAAATAGTGTATGAATACCCTAAGGCAATCACAGGAGTAGAGCTTGAGTTCGAATTGGGACATATCTACCCCATGTTGGTTGAAACAAAAGTGTCAGAAGCTGGTTTGGAATACCTATCTTTGTATGAGAACATATTGAGGTCCAGGATAACTAAAATAGCCAGTAGGCCGAAGAGTTTTCCCTATGCGGAGGTCATTGGATGGATGTTTCCCAAGATAGACACAGTAGGAGTGATGATAAATGATGAGGAAGGTACGCATGTTGCATATTTTGCACCTGCATTCATTTCAGCATCCTACAGTATACCAAAAAAGGAAATAAGTGTAACAACATAGTGGGTTAGAAGTCTGAAGTTTCATTATATAGCCACAGAAAAGATGATGGTGTCTGAGGGAAAGACCTTTTGACAGAAATAGTCAGGAGAATATGAGACTTCCCATCTTTGAACACCTTTCAGGATAATAGCATTGATTATGAGCAAGATGTATGGTAGGGATGATGGGAATATGTACAATTTTGGTTGGATTCCCCTCATGTATTATGGATCCATGGAAGGAACAATTTTTAATTGGGAATATATAGCTACTAGGAACTTGGCCAAATGTTTCAAAATAGCTCAGGAGGGTTTGGAACAAAGAAAATCTGAATTTTTTATGTCTTCTTTTTTGATAGATTGCATACTACCGACACAGGTTCAAGAAGCTTCATTGTGTGTGGAAAGGGGGGAAGGCCCCTATATACATAACATATCATATTCTAGGAGCCCATAAATATCACAACCATTACCAGTTGATATCTGAGGAATTCATAAGGCCCCTGTATAGTTGGTCTTCCTAGAGGAGTGTCCATGTTTGCCAGAGGGAGCTATAGAATCCATCAAGGAATATGTATATTATTTTTTATCCGAAGAAGGCATGTATCTAAGGATGTATGGAGGTACCAAAGCACCCTCACTACTACCAAAGTATGTAACTAATTACATAGTAAACAAGGAGGCAGTTAGAGAAATATTTCTGGATGGTTTTGGAAATCATTTGTTCAATATAAAGAAAGATGTGTTCCTACCAGTACCTTTGTATATAGGGAGCTACAAGTTCAAGAAGGTCAAGAGTGCTCTATATTTTGTCAAATAAGTGGATATTTTCCATTTTGTAGAGAAAATATTCCACCAAAATGATTCACAAGGAAAGGTGGAAGCTCACAAGGCCTCTCACGAGATGAATTTTGAATATGCAGACTATGTAGATAAAGAGAAGCAAGTGTTTAGGAATGTCTACAACATGGAAGCTTTGAGAAAGTGTTTGAAGGGAAAGACATCTAGGGTCAATGGAAGTAGAAGAAAAAATCCTAAAACAAATGAAGGAGAAGAAGCTACTGAGAAGTCCCAAGAAGAAAGTGTTCACAGGATTGTAGCAGGAGCAAAGAAGTTGTTGGAAGAAGAAGAATAGAGGGATAAAGTAGAAGCTTCCAAGCAAAAGAATGCAGAAGCTATTTTGGAGAAAATTGTAGAGTTAGAAAAAGGCATGGCTCAAGAAGATGCAAACACCGAGCAAGCAATACAAGATACAGAAGGCCCTATAGAAAGGAAAATCCAGGAAAATGAAGAAGTTTTAGGTGATGGAGGTCAGGAGCAAGGACCTGCTCAGGATAAATTAGAAAATATTCCATCCACATCTAGCAGCATCCTTATCGAGGGTCATGTCCCCATAGTTGAAATGGGGCTAATACCATTTACTCCATATAAACAATACGGTGTGTCATGCTTAGAATATATTTGTTTTGATCCTAAAACGAAATCCATTACATGAAGGATAGAGAAAACCTTCAGGGTAGGGACTCATCCACCAGTGACCACAGTGACAGAGAGGACAGTCATGAGTAATGTAGAAGAAAACCCAAAGTAATTGGCTTCTATGGGAATTGCAAATTCCTATGCCAATTCTCATAATATCGACAAGCTTACAGAAACCATTGAGTAGTATAGGGGGAAGATGGCTGAAATGAAGGAACTTTTGAGGAAGGAAGAAAGGGTAGGTTGAGAATCAAAAAGAAAATATGAATCTACACTATCAGACTTTGAAAGGCTTCAAGAGGGACACAAAATTTTAGAAGAAGAGCGGGACCGTTTGAAGTTATCCAATTAATATTTAAGTAAAGAGAAAGGATATTTGAAAAACAAGGTTGCATAATTGGAATTGCAGAAGGCTACTGCTAAGCAAAATAAAGAATAGTATGAAACCCAGGTGGTAGCATTTGTTATTAGCCAAAATGGCACTTCTTCATCTAAGTACCAAAATTCCTCATGTTGGTACACAAAAGGACAAATTTGGATTGAAGTGGCCAAAACACTACAGATGGGCATGACCTATGATGCTTTATCATCAAACCAGCCTTGTATGTTTTTATTATGAGTTTTGGGTTGCATATGCAACTATATGCATTGAAAATCACATATTATATGAGAGTATTTGCATTACAACCCGCATGTACTGGAATATGCGAGTTCCCTTTGAGCAACTCACGTATCATACATGAGTTTCATATATTAATACCTACATATACCTTAATTTGACATTAAAAAATTTAAATTGAGATTAGATGAGATTAGTTGGGCCTAATCCATAACTATCCCAACCATCTCAACCATCCCAACCTTCGAAGCTACTCTATTTTCCAAATTATAAATAGAGGCCTTGGGGTGGAGACTAATCAATCAATTTTAGAGAGAAAAGTTATGCTGGTGGTATAGCTTCAGAATCTTGGAGCAGCAGAACTAAGAGTCCTATGGTTGTAGAGGAGTCCTTGTCTCAGAAGCTGGGTTGCAATCTTATCTTATTCATCGATTGTTAATAAAGAGAATTCTTCTTCCAATCTTGTATTGTGTATATTTCATGTGTATTGGTTAGCGAATATGTTTGTTTTAATCATTAATATGATGTTCATCTAACCTCTCATATATAGATGCATGAGATATTACTTGAAGGATTTACTCTTTGTAGGTGAAGTGGTGCATACCTAGAAGCTTTAGAAAGGAGTGGAGGAAGAGAAGATCAAACTTGGATCAACCGTCATTAATCAGGTAAGTCAATATTTTCTTCCTATTATCTTTCTATTTCCTGTAAAAAGATGATCGTCTACAAGTTAGTAGTAAGTTGGTAACCCTAGACCCTAGGTTACAAGGGTGCTTTATCCTGAACAACAAAACCGGGGAATCCACTCGGGAGTCCAGCTTGATGTGGGTTCATCCTGTAGGTTCTTGACTAGTGTTTGCTCTGATGATGAGTGTGGTTATTTTATCTTGCCTTTGATTTGCAGTATAGTGTGTCTAGAGACCTTTTTCTTTTTTTTCTTGGAAAAAGTTTTGTTGTATATGCAGTTTTCTGTTATAAACAATCACGTATATCAACTTGTATATGCGAGTTGCTCTATAAGACAGTCACGTATGGTAAGTGAGTTTCTCTATAAGATAGTCGCATATATCATGTAGCAGCATAAAAAAAATTAGGGTTTGATTGTCCCTATCTTGTTTGATTTTTTCTGCTCAGTGGTCTTCTATTGTTGGCATGATCTTGTAGGTCCAAAGTCATGTACGCCATACTTTTCTCTTGTTCTTAAGCCTTTGAGTTTGATTTGTTTGATTCTTCTTTTATTTAATAATTTGAAGTGGGCCCTCTTGTTTGGTTTATAATTCAGGTGTTGGGTGTTTGAGTTAGTGATCAAGGCTTTAGATACCTTATACGTTGTATTGCTATGTGTAGTTTCAGTTTAACACTTGTTCTTAATTAAATATAGTGGATTTTATTCATTAGTTTTTTCCCAAGTCAGGATTTTCACCAAGTTTTCTTCATGTCTGGTCGAGTTTGGTTATTATAGGTCCTATATAATTCATTTTTATTTTTATATGTTGTGATTATTCAAACTCACTCAAGAATTTGCATTTAGATGCATTGTAGTTTTTGAAGAATTTGAAAAAAGTGAAAGAAAAACATTTTATACTTTTGCATTTAGTTACACTTAGTAGTTTTATTTTTAGTATTTTCAAATAAAATATCAAATATTATAAAAATTCTTAGTTTCTTGACACTTAGTTTCATTTTCATTAGCTTTTATTTACAAAAAAAAAAACAAGAAAAGAAATTTGGTTTAATAGTTGCAATTTGCTTTGGAATTTACCTTATACATCATTTTTGCTTTTTCTTATCAAGTCTATAATATAACAGTCCTTCACGCCATTTACCTTCTAACTAAGAACAACCCATAAAATAAATGATATAATTTAAAATTTATTAGTAAGTTTTATTTTATAGGGTCATACACCAACTAGCTTAAGCTAGACTTGTGGAATAGGGAGTTTAAACTCTCCAGAAGTGCTTAAAATTAGACGTAGTTGGCCAATCGATAAGTAAACCCTTTTCTATGTTGGTTGTATCTGGGAAGCTCCTTTCAAACGAGATTTAAGCACAAGGCTACGTGGAGGCTTGGAATTAGGAGATAACCCTATGATTCCTTGTCAAAGCATAGAACAAGGTTTTTGTGCATCTGGGGATTATGTCCTAGATAGCATTTCAAGATTTGCTACCCTATCCATGCTTATGAACCAAGCTTGAGACTATCCCTCGAGACTGTCAATATAGTTAAGGTAGCATATAGTGTCTCTAACATCTAGGGTTCATATACAGGTACACTGGAAGGATCTTTTTGGTTGACCTTGGATGGACTTGGAAGGTAACCCTTGTAGAAAGTGTGGGAGGGTGGTGGGTGATTCCTTTGCTTGTGCCTAAGAACATCTTCAAGGATGCCAAGTAACTGTCTCTCATCTTTATTTTGGAAAGCATATCTTATACCCCTTGTGATTGTTGAGACTTTAGGAAATTTTGTACTAATTTCTCTATGGTTTGTCTATGTTTATCCGACCTTAGGGTGTGAAGAGTCAAATTTTCAATCATGGAGGATCAACCTATTAGAAGGTCAAGAAGGTTACAAAACCTTCCTTCTCTTGTTACACCGGAACCTCCACTGCCCCCTCAAAGGTGCAGATTAGACATAGATGATTCTTTCAAAATGATAGGAATTAGTGAATTTCCAGGTGAACCAGAACTTAGGACAAACCAGGTTGATACAACCACAGTAGAGATATAAGACTTGTAGGTTGACAAGTTTGCAAGGAGCTTTAATTTACCTCTTACTGACCTAAACGATCGAGTGATCATCTAGGTTCGTCCTTTCAATTCACATGTGATTGGTGTTCCTGTGGGAATACTAATGTCTAGTTCAGGAGAAAGTTCTTCTACTTCCACCTCACCCGCTCTGGCTGAAGGAGTACCACCTCCCCCAGTTAGTGCCCCTAGAATAAATATACCTACTACTCCTTTAACTCCAGTATAACCCCCTAGTTTTGACCCTGTTTGCATTAAAATGTATATGATGTATATATTGTAATTAACCGTGCTGTGGAGCTAAAGGAAAAAGCCCCACCATTGATTTAATTGTTTTATCTTTCAGTGATTAAAATCATTGTCGATGGTATATCATGCTATCCGACACATATTAATTTTTGAATCATGTAAACATGCATTTTAATTGAAAATACCCACAACCAGCTATGTCAATGCAACCATAATGAAAAGAGCATGATTTTACTAAGGATAAGGAAGGGGAAATGTCTAACCCTTGGGAGACATTGGGGAAAATCCAAGTGTCAATTGATAAACCCATTTAGTTGTCACCTACCTATTTTTTCTTACTCACCTTTCCTTGTCTCATTCAACTACCAAATTAAATTCTCTGATGTTAGTTGGGGCATTTATTGCATGGACAGTGGTATGTGGCAGGACTGTTAGTCCTTTCCCACATGCACACTCCACTAGGGAGCTCATTCATCCTTACATGGGCAGGAGGAGAAGGGACAACCCCATTCTTCCATTTTTTCCCATTCTCACGCAAAGGGTTGTTTTTTCTCCTTACGCACAGGTTTTGGGATTGTTCTTCATGCAGCGAGCTGAGAGAGCTGCCTTACGTTCACGATTTGGCTATGGGTAAATTTTTTTGTGGGTATTTTAATGTGCATAGTCACTTTGCATGTTTTGTGGGTCTGTGTATATGAGTCCATCTCCATGCTAAGAGTCTATTACGTCTAATTCCCTTCCCGATCAGTCTATGTCTTTCCCATTGTTTTTAGTGGAGGAATCGTGGTTGATGTTTTCCCCACGAGTGTGGGTTTTTGCTAAGTTGTTTTGGCCACGTTAGGGCCAAGAACAAATATGGGATTATCTTTCTTGGTATGAGCTGGGTATCACCATTTTGGCTACAGTGATGTTTCCCTTTTTCTTCCCCAGGGCTTAGAATTGTCGATTTTGCTGTGTGTATGCAGTGGTTGGTATTTGGATGGTTTTGAAGTGGGAACGAAGGTTTGGTATTCTTGATAAACTTGGTGTGTTAGGGATCCTCATAGATAGAGCTACATGGATGAATTTATTCTCTACACCCATTGAATAGCATTGGAAGGGAAGTCATGGACCGAGGGACTGTGCAGCAGAGAAGGTACTGATTCCTTGTGTTGGGTGCATGTGGGTGTCCTAGAGGTTAGGTTAGTTCTGGTGTAGGTTCCCTTAGCTATTCATTGAGCCCACCAGCTTAGTAGTTAGTTTTTCCTAGCTCCTCGATAGCATGATAAATCTAACGGTGTTGTCTTGGCTAAATGTTTTGGTATCCTTGGCTATGTTGAGCCTACTTAGTTTCCATATTGCTTGTGGGAATCATGCCAAGCTTGGGGGTGGTAGTGTTGCTGAGATTAAGGAGAACACTAGCTTATGGTTGGGTGGAACATTGCAGCAACATAGCTAGTTGTGGGATGCATTTGTTCATAAGATACATATTCTTTCCTATTTCATTTCTACAATTGTATTTGATGGTTAATAAAAATGATGAACATGTTAAAACGTGATAATGCTTGAATGGAATGTAGTTGCTTTCGTTGTATGGAAATAATATTTATTCATCCATGTATCTTGATTTTAATGAATTTTTATCATTGTATGTTCATGGTGCTTGTTTCTCAGATAGATAGTATTATGGAAGCATCCTCTTCGTCGGTCGGAGGGTCGGGGATGTTACATCCAGCTGGTCGGGTGGTTAAACCGCTAACTTTAACAAATGTAGTAGGAAATTTTGGTGGGGTGGTCACTAGGATCCCTAGTGTACCTTCTGCTTCAACTTATTTTGCACACACTACTCAGAGTGGTCCAGTTGGATCCTTTTCATTTGTCCAGGGTTTCCCTTGGAATGGGGGGCACATTCCCCCATCCGGCCCGTATGTAGGTCCAACACCTACATATGTAGGAGTGCAATTTGGAAACACTAACCCTCATGGTCAAGGTTTCCAAACGGTGTTTTTGGATCCCTTCACGAGCTCTCTTTTTTCTCTTTTTAGCGGGGGGATACCTACTCCTGTTTTTCAAACTCTAGTTTCAATTGGAGCAACCCAAACCTCATACAATGCACCACATAATCCACTGGTTTATGGGTGAAACACTTTCCAAAGTGGTTCGACTATGTTACAACTGGTAGCAAGGGGAAACCCCACCTTCACATTTGGGAACCTAGGGGTGATTCCTTCTACTCCCCAAGCTGGTACTTTCATGCTCCAATTAGGCCCAAGCCTCCTTTCCTGGAAACTTTAAATTTTCCAGGTTTGTCTAAGCTAATGAATGATCTAGTGAGACATGATACCTCTTGGCCACCTGTTCCTACCAAGATACCCTCGGATATCCCAAAATTCAAAGGAAAAGTTGGTGAATACCTAGGGGCTTATATCACCACTTTTTACTTGTGGTGCTCCTCCAACTCATTGAACGATGACACCATTCAGTTGAGATTGTTCCAAAGAAATCTTACTAGTGCCACAGCAAAGTGGTACATTGAACTGCCCTCTATTGCATTTGGTAGTTCTTGCGACTTAGAAAATGTATTCATTAACTATTTCCAACTTCCTATCCGATATGATTCCAGGACAGACTTATGGTCCACCTTTCGGCAAGACAAAGCCACTCATATTTCGGATCACATCCAAGAGTGGAGAAGGTGGAAGAGGTTCATTAAGGCCACTATACCTCCCGAGTTTTTATTAAAATGGTTCCTTAAGTCCTTATTGCGATATATATCTAAGGATGTGTCCACTTCGGGAGTCACTAATGAGGAGGAGGCTATCTTCAGGGCCCAGTAGTTAGATTTGATATATTCCCAGTCTGGGATTATATATGAAATCATCCGTGATGCACCGAGATGAACCCATAGTGTCAAAAAACCTAAGCTCTCGAACCCATGCCGATGGTGTGGTCGGTTCAGTTAAATCTCCCACTGTGGACTCTATGGCTAAACAACTCCATGAGTTGTCCGTCAAACACTCTATGACAGAGGCAGCAAAGGCTACCCCCTCACCCTAGAATGTAAATGTTTTTGTACAATCCTTCCAAAAGGGAAATCAATAGTCTGGTACAAAAAAGAAAAAGGGGAAGAAAGGTGAGGGAAACCAAAACAAGCCAAAACCCACAAACAATGCTGATGGGGGGAAAAAAGAGAAGAAGAAGGTGAAATTTCCATGTAAGTTTTTCCATGAAGATCACCTAGCCCATCAATGTCCCCTTATGGATCAAGCTCAGAAGCTGCTCAAAATCCAACAACCGGTTGTCCTAAAGGATCCTTTTCCCCATCAAAAAAATTATGCTTCAACTTCAAATGTAGCAGGGGGCACCCCAAATGCCCCTGACCCAAATTATATCAACATGGTTTGATCCCAGACATTACTCTAGAATAGGAACAATAACTATGAGACAGGGGATCCAGAGAAGGGTATGTATATAGGTGAAACTTATAACCCTATCACAAATGAAAAACTCGTTGAAACTATATACCAAAAGGTTTCATTAAGAAAACATTGCACAATCCTAATGCTAGGGCTGCAGCCAATTAATCTGTAGTTGAATATTTAGCCCAAACTCATTGTGCGATGTCATTTTTAGAGGTGTTGCAGAGTTGTCCCACCCAATGAGATGCACTCTTAGTAGCGTTAGGTAGTATGGGTTCATCAACACTAATGGCTAAGTTTAATTTGTCTTACATCAAAATTGGCCTACCATATCATGTGTCCTTATCGATAGATGTCATCCATGGTGGAAAAACCATTGGAAGAGAAGTTGTCGATGAGGGTGCTTCCACGTGTGTCATGTCCTTGTCTTGTTGGAAGGCTCTTGGATCTCAAGAGCTAGTTCCGTCGAACACCCTACCTACTGATTTTGACAAAAGGTCATTTTGTCCCCATGGTATCCTACCATCTTTTGAAATAAAGTTGGTAGGGAAGCCAGTGTTTGTTGAGGTAGAGGTGATTGATGCACCATTGGATTATAAATTGCTTCTGGGGAGAATTTGGACTTATGCTATGTCTATTATTGCATTGGCCATTCTTCATGTAGTAGTGTTTCCACATGAAGGGAAGCTGTTTACTATAGACCAACTCAGTTTTACTCAAAATGGTCACATGGAAACTAATGACTCCACCGTGCTATTGGTTGATCAGGTTAAACCTTCTTCAAAAAGATTATGGGATGGAATGTATTAATTATTGATGGGCACATTTGATTTTCCAGCTCTGATTAATTACTTAGGTTCTACTAGTATAGGGAAGTCTATTGCAATGGTTGTTGATAGAATGGACCCTTGGGTTCTTCCTTCCCACCATGAACATGAAATTCCCTTATAGGAAATGGAAGTAGCTTATCAAGATATCAAATATACTATTGTTGATCCCATTTCAGCCCCTCTCATAGTCTCAGAGGCACTGGAAGAAGCCTATCTGCCTACTTGGGCAGATAACTCATTGCATATTGCAGATTGCTTAGACATAATTTTGCTATTTGACGAAGCCATTTTGGAAGCTATGTGTGCACAAGATAAGATTTGAAAACATCTTCATCATTGTTATAGCGGATTTCACCACACTAGGTGAATCACACATTGTATGGCCTTCCCCTATCCCGCTGCAGACTCATTATTCCCTATGGACCATTTATTGTCTTTTGATGTATCATTGACCATCCCTAAAAACATTAGAAAAATGATATATGCGGCCTTTTCCCCGATAACTGCGTACATACACGGATATTCCCTCTATAGTCGCATACATCGGGATGTGTGCATAATCCAAAACTGTTGGACCGTTCCTTGTCTTGAATCCGACTCGTATGACTCCTGGCCTTCCATATGCCTTGAGATCGCACGGATTCGACCTTTCAGTATCACTTTGAAAAGATATATAAGGAACCATTGAGTCATTGAAAACAAGAGGAGAGAATTGAGAGTACTGAAACTATAGTCCATTGTTGCCAGAACTATACTTGAGTCTGCATCCCTTTGTCCCTTTGGAGCACTGTTGTGTTCTTCCCAAGCTTTCCTTTGTTAGTGAGCTTGCTATCGGAGTGATGGAGGATTGAGGTGGTGGAGGCCCAAGTGGGGGATTCAGTTTCTCCAATTCGCAGACGCGCCGTCAGAGGTTGTCACTTGTAATCTCTGATTCATATTAATAGAAATATCTTTTCATGTCCAGTAATGTCTATTTGAATGAATGTTGCATCCATTGGAATATGTCAAATGCTTATACATTATTGATTATATATGCTAGAATAGATATAACACCATGAAATATAGTATGCTTGTATTGTTTACTTGTTGTTGAGGACGTGCTATAACAATTCAAGATGAAGATTGGAAAGCTCAATGGGGATCTACTTCAACCGTTCAGAATAAGGTACAAGGTTCGATCCTTTAGTGTTAGATGTTTTTATTTCTATTGCATATTGGGAAAGATTGATTTCTGGAGTCTGGCTGTCTGTTGTGGTACCCCAAGCCATAGGAATTTCTCTCCATAATAGAAATGGAGACTCCGCTGGGGATTTCCTAGTAATTGTCCTTTAGGGGTTGATCTTTTGGCATTCAATGTATTTGAAGTGCTCTCTCTCTCTTGTTTCTGTGTCAGGTATGGGGGCATGTATGCCTGGTAGAGCCAGATTGGTGTGAATTTAGTCTCAACTTGTCTGTTTTCCTGGAATTTTTGCATCTTTTTCTTCCTGTACGCGGTTTCGTCACTTACAGTCACGTATACATGTGGGTTCCTCTGGGATTTTCACGTATACACACGGGTTCATTGCACACAGTCGCGTATACCTTGGTTTTTACCTTTTTGTGGAAGATTGTGGATTGCTGGGTGAATGCTGTTAGTTGCTGAGTCTCCTTTGGCACTGCCTGAGTCTGTTAAGGCCTCTGTTTTTTACCAGAAACGTTTTTTTTTAGCCTAAATTTTTTTTTTTTTAGGAAAGTTCTTGTCATGGCATATTTGATTTTTTGTTTGAGATTAGTGCATTAGAGTCCTTTTGCCTTAGTTCTTTGCTGGAATGCTATTTATGTGTGCTTGCAGAGTTTGGGGTGGTTAGAATCATTCTCTTGCTTTTTGTATCTCTTTATTTTCCAAAAACCCTAAATATTTGCTTATCATCATGCATTGCATTATGCATTTTGCATTGTACTTGCATTAGATCTAGATTTGCTTTGGAGTAATAGTTAGGAATTCATATAGGGAAATTTGCATTCAGCATTTGAAGAAGAAATTGTGCATTCACGTAGTATGCATACCCTGTTTTCATGGACACAATGCATTTGCATTGATTGTTAGGTGTGCATTTTACTTCTTGTTGCGTCATAACACCATTAGTTGCACGACCATATCCTATTTTTGAGTAAATAAAGCCAAACTAAAATCAACGCTAAATAAAATGAATTACACTCTTTTCTTTTTTAGGGTGCACCAACAAGATTAGGTTTTAGGATCTTGGAATAGTTCATTGAAAGTTAATTCTCCAAGATCACTAAACTACAAAAACTAGGTGTATGTCTAGGGAGTGTGTGAAATCCTTTATATAACCAGCGTTCTCAGGAAGCTCCTCTCAAAAGGGAGTCAAGCACTAGGAAGTGTGAGCGGTTGTTGATCGAGATAACCCCTGGTTGGTAACTGTGTAGCATCGGCGATATAGCCAGGATTGTATTCATATCTAGGGGCTCTTTCGGGAGTTTTGGGCTTTGCTACCCTGCCCATACGGTCAACCCCGCCTGCGACTGTCTGCCTGAGCGTTGATTATATTGAGGTGACCTTAGTGACCTTACCTAGGATATCGAGGGGGTACATGTAGAGGTTATTCTGCATGTGTCCCGGCCAGGTTGGGGTCGGACAGCACAGTCGCTATACGCGTTGAAGCTGAGGGCCACAATAATTGGTTTTGAACCTCCGCTTGTGGTGACAAGGGCCTCTCAAGCCTCTCCTAGGCGAGACATACCGGCCACATTCGGGAGCTCACTTATCCAGCCCTTGTTTGCTTTCTTTTGGCTTTAGATTTGATAGTGATTGCTCTGTGTACGCTAGTTGGCCTAGGGTTGACGTAAATAGAGAGTCTTTGCTTTTTTGTTGAGTCATTGTGGAGTCGGGTGCGGTTCCACGCTGTTCTCATCGGTTAGCAGGAATTCCGCCTTCCACTTCTCCTCCTCCTTTGGGAGAGGGGCCTAGTCAGTCAAGGCAGACTGTGTCACACATTGATTCACACACCATGGAGGATCATTCAGATATTATTCCTGACCCACCTCCTCCTATTCGTATTGACGATGGGGAACTTACTCCTACATATGATCCCTCACCTGACCTAGCTGAGATTGGTCCCATTATTTCCCAGATAGGATCTTTACATGATAGACCTACTTATACTAGGCCAGATTCCCCATTGACCCGATACCGGTATGGAATGCCGGAAGATGCCGAGACTCACTTTGACCCTCCTAGCACCAGCTATGGTGGTTATGTTACCATTGGTTTTCCTATGCACGATTTGACATTTCATGTTGAATCTCACTTTGATCCTAGCACTATACCTAGGGGCATTCCCATGCCTTACCTTGCGGAGAGGTTTGGGAGTACTAGTCACATTGCACCTTCCATCCCAGTGGTGGAAGCTACATCTTATGTACCTTCTAGGTCTAGAGTTAGTGATCCCATAGCGATACCAGGTTCTAGGCGAGTGACAATAGGCACTAGCACATATCTTCTTATAGAGATTCCTTCGTCCTCGCTTCTGAGTTCTTCAAATGCGAATCCTCCACCTTAATCTCGTGGTCCTTCTAGTCGTCATGTAGCTACGATTCAGATCCATACTACAATTACTAGACCAGTTGTGTCTCAAGCCTACATACCACCTGTTGTTTCGGGAGGTTATGTTCATGTTTCTAGAGGTCAAGTTGCTACTTCTTCAACATATATCCCTACTTCCGGTATGTATATTCCTACTTCCGGAATGTATATCCCTACCTATGGAGTGTCTCATGGGCCATCGCAGCCGATGACCTATGGACCCTACTATGGGGTGCAGTATGGACAGGTCTCTCAACCTTATGGATGCGGGTATTCACAACCTACTTAATCTCCCAACTATGGCTTTGTAGCTCCTACTAGTCAAGGTCCACCTCATTATGTGACTTCCACGCCACCCTATATGGGTCATACAGGAGGAGGTCACTATGGCCAAGGTCATGGTGGTAATCAATCCTATGTGAACCAGGGAGCAGTCCCTAAACCTCATCATGCTAAGCTCCCTTTCCTCACGACACTCAATTTACCTGACTTATCGAGACTTATGAACGATCCTGTGGCTCATGACCCGGCTTGGCTGGCTGTCCCTACCAAGCTCCCTTCGGACATACCTAAGTTCGAAGGAAAACCAAGAGAGGATTCGAGTGAACACGTTATGACATTCCACCTATGGTGCTCTTCCAATTCATTGCATCAGGACTCAGTTCGCTTGAGACTATTTCAACGCACCCTTAAAGGGCCTGCGGAAAAATGGTACATAGAGTTACCTAGGGGTGCCTTTACTTTGTTCGACGATATTGCGATGACTTTCCTTAATCACTTCCAGCTACCAGTACGATATGATGTCGATACTGAACTCTTGTCGACATTTCGGCAAGATAAAGCCACCGATATTTCTGATCATATTCAGGAGTGGCATAGACGGAAGAGATTAATCAAAGCCTTTATACCACCGGAATTCCTCCTTGAGTGGTTCCTCAAATCGTTATTACCATATATCACGAAGGATGTCTCCACATCCAGAGTGCAAAATGAGGAACAGGCCATCTTTAGGGCGCAGGAACTAGACTTGATCTATGCTCAGTCTGGTTTGTTATATGAGATTATACCTAATGCCCCTCATTCTAGTTTCAATCCCAAGGTCAAACCTGGACCACATGCCGATGGCATTGTGGGTAGTGCAAGTAAGAAACCTACAGGTTCGGTTGTGAAACAAGTGTCTCAATTGTCAATCAACCAATCTGTCTCGGGACAAGCTACGACTTCGTCTCAGCCCACCCAAATGGTGAATGTACTTGCTGTGCAATCATCCGACTAGAAAGGTAACCAGCAACCTGGACGGAATAAAAAAAAGGGTAAAAACAATAATAATAAGGGTGGGAATAAAAATGAGAATGCCAACAATAATGACAAGAACAATAAAAATGCTGGGGGGGGACAAGCAGAATAAGCGTAAGGTTAAGTTTCCTTGCAAGCTTTGTAAGGACAATCACCTCACTTACTTGTGCCCTAAGATGGATGAAGCTTCGAAGTTCATAGCACAGGGCCCAGCTATGTTAATGAACCCTTTACCACATAACCAAAATATGAACTTCAAGTCCCATGATCAATCTAGTGATGAAGATCCACCTGAAACTAGTTGTCGTGGGTGCATTAATATGGTCCGTGCCGCGAAAGTTGTGACGCATGCGAAAGATTATTCTTCGTCACAACCCAACCCAGGTAAAGAACCCGATCCACTAGGAACCCCTTTGTGTATTGAGAAACCTGCGGACAAACCTGAAGCTGCACCTCACATTCCTAAGGGGGTACTTAAGCGTTCGGGGCATAATCCAAATGCCCGAGCCACCCAGAAGTATTCAGTTGTCGAGGAATTGGGTCATACTCCTTGTGCGATGTCTGCATTGGAGGTGCTTCAGAGTTGTCCGTCGCAAAGGAAGGCTTTTCTTTCCGCTCTTGGTGTGAACGGTGATGATTCTTCCTCAGTGATCAAGTTTGAAACTGCAGGACATCAGCCTCACTTGCCCTACTATGTGTCCCTTTTGGTGCATGTAGAATGTCTTAATATGATCATCAAGCGTAATATGATTGACGAGGGCGCTGCTACTTCTGTGATGTCTCTGTCTTGTTGGAAGGGTCTTGGTTCTCCTGAGTTGTCAAAGTCTACGACCATGTTAACTGCTTTTGATGGGAGGTCGTTTAGGCCGCACGGTATCCTTCCTTCTCTTAAAGTCCGTTTGGGGGGGGAAGACCATTGCGATAGAGGTCGAGGTGGTTGATGCGCCCCTTGACTACAATATTTTACTGGGAAGGAATTGGATGTATAGTATGGAATCCGTTGCATCTTCCGTATTTTGCGTTGTATGCTTTCCTCATAATGGGAAGATTGTGATGATTGATCAGATGTCATTCAAGAATCCGCCAGTTAATGCATCTTCGGAAGCTTCGGTTCTGAAAGTTGAACATTCCCAGCCGACAACTAGGAGTGTCGGTGTAGGTATGTATCCTTCCCTCATGGGAACTTTTAGTTGTCCTACACCTGTCCTCATGATAGCAACTAGTTTCAATGGTGCTTCCACATCTACAAGATCGGTGTCTTTTCGCACAAGTCATATGGGAGATCCTTGGATTCTTCCTTCACTGAGTCCTTCGAGTGATTCCATTGAGATGAGTGTGCCGTTGCCTGTAGCCATGATTGCTTACCAAGCTAATCTTCAATCTGCTGCAGTGCCTTATTCTTCTTCTTCATGGACAGAGGAAGAAGACCCCTATGCGCTGCCTACATGGGCAGTACAGTATTCTCATGCCCACAATTTCCTTGATACGATTTTCCCTTTAGATGAAGCGATCATCGAGGCTATGTCGGGAGTTGAACCACCATGGGAGGAACTCCATCATAGATCATATTTCCTTCCAGAGCTTGACTTGTTGGAGCATGAGGATTACAGGGAGATTCTTAGATAGAAAGCTGGTAGGCCCATGATTCCATTAAGCTCTCCTGGTCAGATGGCTGATGGAAACATGGCAAACATATCATCAACTATGCCTATCAACATTTCTCGCAACCCTGGTCCGGTTGAGAATGTGTACATTGCGGCAGATTGTTCCCAAGATGAGATTCGTGAGTATACCGAGCTGTTCAAGGAATTCCACGATGTTTTTGCTTGGTCTTATGATGAGATGCCAGGGATTGACCCTCAGATTGTCAAACACGAAATTAAAACTTACCCCAACACGAAGCATGTTTGACAGCATTTACGCGCGGTAAATCCTAGGAAAGCACCCGCCATAAAGGCAGAGATAGAGAAACTATTGAAAGCTGGTTTCATCTATCCCATTCCCTTGATGGAGTGGGTTTCAAATCTCGTTCCGGTAGATAAGAAGCAAGGAGCGATCCGTATATGCACTGATTTCCGTGATTTAAATCGTGCCTATCCTAAGGATAACTTCCCCACACCATTTATAGATCAGATTTTGGACGTGTGCGGGTAGCGAGGTGTTCTCCTTTATGGACGGTTTTTCCGGATATAATCAGATTCAAATTAAACCTGAGGACCAACATAAGACCACATTTATTTGTCCTTGTGGAACATTTGCATATCGGAATATGCCTTTCGGCCTTAAAAACGCCGGAGCTACTTTTCAGCGGGCGTTGACCTTGATTTTCCATGATCTCAAGTCCATTATCGAAGTATTTTTAGATGACCTTGCTACTCATTCTCGTATGAGGATGCCTCATTCTTATCACTTGAGATTGGTGTTCGAAATATTCCGGCACTATGTTGTTAGATTAAATCCTCATAAGTGCATCTTTTGTGTGAAATCAGGTCGTTTATTAGGATTTATCATTTCGAAAGAGGGTATAAGAGTCGACCCCTTGAAAGTGGAGGCAATACTTCAATTGTCTCCCCCGCGAAATATTTGTCATCTTCAGTGTTTACAAGGCATGGAAAACTTCCTACGAAGATTTGTTGTCAATTTCGCCAATTTGACTAGAGGTTTCATGCATCTCCTGAAGAAGGATACTCCCTTTGAATGGGATGAGCAAGCCTAGGAGTCCTTCGATGCCCTTAAGAGAGCCCTAGCATTAGCCCCGGTGATTAGTCCTTCGGATTATAGCCGTGATTTCCTATTATATGTGGCCGCGTCTTTAGAGACGATTGGGATGGTTTTGGTTCAAGAGGATGAGGAGCTCCAAGAGCATGTCATATACTATCTGAGCCAAAACCTTATTGACGCAGAGATTCGGTATTCTCATGTAGAGAAGCTTGCCTTGGCCACTGTGCATGCGGTGCAGTGTTTGAGACATTATATTCTCCTTCGCCAGACTTTGGTGGTTGCCCATGTCAATCCATTTCAGTTCGTCCTCACACGTAGGATGATTGGGGGAAAATATAATAAATGGATTGTCATTCTGCAAGAGTTTGATCTCGAGTTTGTTTCGGCAAAATCGAAGAAATTGTTAATATTTGCAGAGCTCATATCAGATTTTCGAGCGAGGCTGAGGAGTCGGTATGTGAAGATACATTCGTTGATGAACACATTTTCTTGATCTCAATGGCTGACCCATGGTACGGTGATATCATAGTATATTTGCAAACGTAGAGGACCCCTACTCACCTCTCGCGAGATGAGCGATGTCGATTACGTCACGTTTCCAAGAACTACCTCATAGTGTACAATACGTTGTACCGCCATGGAGTAGATTCCCTTTTACGACGTTGTTTAACTCACGATGAGGCTGAGGTAGTGCTTAATGATTTCCACGGAGGGGCGTGTGGTGGTCATTTATCTGGGCTTGCTACAGCCCAAAATATTTTGAGAGCAGGATATTTCTGGCCATCGATCTTCAAGGATTGTATTGAAGCAGTCAAGAGGTGCCACCCTTGCCAGGTGTTTGCACGTAACATGCGATCAAAGCTTGCCACGTTGCACCCTATTATCACCGCCGGTCCCTTCACCAAGTGGGGGCTAGATTTCATGGATTGCAACCCAGCTTCAGCTTGGGGGAACCATCATATCATTGTGGTTGTCGATTACTTCATGAAATGGGCTGAGGCAATGCCTATAGTAAAATCCGACGGTGAGATAACCGCTCATTTCGTATTCAACCAAATCATCTCTAGGTTCAGGATTCTGAGAGAGCTTGTCACTGACCATGGCTCGCACTTTCAGAATCGTATGATGGAAGAGTTGGCCTCCAAGTTAGGATATAAGCAAGAGCACTCCTCTTGTTACTATCCTCAAGCAAATGGACAGGTTGAAGCTGTGAATAAATCACTTAAGTCCATTCTCCAATGAACCATCGCACAAAGCAAGACAAATTGGCATATTATGTTGTATCCTGCTTTGTGGGCTTATCGAACCACGGTAAAGACTGCCACTGGTTTTTCTCCATATCAGCTTGTTCATGAAGTGGAGTCAATATTACTGGTTGAATGTGAGATTCCTTCGTTGAAGTTAGCCGTATAACTCTTACCAGACACTTCGCCTTTGGAGGAGCGTTTGGTTCACCTTGAGCAACTTGATGAGCAGCGTAGAGATGCCTTGGTGACTCTAGAGGTTAATAAGCGTTGCGTAAAGGCCCAATACGATAAGTCTGTTCGTCCAAGAGTGTTTAGTAAGGGAGACTTGGTCCTTTTGTGGGATCAATCGAAAGAACACTTCGGGGCAGGGAAGTTCAATCCTATGTGGCATGGTCCTTACGTGGTCAAGAGACTATTAGAGAAGGGTGCCTACGAGTTAGTGGATTACGAAGGGACAGCCTTGGCGGAGCCTAGAAATGGGCTCTATCTTAAAAAATACTATGCATAATCTTTAGCCAAGGTTGCTTGTTGTATATTATTGTACAGCTTTTTTGCATAGTTAGGTCTTCTTTATCGTGATCGGGTTTGTGATTAGTTTCCATTTCTTGTGGTAGATGTCATGGAATCTTCCACCTTCGTAGGATTCACGGATGGTGCAAGCCGTCACACTCAACACTCAGCCTCAGCTGCTTGGGTGATTTTCACTCCTATGGGTCATGTACTGTCTTCAGGAGGTGTATGTCTACGGCCATCTTCCAACAATGTTGCTGAATATAGTGCCGTTATCGAGATTCTACGGGATGCCATTTCGCATGGCATTCTCTCTCTTGAGGTACGTCTTGATTCAGAGTTAGTAGTGTCACAGTTAAATGGTTTGTACCATGTTAGAGATCCAATGTTATTGAGGAGATTCTTACATGTGAGATTGCTAGAACGACAATTTGAGAACATAACATATATACACATTCCAAGAAATTTTAATCAAATTGCTGACTCATATGCTAACTATGTGTTAGATTGGCATTTGTTTCATTCATCATAAATTAATCATAAGCACAATGTTTACACATGTAAATAAATAAACCAATCACCATAAAAAAAATTTTATATATACATCAAAATGTGGTAATACATAGTGTCATAATACAAAATTGGGGCTTTGAAAGCCACCATCATATACACGGTAGTACAAAATAGATACACTCCCAACTGTCTACTCCTATGGAGGTGGATGAGGGTTTTGATCATGATATTTCACCACGGCTCTAGCTAGCTGCCGAAATAAATGCACCCATGCGCGTGGTACACCAACCACCTGTCTCTGCATAGCCTCAGGCAAGTCCTCGACTTGCGCCATGGGAATCCTGTGAGTCAGTCACACAAAGTTGGTATGGATGCTTTGGAGCGTCCGCTCTGCATCCACACCGGTGATATCGTCTCCTCTTCCCCTTCGTCTATGACGTGGGAAGCCCTCCGGTCGCCGTGGTCCCACATCTGCACATCAATGGTAGATGTCACTATGTATTATCACCCAAAAACATGTCTTTTTGATTCCATTAATCAAGAAAACACAAAAAAATTAAATACTTCAAAAATCTTAAAAAGAGTAAGGGTCGAGATTCGTTACCTATGTCTCCATATGCTGACCGTAGTGGTAATGGCCTGTCCGGGTCTCCCCGGAAGTCTATCCTTGCATAAGGGTAGTCCTCTATGGCGATAATCTGTCCTCACCACCATGGAAAAAAGTCTGCTGGATAAGGGTTGGCCACCCTACCACCCCCCAGTCTGCGCATCGCATCTGCCCAATGTCGTTGGGCCAGATCTCGAACCCCTTGGAGAGGAACATCCACTCTAGGGCTCAATCCTGGAACCCGCTTGAAGAAGAAAGTGCTCAAGACACTACTGAACCCAAAGTTCCGTATCCTACCTGCCTTGCACTCACTGAGCTGATGTTTCATGTTGCTCAACAGTGATGTTCTCTAGTCATAGATGGTCGGTGTCATACACTCCACCGCATAGAACATCAATGGCCGAGAGGCCTGATGGAGTGATGCTAATCCTGCTATCCTACCCAGCGTCAGTAAGATGGCCTTTAGGTCCAGTACCTATATAGCATTGGTGGGGACTTGGCTCCCCACCTTATCTGTCTCTGGATAGTAGTATACTGTGATGTACTCATCTATAGTCAGCCCATGACCTGGCCCTCCGTGGGCACGAAGGTTCACCGTCTCACCCCACCATGGTAGACCTGTGATAAAATAGATATCCTCCACCTCAATGGTGAGGGACATGCCGTCTAGCCGGAAGGACTCTGAGTCCAGATCCCAATAGTCTACAAGCATCTGTAGTAGTCCTGGTTTAGCCCTCAAGCCTCCTAAGCACCAAAACTTGTAGAGTCCACATCTTCTTAGAGCCTCTTGAGCCATTCTGTCAGCCCTTACTGCATTCTCTACATCACCATGCTCACGTTCTCGCCACTCTAGCACCATCCTGCATGAGAAGTTGACCAAAATGTCCATTAGATTCATAAAAATCTTAGTGCGCGGTGTCATACTCGGCTATTTTCAAAATAGCCGCGTATGTACGCGGTTTCAGGCCCCTTTTCCGCATATAGACAGCCCTATATGTGGAAAAAACCTCGATATCTGCGTGGGCCGTGGCTCTCATGTAAGTTTGGCCATTAAAAATTCATTTGACCATGGAAAATTATAAAATTTGTATTGAAATGCAAGCTGAGAACACGAGTAAGTACCTGGAAGAATCGGTTGTGAAATCCGCCGGCTGAATCTCCTGGAATTTGCAGTTGAATATCAGAGCTCCAATGGGTAAAATTTTCAAATGATTTATATTTTTTACTATTTATAGAAAAATTTTCAAATATTTGAAAATTTTTACCCCCTTTCCTATAGTTTTGACTGTTTCTAACCTTTTTGGACCGTTTCTGACCTAATTTGTGATGTAGAAGACCATTTTCAGTGACGTTTCAGCCTTTGGATTGACCTGTTCGTACTGATCTTAGGTATAACGTCTATACTGGCATATAGGTTAGGTTCACCATCGTTTGTGTTTTGCATGACCTTATGACCATGTCACTATATCCTTAGGTACGAACCCACTCTATTATGTCACGAAACCTTCTTGCTGCTATAGAAGTGGCATGATGTGAGTGGTAGAGACTCACCTTACATGGGTACCCTAGATAGCGCCTTATTTGCATTTGGTTCCCATGCCGATGTTTCCCCCTTTAGGGTATGGGAGTCTATTGTATAGTATTGCCATGACATTTAGCAAGAGTCTCATACTCCTCTTGATCTTATGTTGGCCTGTATCCCCCCAGACTCCCCTTATATCGAGTTGTGAATGCATTATCATGAGCTTTGCCTGTCTTATTGAGATTTATGCCGGCTCCCCTGACATTGCGTTTCAGCCATATAGCCCGAGCTTGTCTCATGTCTAGCCATGCAGAGCCTTTATTTATATCTTTCGCAGCTTGATTACCTTTTTTACCGGGAGGGGATCTTCCCCCGAGTGTCAATATCCTACACATGTATCCTTGCATTGAGCATAGGTATGTTCCACTGCTTGGAACTAGTTTGTTTTCCTCTATGACACTCGTCTCCTCCTAGTTTGTAACTATAAAGCTAGTTTATTCTTTTTTCAAGCTTTTCAAATAACTGAAAAAGACCAAAAAAATCAAAAAACCAAAAATCCGGACAAGAAAAGATATTATCTTTGGCAGCTATCGAGTCGTGTCGCCTTCGAACAGAGCACTGTATTTCACATCCATTGGTTGGGTTATAGTTTGACTTTAGGAGCTGTACTCATTATCTGAGTTTTATCTCCACCGAATGGTTAAGCTTCCAGTCCCTATGGAGCCTCTATTGATGCCTCCTGTGTCATAGAGATGTCCCAGTTTGTATATCGAGTCTATGCTGCCTTCATTCAGTCACCATACATCGTTATGCTCTTGTTCGAAGGAAGTTGAAACCTGAGTCGGCCATTCCTCAGTTATCTTGACTTTGCATGTCGGCCATTCCCGGTACAGTTACTGGTTTGTGCACCTTATGATCGATTTCTTCCATATTATACAGCCTTGATGAGTACCTCGTGTTGGATGATGGGGGATGCCTTAATGCCCTCCTTCCAGCGGATTTCATCCCATCGACTTCAGATCATTTATTCTGGGATTGGAGTCTAGAGTCATTTTGAGTGCCTTGAGACTTGCAGTCATCAGTGGCAGGTTCTCTCACCATCGACAGTTTTGGGAATACATCAATGTCCCCTGATCGATGGATTCTCTCAAATGTTCGACCTCAACACATTTATTCACACTTGTTAGTTTTCACTCTAGTACCTTGATTCCCATTTACATTATTGGTGGGTGATCTCGCATCTGTTAACGGTATACATCAATGACCGGTAATCAGACGATGGAATACTATGTTTGACCTCGACACCTCTATTCACATAGTAGGACATGTACTCATAGCGGTTTGTGTAGAAGACCTTCCAGTTTGGTGGCATCCACTATATGCTACCTCCTTGATCGTGCTAGTGTTCATGAGATTTCAGCTCTCGTGACTTGTTCCAGTATATGTCAGACATTTCCAGCCACTATGGAGACCTTGATCTGTTATATATCTTCAGCCTATGTGGAGATTATTGTACTTTGTATATCTTCATCATGAAGATTCTGATTTATGTATATTGTACGTGGCGATGACCACATATGTTCTATCATGTTTCATGCATATTCATGGTCATTGTACTCTTATGTATCCGGGACTGCTATATGTATGTGCAGTTATATGCAGAGTTGTATTATGGTATTATGCTGATTGGGTGGCTGGTCTTCCATTTGGGTACCTTCATCACTTCACTTCAGGGATGGACTTATAATGTATTTCGGCCATCGTATAACCCCTCTGATCTCATACATTAGGGGGCATCTGTTATAGCGGATTTCACCACACTAGGTGAATCACACATTGTATGGCCTTCCCCTATCCCGCTGCAGACTCATTATTCCCTATGGACCATTTATTGCCTTTTGATGTATCATTGACCATCCCTAAAAACATTAGAAAAATGATATACGCGGCCTTTTCCCCGATAATCGCGTACATACGCGGATATTCCCTCTATAGTCGCGTACATTGGGATGTGTGGATAATCCAAAACTGTTGGATAGTTCCTTGTCTTCAATTCGACTCATATGACTCCTGGCCTTCCATATGCCTTGAGATCGTACAGATTCGACCTTTCAGTATCACTTTGAAAAACTATATAAGGAACCATTGAGTCATTGAAAACAAGAGGAGAGAATTGAGAGTACCGAAACTATAGTCCATTGTTGCCAGAACTATACTTGAGTCTACATCCCTTTTTCCCTTTGGAGCACTGTTGTGTTCTTCCCAAGCTTGCCTTTGTTAGTGAGCTTGCTATCGGAGTGATGGAGGATTGAGGTGGTGGAGGCCCAAGTGGGGGATTCAGTTTCTCCGGTTCACAAACGTGCCGTTAGAGGTTGTCACTTGTAATATCTGATTCATATTAATAGAAATATCCTTTCCTGTCCAATAACGTGTATTTGAATGAATGTTGCATCCATTGGAATATGTCAAATGCTTATACATTATTGATTATATATGCTAGAATAAATCTAACACCATGAAATATAGTATGCTTGTATTGCTTACTTGTTGTTGAGGACGTGCTATAACAATTCAAGCTGAAGATTGGAAAGCTCAACGGGGATCTACTACAACCGTCCGGAATAAGGTACGAGGTTCGATCCTTTAGTGTTAGATGTTTTTATTTCTATTGCATATTGGGAAAGATTGATTTCTGGAGTCTAGCTGTCTGTTGTGGTACCCCAAGCCATAGGAATTTCTCTCCGTAACAATCATCGATCCTATTTTCAACCATACTTAAGCAGGATTGAAAACCAAGAGTTCCGTATGAGACTGCCAGATGATGTTGATATACCAATCAATCCATTACCAAGGGAGGGAATATTTGCCGAGGGGAATATGGAAAACATTTCCATTACTATTCCTCTCAACATCTTTGAAAACCCAAATGTTGTGGAAAATTTATATATCGGTGCAAATTGCTCTCTAGAGGAGACTGCTATCTATATAGCCTTATTTAAGGAATTTCGCGACGTGTTTTCCTGGTTGTTAACACTCAATTAAAATTTGGGTATGAGTGTTCCTCACGTTCTTCGGCCTAGTCAAGAAGTGTTGAGAAGGAAGTGAAAGGATATGATGGCATACACAGAGTAACTCTCAGCAGCAATATAGTCTGTGGATCGGGGAAGCAGAGCCAAGAGGAAATGTTGGATGCGTTGGAGGCGTTAAAGAAGAGTCTCGATCGAAGGATGAAAATGACCAGAGGGAAGATCAACAGTATCAAGCCATTTCACACAGAGAACCTTCCTGATTGAAAGTCACTTTTTAGCCTTGCAAAATAGTTTAAATATCAAACGCATCCAATGATCAAGATTGGAGCCCAAGGAGATCTGCGGCTGAGAGCCATTTCACATCCCAAACTTACAAGGAAGAAGATGCAAATGCAGAGTGCAAAAAGTGGTATGGACCATTTGGATCGATGGTGGTTGTGTGGGTAAAGGTATATTGGTGGCTATAATTCATTTCGTAATATGGAGTAGCACGGGAGAAAACAAAACCTCACTACGTGAAGAGGGGTGGGGTCCGCTCAGATCCACGATCATGAAGGAAGTCGATCCCGATTAATGATCAAGCTGCATAATCATGAAGTAAGAATAGGTGTGGCACTAAGAACCCCATAGATATATGGTCTAATATCGCAAAGGGTAAATCTACAGTTTGAGTCGTCTGGGAGATGCACGAAAGTTATATCGTGTAAAAATCTATAAAGAGGCCCACACGAAATTGCAAAGATTTGTTTTTTTCTAAAACCTCGAAGCTGTTGAATATCCAAGCCACATCCAGAGCGCTATCCCAGAGTAGCCAGGGGACCATGCTACTGAACAAGGTAGGCCCATGATACTCTCTCAGTATTATTTGAAAATTGACTCAATGGAGGTGGTGGGGGTGAGAGATGATATAGAACCTGAGGCAGCAGGTAGTAGAATGGAAGAAAACCTGTTAGATACAAACATTGAGGTTTTTGATACGATCCTAATGGGAGAAACTATCAAAACCACTAGGTTAAAATTGGAAGATCATAAGAACTGAGGCATAGATACCTGTGGTGTTTTTAAGTCTTTCTTTCATTTTTTCCCTATCAACTAAACCCCCCAGTGCCCTGAACTTGTCGAGTGGTTCGCAGACAATTTCTCTGTCACTGAAGGAGTTATTATAAATAAGTCTAAGTCTAAAATCCTCTGCTCAGTTCAAGCCTCTGTCATCCACAAAACCCTGGATATCCCGAACGCATTTTTCCATATATCCCAAGACTATCGAGAAGTAGACATTATATGCTATTTTAAAAAGTCCACTGATGAAAGTAAATAAGCCTTCATGAAGACCTGTTCTAAACCTGATGGTGAACCCATTGACATATCTTATCCTATTGACCTTAGCCAATTCAATGAAGAAACACAGTGGTGTATATCCATGACCTTACCCTATTGACCTTAGCCAATTCGATCTAGATACTGGTGCATACATCCCAGAGTCATTGTTGAGTCTTTTATTTATTTTAGATACTTGCCCAGCCGAACTCGAATTTCTTGGACAATCAGGATAGTCTTGTCTCCTTAAGTTTGATGAGTTCTTAGCCAAGAACATCCGTTCTCAATTATATAACTTCCATGATGCCAGAATGTTTAGGTTCTAGTCCTTTTTTCTGAGGATGTTCATAGCCTATAATGAGGAATATTTGCAGGTACCTGAATTGGAGATCACTACTGAAATGGCCACTGATTACTGTAAATTCATGAACCAGTTGATAGCTGAAATATATGAAGTCTTCTTTCAAGAGAGGGTGCCTAGAGTGTTTCCTGAATTGAGGCAGATGCTGCAATTGTCAAAAAGCAAGAATATAGGGGACTAGTTCCTCTCATAATTTGGAACAACCATAAGGTTGCATGGTTTCATACATCCACCCTACATCCTGCCGGATTTCTCAACCCCCAAGGTTTTCCTCTTGCAGTTGATCCAGCAAAAGCTTATGGTTGAAGAGGAACACTTCTTGAACTTCAGGAAGAGTTCAAATTTGATTTTTCCTTGGAAATTAGGACCATACATAGTTAGAAGTAGGGCTACATCACCCCTAGTCTCCAACTTGCTCAGAGGCATGGAATTTTCCCAAGGGAAAGAAATAAACTATGACCCTCACCAGGTGATCTCTAAGAGGAGAAAAACTCACAAATGTCGGCCCTTTGAGCACACGAAGGTGCCTGGACTCAGAGAAAAGGAGAATTGGGATGATTTCCCTAATCCTACCCTAATGGATACCAGTGCTAAGCAGGATACGGGGTCACAGCTACTAGGAGCAGTTTCTCCCCAAAAAGAGTTGGATACAATAGTTGTGATTGCAGGGGGATACTCATCCTTGGTCAGCTATTTGGCAAGTTCAATCAAAAGAGGGAGTCCAAAGCTTATGGACACTGAAGAAGTGGACACTGCCAGCACACCCAAGAAATAGAAAGTGGAACCCCGACAGTAATTGGTGCAGGATAAAAAGGGACAGGAAAAGAAGAATAATTTAGTAAAGGTATAGTAACAGGAGGAGACTGAGGCAGCCAAATTGCAACTACAAGAGTATGTATTCGACGGACAGACTCCAAATGAGCATGCATCCAAAGAGGAATGGTTGAGGTCTTACTAAGAAAGGGCTGACAAGACCTTTGAGGAGACAACAAAACTACACCACAAAGCCTCATGGTTGCCTCAGCACAATGTGGCACTAAAAACTGGGATCATGCAACTAATACCCTCAACTTAGCCTTGGAAGTGGGGAACAAGGTGTCTGAGGTCAATGTAAGCCTCTCAAAGGTTCCCACTTTCAACATCATACACCTGAATAAAGAGACTGGAGATATACTAAATACCAAACTACTTAAAGCTACCATACTATTGTCCAAGTCGAAGGATAGTAAAGCGAAAACTTTGCATTTTTTAAGAAAGTTGAGAGTAGAGATTAAAGCACCAAAGGCCCAAATCAACAACTTACAGAAAGAAGCTATACATATGGAGGGATCTACACAGAAAGGGAGTTTGGTCCAGAAAATGCTCGATGACAGAGATAAAGAGATACAAACTTTGAAAAAGAAGTTAAGAATCCCCGGCACCCAGCTCGCTCAAGCAGATGAATTGGCAAACTTCGAAAGGGAGAAAGAGGCATTGAATTCTGAGCTTATTGATTACAGGGGTAAGCTACTGAATATTGAAGAAAATGGGAGGCAATGGGTGGCAGATATCCAGCTCTTGAGGAATAGCGAAGTGGAGTTAAAATCTAGACTAGCAACGAAGGAAAGTGAGCTTTAGAGAAGGAACACACAGAAGGAAATTCATTCCACAGGTACGACTGGAGAAGTAGACACCAACTCCCTCTCCAAAGAAGTGTCCCATATAGACCTGAAATATATTGAGCTCATTAAACTGAAGCAGCAGGTTGAAGAATTGGAAAAGGAAAGAGTCAAAGAGAAATAGGGTAGATAAAAGAATGAAGAGAAGTGCCGAGAACTGACTCAACAAAATGATAAGTTGAGCCAACAAGTGATCGAAAAAATTTCCTTGCAAGGTGCGAAGCATCTGATATGGGACCAAATCATCATAGAAGTCAACAAGTTCCAACGATATCTCGATGTTATTGAAGACCTGAAATTTGCTATGAGAGAGGCCAGAAAACAAGTCCAAGTAGTAGCGGCTGAAGTGAACAAAAAAAATTCAGAGACTGCAGAGAGTGCCATAACCTTCCTGAGCTCCTTGTCAGACGAGGCCACTAACAAATACAGTCTTCAAAATAGGGTCAGTGTTGTCTCTGAAGCCAGAAATTTGATAGCCAAACACAGGATTACGGAGATAGTACAGGCCAAAATAGAGGTTACTGAGCACAAATTCCCAGAGGTTGTCATGATGTTCAAACCATTGACAAGCAAGGGGCACCCCTTTTTCTGGGAAGAGATGGGTCCTTTAATGTCTCAGAAGGATTATAAGGAATGCCTAGTGCACTGCTAATTGGATCACAACAAATTTGGGGATATGCAACAAGCGTTGTCGAGGAAGGTCATTTTTGACAAGTTGCCCAGTGATTTCAAGTTATGGTTCGAATTTAAAGCCATGTGCTCCAAGGTCCCCAGGACCTCATACCTGGAAGCAATGGAGCTCAAGGTGCAAGCTTATGACATGGTTGTTGCGCCCCTACCTGGTCCTGATGCATGGAGGATCATCCGCCAATATGGGTCATCCAAACTCAAAGCACACCAGCAAAAGTAATGATGATAGTACACGCAAGATTTTCCAGGTGTTGCATGCCTGCCCTAACGGCCGTTTCTCTCAAAGGGGTCTATACAGTCATCATCCACCTGACAGGAGTATGGGATGCTCTTTTGCCTTTTTCTTCCCATGTCCCACATTTCATTTTCTGGCTGTTTCATACAAGCCACATCCAATATGCCACCTAAGAGGCTGTTAGAATGATTTCCTTCTATTGTAATGAATTTTGATTCCCAGATTTCGGTCTAAGGAATCATGCTACTATAAATATACCTCCTGAAGAAGGAGAAGGGGTTAAAACCATTGTAATTTTTCTATGTGTGTTTTTCAAGAGAATTTTAATATAATTGTAGAGCCGAGATCGGTGTTTTTCATATAGGGATTCATGTGTCGTTTGCACTTACAGTATTTTATTTCCTTTCTTATGTGAATGTTATTCCATTTTTCCTTTCCATTTTGTTTTCTTTCATATCTGAGACTTAGGGTATAACAACTCGGAATTCATACTTGCTATGCTTCGTCTATTGTTTCAGGTATTCACCAAAGTTTCTTCTAAAGTTAATAAATAATTCATTTCTTACAATGCTCTATGTTCATGGTCTGTTCATGTTCCTCCTGTCCACTAAACAATTATAAATCGACTGTGATCGAATGGCTACCTTGCCCCTGTGTTGAAATCGTTTACATTTAAGTTCTGACTATTTTTGTTGTATCTTGACTCCATCTCCCAATGGTGTTGTGTTTTGTTTCAACCAATTTCACAAACAATTTATATTTTCACTTGTGTATATTGTGGAAATTGAACCTAGGTGTTAGAACAATTACACTCAGAAAAATTGCCAATTACACATGCAAATTACACACAAAGGAGACTGAATATGGAGCAGAACACTAATCTGTATTGAATAAGTGTACAATAGCCAACCCTATGAATTCATAGTCTACCACAGTAAATAATTACATGATATATTAGAAAGCATAAGGATGCCATTCGAATTTGGTCAAAAGGAGGCTTACTAAATCTAAGCAAATCCGCCATAGGTGAATAAAGAAGTTTCCAAATCTGTCTAGGAGCTCACGAATTGGAAAAATTAATTAGGAAAGCTAATATATTATGGAAGGAAAACTCATACATCCTTTTCTTAGGAGAAAAGAGTGGAGGATGATGAGGACAAAAAACAAGTTAACTTCACCTAGTCAAACTTTCCCAATTGCATTAAAACTCAGTAAAAGCAGGCAATAAAGCAGAAAAAGCAGACATGCGCTAGGAAGGCTAGGAATAAAGCAGATTTGATTCCAAGTGGTTTCCCAAGTGCTCCATGACTCAAATTTAGCAAGTTTTACCACTTTGGACATGTGGAGGACAACTTGCATAAGGTGGAATATGGAAACTAGGAAAATAAGACAAAAAATGGATTAATTAATGTCTAAGGTAGCTAACTATGGGTTAATTATTATAACACCCCCCCTTAAGCCTGAATTATGAGTAAAATATCAGAAAATTATAGGGCCTAGAAACAAGGCTTAGTCACCCTTTACATACTGCATGTCCATTTAACCAAGGAAAGAGGCAAAAACACAGCAAGAAAAATCCTCCCTTAAACATGGACAGTAAAACAAAATTTGGAAATCTTGTCATCACTCATGCTTCACAGCATGATCAGCAATCCCCAGTAGTGATTTGAGATTGCTGAATGTCTTCTCACAAAAAACTTTGGTGAAGATATCTGCTACTTGTTCTGAAGATGAACAGAAGAGTAGGTGAATGGTGCCATCATGCACAAGCTGTCTGATGTAGTGCATATGGATCTCAATGTGTTTGGTTCTCTGTCTCTGAATTGGATCATTAAAGATTCAAATGGTACTCTGATTATCACAATATCTAGTATTTGAGTATTTTGATTAGAAGCCACACTCACCAATTAACCCCTGCAACCATAAACATTGAGTTGCTGCATTTACAACTCCTCTGTACTCTGCTTCTGTAGATGAGAGTGCAATGGCACTCTGTTTATTGCTTGACCAGCTGATTGGTCCTTCATCAAGCATGAAAACATATCTTGATGTTGACTTTTGATCTGTTTTTTCATCTGCCCAATCACTGTCAGTAAATCCAATCAAATTAAGATCAGATTTAGGTTTGTAGAACATCCCATGAGTCCTTGTTCCTTGAACAAAGTTAAGGATCCTTTTGGATGCTCTCCAATGGTTCTCATGAGGCTGATACATGTATATTGAAGCCACACTTTCTGCATAATAAATATCAGGTCGAGTATGTGTAAGGTACAACAAACACCCAATTAGTTGCCTATACAGTGTATTGTTTACCATAGGTGAAGAATCAACTTCTTCAAGCTTAACTCCTGAAAGGAAGGGAGTCTTGCTTGGCTTGCAATCCTTCATGTTGAACTTGTTTAGCAAATCCAAGGAATACTTGGACTGATGTACTTTTATTCCATGTTTGGTTGGAGCAATATCGAGCCCCAAGAATTGGCTCAATAACCCCAAATCAGTCAAAGAGAATGCATGGTTCATTGCATCCTTCAAGTAGGAAATTTCATCCTTTGAGCTTCCTGTAATGAGAAGGTCATAAACATACAAGACAATAATAATTAATGAACCATGAATAAGCTTCAAATATACATTAGGATCTCATTTGCATCGAACAACATTCAATGATAGCAGAAAGCTATCAATCTTGGCATACCAAGCCCTGGGGGCTTGCTTAAGCCCATACAATGATTTCTTTAGCCTGCACCCAAGAGATGTATTAGTAGCAAATACTTGAGGCTGGTGCATGAAAATATATTCAGAAATATATCCATTCAAGAAAGAACACTTCACATCCATGTGATGTACCTCCCACTGCTTCGAAGATGCAATGCCTAAAGCTAGCCTGATGGAGTCCATCTTTTACATTGGTGCAAAGGTCTCATTGTAGTATATGCCATGTACCTATGAGTATCCCTTGGCTACCAATATTGCCATATATTTAAAATTTGAACCATCAGCAGCAAATTTGGTTTTGTAAACCCACTTACATTGAACTAGCTTCCTCCGTGGGGGTAGATCAACCAGCTCCCAAGTGTTGCTCTTCTGGAGTGAGCTGAACTCTTATTTCATGGATGTTTTCCATCTTGGATCATGTGCTACATATTCATATGTCTTCAGGTCTGATTCAACAATCAGATATCATTTCTCTACAAACAAACGGTCTTTCATGCACAGAGCACTCTCAAACAGAGATCTAGTCCCCCTAGGATCATTAGGATTTCCAGCTAGTTCTCCAGCTGTATGAATGGTATTTGCTGCCCATTTTTGTATTGTGGGACTGTTAGGATATGAAATTAAATCATAATTATCATACATATCACAATCAGAAAACTCAACTATCTCTTCACTTACATTCAATGGTTCTAGTGGTGAAGAGGATTCTCCAACTTCCACTGCTGCTAAATGCTCTTCTTGGAACTGAATACTCCTTTCAATGAAGGATTTGTTTGTGATAAAATTGATAAGATTGTACCCTTTTTAATATTCAGAGCACCCAACAAATAGACACTCTTGGATTTGGGGCTACAAAGCCTTCCTCTTTTCTGTTGGAATTCTAGCCCAAGCCCTTGAGCCAAAAATCCTGAAATGGGTCACATCTGGCTTGTGCCCACTCCATGCTTCAAAAAAAGTCATACCATCAAGCTATTTATGAGGCACCCTATTCTACATATATGCTGTGAATTTTATAGCTTTGGCCCAAAATTTTGGTGGCAAAGTCTTAGCCTCCATCATGCAGGTTGCCATCTCTTTCAGTGATCTGTTCTTCCTCTCAGCAACACCATTTTGCTGTGGTGTGTAAGGGATAGAATGTTACATATGAATACCTAGATCTAAAAAATATTGAATGAACTCATACTTGACATACTCACCAACATGTTCAGATCTGAGGACCTTGAGTTTCCTCCCAGACTGATTTTCAACCAAAGCCTTAAAGACTTTGAAGAGGCAAAAAACTTCAGACTTGTGTTTCAGGAAGTAAACCCAGGAATACCTGGAAAAGTCATCTATGAATGTCAATGAATATTTGGCCTGACTCATTGACATATGAGGAAATGGGCCAGAAACATCACTATGGATCAACTCAAGAGGTGTAGAGGTTCTCTCATGACTAGCTTTCTCAAATTTATGCTCTGGGTGTTTTCCTAAGATGCAACCTTGACAGACTCCTTTGGAAAACTTAATCTTTGGTAACCATATGACCATTTATTTTTCACTAATATCAGAAAGATACTTGTAATTAAGGTTTCCAAATATTTCATGCCAAATCCTGCTTTCCTCATTAGCATGAATCAGAAGAGTAGAGGGGTTTGAGTAGGGTAGGAAGTGTGAGAACATGTATACCTTTGAAGTGTGATTTGCAACTCCTTTTGCAATGACTTTACCACTTGAGATCTCTGTAATCTCAGCTTCATCATGGGATAATATGACCTTCTTTGGAGACCCCATGTGGGTCATTTGATACACTGATAAGAGGTTAGAGGGAAGACCTAGAACATACAATACATTGCTGAACTTACCATGGTTAAGATCAATCCTGCCTTTTCCCAAAATTTTAGTGTGAGGGTCATCTCCCAGTACAATTGGTGGGCCTTTCAACATGTCAAGTGAGGTGAATGCCTCCTTGGTCGAAACCATATGTCTTGAAGATCCAAAATCAATGATGAAACTAGGTGAGCTTGATGTGCCAGCAACCAATGCATGAACTCTCTCTCTGTCTTCTGAATTTGATCCTCCTTCCCTCTTCTTTGAGTTGTTAGGAAGGGATATGCCATTCTTCTCGAGGAGTTGGTTCAGCATGTCGATTTGCTTCTTCATGCAGGAGCTTTCAGGATGATTTCCCTTACTGTAGTATGCGCACTTGCTCATTTCTCCTTTGTTCTTCTTCTTCTGCGGGTTCTTCTTGGAACTTTGGGGCTCCTCTGGAGACTTGTTCTTATCTCTCTTTTGCTCAGGTGGCTTCTTAGATTTCTTCTTTCCTTTTGAATCCACCCTCGAATCTCCAAAAACTAGAGCTTGGTCTTTGGAAGGTTTGATGGTGCCCATCATCACCAATTTATCTTGTTCTTGTGTGAGAGATTCCATGAAATCTGCAAGGCTAGGCATTTTCCAGGCTCGAGCTGTCAACTTTGTGGCATGAAAGGTTGAGACAAACACTGAATAGTTAGGGCCAAGCTTAGAGAGTATGGCCAAAACAAGTTGCTCCTCCTTCTTTTCAATCCCACACTGTTTTAGCTGCAAAACAAAGGCTTTGAACTTGGAAAAATAGAGTTGCAGGGATTCAAAGCTATTAGGACTCAAGGAGATCAATTGATTTTCAATTTTATGTCCCCTCATCTCATCTGTCTTACCAAAAATCTCAGCAATATTCTCCCATACTTCATTTGGTGATGTTAATCCATCAATATGGAAAAGGAGGTCTCTGGATATGCTCAGACACATGAGACCATAGGCCTCATCCCTCCTGTTGTGCCATTTAATTTTCTCTGCAGTTGCATTGGGCTCTGCTTCTGTTGCCATAGTCACTTTGTAGAGGCCTTTCACTCTCAACAGTATCTCCATCTCTGATGTCCATTCAAATAAGTTAAAAGGATTTAAGATGATCTTCTGAGATTGATCCGTAGCTCAGAAATTGTCCCTTCAGTCAGCAGAATGCTCCCAGTCAATGATGTAAAACCTGCAATAAAAAATTGGAAGGAGATAAATTGATCTACAAAGGATCTGATACCATGTGAAAATTGAACCCAGGTGTTAGAACAATTACACTCACAAAAATTGCCAATTACACATGCAAATTGCACACAAAGGAGACTGAATATGGAGCAGAACACTAAGCTGTATTGAATAAGTGTACAATAGCCAAACCTATGAAGTCATAGGCTGACACAATAAATAATTACATGAGAGGTTCAAATGCATAAGGATTCCATTTGAATTTGGTCAAAAGCAGGCTTACTAAATCTAAGCAAATCCCCCATAGGTGCATAAAGCAGTTTCCAAATATGTCTAGGAGCTCACGAATTGGAAAAATCAATTAGGAAAGCTAATAGATGATGGAAGGACAACTCATACATGCTTTTCTTAGGAGAAAATAGTGGTGGATGATGAGGACAAAAAACAAGTTAACTTCACCTAGTCAAACTTTCCCAATTGCCTTAAAACTCATCAAAAGCAAGCAATAAAGCAGAAAAAGTAGAAATGCACTAGAAAGTCCAGGAATAAAAAAAATTTGATTCCAAGTGGTTTCTCAAGTGCTCCATAACTCAAATTTAGCAAGTTTGACCACTTTGGACATGTGGAGGACAACTTGCATAAGGTGGAATATGGAAACTAGGCAAATAAGACAAAAATTGGATTAATTAATGTCTAAGGTAGCTAACTATGGGTTGATTATTCTAACATATATATATATAGAATTGTTAACATTTGGAGAGAGATCCCTCTCGGAAGAGCAAAAGGCCAGTTATCTCTTTGAAAGTAGTTTCGTTGTTTCCTGGGAGCGAGCCTTCCGCAACCTTTGGTTCGATTCTAGTGCTAACAAACTGGCATTGTTGCCAGGGACAAGATTGAATATCATCCCTATGAAGAATGACAAATATTCAAAGGATAAATGGTTTTTGTGGGAAAACAGGGATTCTTACGTGTGAAGAAGGTTGTATGATTTGCTCTCATGACTCCACCAAAAGATTATGGGAGGAGATTCCACTAAGGAGACCGGTGATCATAAAGACAAGATTTCTGGGGATAGATAGAAATTTATGAAGTTGCTAAAATGTGGTACATTTTTCCTAGTGACTCCAAGCCTGCCTCAACCATTATCGCACTAGATATCATGGCTCCCAGAAAGATCCACACAAGAGGTAACTCTGATATCAAAACTTTTCTCAGTGTGGATAATCTAGAAAAGATACCTAGAAATAGGAATAAGGAGAAATTGGGTTCTCCATTATTTGATACTTCATCATCTTAGGCCTTGTACAGCTTAGCTGAACCTGAGTGGGGGGTTCAGGCGGAAAGGCTGCTAACCAAATCTAAGTCTGAATCTGACTTAAGAAAGGATGGGATAAACCCTAATACGCTGCAATCCTATCTGCTTGATTCTTTGTGGCTAAATCTAGAAACCTGACCCAAATTTGAAGAGATATCCTTTGTCTTTCAGAATACCCAAGTGCCCAATCCCCCATCCATTCCTAGCCAACTCGCCTCAATGGATGCTACCAGATTTGCCCCGTTAGCCCTACCTTTGGTCCTGCATGACCTCCCCATGAATTATGCCCAAAGGATTGCACTATACGATAGGGAGGGAAATGTTTCATCGAGGTACCATGTGGATAATTTTGATGACTTTATTGACCTAGAGGAGGTAGATGATGAAGATGTCAAGATGTGGTTATTTTCTCAAAGTTTGTCTAGGGAAGCCAAAAAATTGTATAAAGATTTTCCACCCAGGTCTATTTGCAGCTTCACTGGCTTTCAGACCATATTTATGGAAAGATGGGATGACAAGCAAAGCCCATTTCAGGTTTTGTCTCAATATAATAATCTCAAGAAGGGATGTTTTAAATGTTTCCATGAATTTTCTAGCCAATTCATGCGGGTCTACAACTCGATACCTATCGATATCAAACCTTCACCCGGGGCGGCTAAGCTTCATTATGCAGATGCCTTTGATAGCGATTTTGCTTTGCTATTAAGAGAAAGAAAGTCCAACACCCTCTCATCCATGTTCACTAACACCCTAGAAGTAGAGGCCAATATGATGTCATGTGGGAAAATTAAACCAAGGGCAGATATCGACAGGAGGAAGGGTAGAGAAGAAGCACACCCCTCTACTTCCGCTTCTTCATCCAATGATATAAAATTTGAGTTGATGCTCAAAACCATGGAAACATTGATGGACATGCTGATGGTAGAGGCCAGACCGATGAAATGGGAATGGAATGAGCCTCAAATATGGAATCCCAATTTTAGGCTACAAGTCCCTCCCCCACTCCCACCCAATAGACCAAGGGATGTGAGGAACCCTATAAACCCAGAAGAGTAGCCAATCAGGCCTCCTTTCCCTGAAAACTATGTGGCTGCAAAAGATGAAGTTGAGTCCACTGAAGATCACATCCATCATTTTGGTGACCTGGACTCTGAGATTTACTTGACCGAAGAGGAACATGATATTTTCTCCCAAGTAGATGAAAAGACCCTGACCGAGGAATTAGAGCAATATCATAAAGGGTATATGCATGCTATAGATGACGTCAAGAAGATAAAGCTGAGAAATAGGGATGTGGTCATACAGAATAAAGGTGGTGACTCTACTGGTGATGCTGCTATACATAAAGAAGGTTTAGACCCAGACCAGCCTTGTAGTAGTCATACCAATGCCGAGAAAGAAAATGACAAACAAAAAGGGCTGATGGTGCCTATAAATGTGGGAAAAGAGAGCAGTAATGTGAAAAGATTGGAACCAGTGGCACCTATCAAGCCGAGCAAGGCCTTCCCCACGTTTTACCTCCAAAATGAGATAGCTAAGATAAAGATCTTAATTCCTTTTAATGAATTGTTGAGGAATCAGGAATGCAGAGACACAATCACGCATATGATTGTGAATCAAGGGGAAGCTCACCCTGATATCTTAGAGCTAGATGAAGACAATCCTACTATTTTTCTAGGGTCTAAGATTGACAACATGGACATCAAAGATGAGGAGGTCCCCCCCTTTACATGACCTTGAATGTGCATAATATGGTGTTACACAATGCCATGCTTGATTCAGGATCCTTGCACAATCTGATGCCAAAAGGAGTGGTGGAAAGCATGGGGTTGGAGATTACTAGGCCTTACAAGGACCTATATTCCTTTGATTCTAACAGGGTGAAATTTCTGGGACTAATCAAAGACATTGTGGTTTCTTTAAATAATATCCCCTCTAAAATTGTAGGCATGGATGTCACCATAGCCAACATCCCCCCCAAGTTTGGTATTTTGTGGTCGAGATCTTGGACTTCGAAGCTAAAGGGATTCCTACAAATGTACATGACTTATGCTACCATTCCTATTTGGAACGAAAGCAAAAGGTTATACAGTGAGAAGAGGTTTCCTTACGTAGTGAGTATTCAGGCTCATCCCGACATCCATCATGTCTATTACATCGACACAGAATTAGGGTCCTCTATTTTCTTCAATGATGTAGCTCCTTGCAACTCAAAAATTGGTGGGCCACAAAAGGATGAAAAAGAGGTCAGCAAGCTAGAGGTCAAAGAAGGAAATCAGAAAGACAAAGGACTATGGAAAATGTATTTCGATGGATCAATGTCTAAAGTGGGTGGTGGCGTAGGTGTGTATATTATCTCCCCCATTAAAGATACCAAAGCTCACTCTTACAAGTTGATTTTTGAATTCTCTAACAATGTTGCAGAGTACGAAGCCTTCCTGTTGGGCCCACATGCGCTGAAAGATTTAGGTGTGAAAAGGGTCCAAATTTTTGGGGACTTAAGCTCATGGTAAATCAAGTGAATGATATCTATCAGACTAAGCATATAAAAATGAGAGCCTACTAGAACGAGGTATGGGATATGTTTGAGAATTTCTTCACCGAACATATAGTCCAAGTGATTCCCAGAGACGAGAACACAGTGGTAGACTCTCTAGCGACTGCAATGGGAAAATTTGAAGCTCCAGTGGCATGAAAGAAGAAATATAAGGTGGAGATTGTAAATGGACCTTCCATACCAGATAACACCATATATTGGCAATACTTTGAAGATGATATGCAGATCAAAATATTTCTGGATATGTTTGGTGAGTTTATGAATACTCACATTGATGAGGGTGTCTCTGACCCTGAAAACCTCCTAGATGTTGAAGGGGAAGGAGAAGAAGCCATCGGTATGGGAAAACTAAAAGAATCCTTCGGGGGAAAGGATATATTCCAATTGAAAATAAATCATATCCCTAGGGGCCTGGTCCCTTTAGAGTCTCTTTTTGACAAAAATGACGTAGCCAAAGAGCCTAAAGTCGAGCCCACAATAGATGCTACTGAAGATATAAATATCAGCACTAAAGAAGACCCAAAGGTTATAAAGTTGTCTAAGAAGATACCCACTGAATAAAAATATGGGTATGTGAAATTGATGAAGAAGTACACAGATGTGTTTGCATGGAGTTATGAATACCTCAAAGAGTATGACACTTCCATCATCCAACACACCATTCCAATCAAACCCGGAGAAAAACCTTTTAGGAAAAAGCTCCTCCTGGATCAATCCGAAGTTAGTGCCCATCAATGAAAAGGAACTGAAAAGGTTGTTTGATGCGAAGATAATAGTGACTTTGAGGTTTTTCAAATGGGTGACCAATTTGGTTCCTGTTCAAAAAAATAATGCAGAGATATGGCTATGTGTGGATTTCAGGAATTTGAACAAGGTCTCTTTGAAAGATAATTACCGTTTGCCTAAAATGGACTAGATCCTGTAGATAATGGTAGGCTCAGAAAGAATATCAACTATGGATGGGTTATCTGGGTACAACCAGGTGAAGTTGTTACATGAAGACAAATAAAAAATTGCTTTCACCGCACCTTGGGGTACCTTCATGTACGCAAAGATGCCATTTGGGTTGATGAATGATGGAGCAACTTTCCAACGTGCCATGGATATCGCTTTTTTAGAAGAGAAAGAAAAATTTGTGGTGATATACATGGATGACATTACTTTGTACTCTAGGTGGGCTAAATATCACATCAGAGGCTTGGAAAGAGTTTTCATTAAATGCAGAAGGTATGGCATTTCCTTGAACCCTAGAAAGTTGAAATTTGCTCTCGAAGAAGGGAAATTGCTCGGACACATTATCTCAAAGGAAGGGATTAGGATTGATCCACATAGGGTAAAAGGAATCTTGAAGGTTGAAGAACCAAGGAGCAAGAAATAAGTCCAAACATTCCTCGGTCAAGTCAACTTCTTGAGAAGATTCATCCCTAGCTTTGCTGAAATTCTGATGGACATTACCAACATGCTAAGGAAGGATCATGAAATTAAGTGGACAGTCAAAGCCAAGAAAGCTTTCAAAGGTATAAAACAGGTTATTTTAGAAGCTCTTGTATTGATTATCCCAGACTTTGAAAAGGATTTTTTGGTATTCTCTTATGCTTTAGAACACACCGTAGTGGTAGTGTTGCTAGAAAAGAATGATCGGGGTGAAGAACAACATATAGCATTCTTTAGTAAGATATTGAGAGACAGAGAATTGAGATATAGCATAATGGAAAAACAAGCATACGCCTTGGTTAAATCCTTGAAGGATTTCAGAATCTATCTTCTCCATTCCCACATCATCGCCTTCGTACCATGTAGTGTGGTGAAGAGCATACTTACACAGTCTGAACCAGAAGGAAAAAGAGCCAAATGGGTTGTGATGCTCCTGGAATATGACATAGAAATCAAGCCCAAGAAGTTGGTCAAAGGGCAGGTATTGGCTAGGATGATGACGGACTCCCATTGTGACTCCCTCCAGCTGAATTTTCTTGCTTGTTAGTTTGGTCCAGAAGAAGCTGAGGTGCAGGTGAAACCCACTTTCTCTACATCCCCTTGGTATGCTAACATTGTTTTTGTGTTGCAGAATTTACAACCCCCTGCTGGTCTAAGCAAAACCCGAGCTAGATCCATAAAACTGAAAGCTACAAAATTTTGCATCATAGAATAGTACCTCTACTAGAAAGAATCCGAGGGAATATTTCTGAATTGTCTTCTAGAGGACAAATCTTGAAGCATGGAAAAGGAGTTTCATGAAGGACATTGTGGAGGACATCATTCCTAGAAATTCATAGCAAACAAGATCCCGAGGGCAGGATTTTATTGGCCTTCATTATTCTCAGATGTTTATAAGGAAACAACAAGGTGTTACCAGTGTCAAATTTTTGAAGGAAAAAGGAAGGTAGTGTCTCTACCCCTCAACCCTATATCTGTGGAGGCTCCATTCTAGCAATGGGGGTTAGAATTCATCAGTGAGATAAATCCAAACTCCTCCAGACATCACAAGTGGATTATGACTGCCACTGATTACTTCACAAAATGGATTGAGGCCATACACTCCCATAGGTCTACAGAAGAAGTGATAATGGATTTCATAGAAAACAATATTCTGGCAAGGTTCAGCTGCCCAAAGAGAATCATCATTAACAATTCCCCTGCATTTAAATCCATAAAAGATGGTCAAATTTTTCCATCAATACCATATAAGCCTGAATCACTCTATGGCTTATCACCCACAGGGGAATAGATTGGCTAAATTTTCTAACAAGAGCCTTGTGAGGATTATTAAGAAGTTATTAGAAGATAACAAGAAAGCTTGGCACACCAAATTGAAATATACCTTGTGGGCCGACAGAATCAACACCAAAAGGGCCATTGGTATGTCACCATTCCAGTTAGTATATGGGGCCGAGGTAATTTTCCCTGCCTCTTTGGGTGTCCTAGTCATGAAATTATTGTGAGATCCATTAGATGAGCCAAATCCCATTCAAAAAAGGATCAACCAGATCATTGAGCTTAATGAAGTGAGGGACAAGGCTTATGATAAGGTCCAAATACACCAGGAGAAGATGAAGAATACCTTCGACAGAAGAATAAAAGAAGATGTTTTCCAAGTCAATGACTTAGTGCTAAAATGGGATGCTCCCCATGAGGATAAAGGGAAGAACAGGAAGTTTGACCATTTATGGGTAGGCCCATACCTTATTGCTACACATAGAGGAGACAACGCCTTCATCTTAAAGTATCCAAATGGGTCACGGTATGAAGGAGGAACTGTGAATGGGAGGTTCCTGAAGCATTACTTGGAATGAAGGGATTAGCATTCATGTATCGTAGTGTAAATACGTTTTGCATTTTGATCAGTACAGATGGTGAGTCATAAGATTTGAAGCCCTCAGAGAAGGCCCTAAGGTCAGAAGAGGTAACAATCCTTTTAAAGTTTGTTTTATTTCAGACAGTTAGATAATATGAGGTTCTCAATGGTTTCAGTACCTGGTCTATGGGGGTTCTTTGCTACCTCAATGGGAGGATAAAATCCCTCATGGATCCGGTTGTTAACAATCAATTAAAATTTGGGTACGAGTGTTCCTTGCATTCTTTGGCCCCATCGAGAAGATAGCGGAAGGTTCTAATGGCATATGCAAGGTAACACTCGGCACCAAGATAGTTTGTGGATCGGGGAAGCAGAGCTAAGAGGAAATGTTGGATTCATTGGAGGCATTAAAGAAGAGTCTCGATCGAACACTGAAGATGACCGAAGGGTAGATCAACAGCGTCGAGCCATTTCACATGGAGAACCTACCTGACCGAAAACCACTTTTTAGCCTTGTGAAATAGTTTAAAGCTCAGACGCATCCAACGATCAAGATTGGAGCCCAAGGAGATATGCAGCTGAGATCCATTTCGCATTGAAAACTTACAAAGAAGAAGATGCAAATGTGGATTGTGAAAAGCGGTATGGTCTATTTTGATTGAGGGTGTTTGTGTGGGAAAAGGTAGATCGACGGCTATAATTCATTTCGCAATCTGGAGTAGCACAGGCAGAAACAAAACCTCACTACGTGAAGAGGGGTGGGGTCCACTCAGATCGATGATCATGAAGGAAGTCAATTTCGATCAATGGTCAAGCTGCATACTCAGGAATTAAGAATAGGTGTGGCACTAAGAACCCCACAGATCTACGGTCTAAGATCGCGAAGTGTAAATATACGATGCGAGCCGCAAGGGATATGTGCAAAAGTTATATCGTGTAAAAATATATAAAGAGGCCCACACAAAGTTGCAAAGATTTGTTTTTTTCGAAAACCTTGAAGCTGTTGAATATCCAAGCCACATCTATAGCACCAGCCCGGACCAGCCAGGGGACTGCGATAAAAAACAAGGTAGGCCCGTGACACTGTCTCAATATTATTTGAAAATTGACACAATGGAGGTGGTGGGTGTGAGAGATGATATAGAACCCGAGGCAGTAGGTCGTAGAACAGAAGAAAACCTGTTAGATACAAACGTTGAGGTTTTTGATACCATCCTGATGGGAGAAACTATCAAAACCACTAGGGGAAAAATGGAAGATCGTAAGAATTGGGTTATAGATACCTACAGTGTTTTTAATTCTTTATTTCATTTTTTCCCTATCAACCAAACCCCCCAGCGCCCTGAATTTTTCGAGTGGTGCGCAGAAAATTTCTCTATCACTGAAGGAGTTATTATGAATAAGTCTAAGTCTAAAATCCTCTACTAGGTTCAAGCCTCTGTCATCCAAAAAACCCTGGATATCCCCGATGAATTCTTCCATATATCCCAAGACTATCAAGAAAAAGACATTATATGTTGTTTTAGAGAGTCCACTGATTAAAGTAAAGAAGCCTTCCTAAAGACCTGTTCTAAACCTGATGGTGAACCCATTGACCTATCTTACGCTATTGAACTCAGCCAGTTCAATGAAGAAACTCAGTGGTGTATATCCCTGGCTAGTCAGTTCCTAGCTCTAGATACCGATGCATACGTCCCATAGTCATTGTTGAGTCTTTTATTCATTTTAGATACTTTCCCGGGTGAAACCAAATTTCTTCGACAGTCAGGTCAATCTTGTTGCCTTAAGTTTGATGAGTTCTTAGCTGAGAACATCTGTTCTTAGTTATCGAACTTCCACGATGCTAGAACGTTCAGTTTCCAGTCCTTTTTGCTAAGGATGTTCATAGCCTATAATGAGGAAGATTTGTAGGTACTAGAATTGATGATCACTGCTGAAATGGCCACTGATTACTATAAATTCATGAACTAGTTGATGGATGAAATATATGAAGTCTTCTTTCAAGAGAGGTTGCCTAGGGTGTTTCCTAAAATGAGGCAAAGAGTGGATATTAAAGCACTAAATATTTGGATACAATAGTTGCCATTGCAGCCATACAGCCTTATGGTTGGATACAATAGTTGCGATTGCAAGGGGGATACTCATCCTTGGTTAGCTATTTGGAAAGTTCAATAAAAAGAGGGAGTCTAGAGCCTATGGACACTGAAGAAGTGGACACTACCAGCACGTCTAAGAAACAAAAAGTGGAAGCCGACAGGAATTGGTGTAGGCTAAAAAGGGACAGGAAAAGAAGAAGAATTTATTAAAGGTACAGCAACAAGCAAAGCCCGAGGTGACAAAATTGCAAATACAAGAGTATGTATTCGACAGACAGACTTTGAATGAGCATGCATCCAAATAGGAATGGCTGAGGTCTTACCGAGAAAGGCCTGACGAGACCTTTGAGGAGACAACATAACTATACCACGAAGCCTCACAGTTTCCTCAGCCCAATGTGGCACTAAAAACTGTAAGGGATCATGCCACTGATACCCTCAGCTTAGCCTTGGTAGTGGGGAACAAGGTGTCCGAGGTCAATGTAAGCCTTTTAAATGTTCCCACTTCTGAAATCATACACTTGAACAAAGAGACTGGAGATATACTGAATACCAAACTGCTTAAAGCTACCATACAACTGTCCAAGTCGGAGGATAGTAAAGCAAAAACTTTGAATCTTTTAAGAAACTTGAGAGTGGAGATTAAAGCACTAAAGGCCCAAATCAACAACTTATAGAAAAAATCTATACAGATGGAGGGATCTACACAGAAAGGGAGTTTGGTCCAAAAAATGATCAATGACAGTGATAAAGAGATACAGAATTTGAAAAAGAAGTTAAGAATCCCCAGCACCCAGCTCGCTCAAGTGAATGAATTGACCGACTTCTAAAGGGAGAAAAAGGCATTGAATTCCGAGCTTACTGATTGCAGGGCTAAGCTACTAAAGCTCGAAGAAAAGGGGAGGAAATGGGAGGCAGATATCCATCTCCTGAGGAATAGTGAAGCGGAGTTGAAAGCTAGACTAGCAAGGAAGGAAAGTGAGCTTCAGAGCAGGAACAGAGACAAGGAAATTCAGTCCATAGGTAGGACTGGAGAATCAAACACCAGCTCCCTCTCCAAATCCATGTCCCAGATAGGCCTAAAAGATACCAAGCTCATTAAACTGAAGCAGCAGGTCCATGAATTGGAAAAGGAAAGAGTCAAAGAGAAACATGGTAGAGAAAGGGCTGAAGAGAAGTGTCGAGAACTAACTCAACAAAATGATAAGTTGAGCCAGCAAGTGATCGGCAAACATTCCTTGTAAGGCACAAATCATCTTATATGGGACCAAATCATCATAGAAGCCGACATGTTCCGACCATATATCGATGTTATTGAAGACCTAGAATTTGCTATGAGAGAGGCCAGAAAACAAGTCCAGGTAGTAGCAGCTGAAGTGAACAAAAAACCTTTGGAGACTATAGAGAGTGCCATAACCTTAGTGAGCTCCTTGTCAGATGAGGCCATTCACAAATATGGTCTTCAAAATAGGGTCTCCATTGTCTCTGAATCCAGAAAGGTGATAGCCAAACACATGATGATGGAGACATTATAGGCCAAAATAGAGGTTACTGAGCACAAATTTTGAGAGGTCGTCACACTATTCAGACCATTGACAAGCAATGGGCTCCCCTTTTTCTAGGAAGAGATGGGTCTTTTAATGTCTCAGAAGGATTATAAGGAATTCCTAGTGCAATGCCAATTGGATCACAGCAAATTTGGGGATATGCAACAAGAATTGTCAAGGAAGGTCATTTTTTACAAGTTGGCCAGTGATTTCGATTTATGGTTCGACTTTAAAGCCACATGCTCCAAGGTCCCCAGGGCTTCATACCCGGAAGCAATGGAGCTCAAGGTGCAAGCTTATGACATGGTTGTTGTGCCCCTACCTGGTCCCGATGCATGGAGGATCATCTGCCAATATGGGTCATCCAAAATCAAAGCACACCAATAGAAGTAACGATGATAGTATACGAGATATTTTTTGGGTGTTGCACACCCTCCCTAATAGCCATTTCTCTTAAAGGGGTCTGTACAGTCATCATCTGCCTGACAGGAGTATGGGATGCTCTCTTTCCTTTTTCTTCTTGCATCCCACATTTCATTGTTTGGTTGTTTCATACAAGATGCATCCAATATGCCACCTAAGAGGCTGTTAGAATGATGTCCTTTTGCTGTAATGAATTTTGATTCCCAGATGTTGGTCTAAGGAGTCCTACTACTGTAAATATACCTCCTGAAGAAGGAGAAAGGTTTGAAACCATTGTAATTTTTCTGTGTGTATTTTTCAATAGAATTTTAATATAATTGCAGAGCCGAGATCGATGTTTTTGATACAGGGATTCATGTGTCATTCACATTTACAGCCTGTTATTTCCTTTCTTATGTGAATGTTATTCCAGTTTTCCCTTCCATTTTGTTTTCTTTCATATCTGAGACTTAGGGTATAACAACTTGGAATTCATACTTGCTATGCTCCATCTGTTGTTTTAGGTATTCACAAAATTTTCTTCTAAAGTTAATATAGAATTCATTTCTTGCAATGCTCTATGTTGATAGTTTGTTCATGTTCCTCCTTTCCACTAGAAAATTATAAATCGACTGTGATCGAATGGATACGTTGCCCCTATGTTGAAATCGTTTGCATTTAAGTTTTGATTATTTTTGTTGTGTATCTTGACTCCGTCGCCCAATGGTGTTGTGTTTTTTTTCAACCAATTTCATAAACAATTTATAGTTTCACTTGTGTATATATATCTGGCATTGTTAACATTTGGTGAGAGATCCCTCTTGGAAGAGCAGAAGGCCAGTTCTTTCTTCAAAAGTGGTTTTGATGTTGCCTAGGAGCGAGCCTTCCACAACCTTTGGTTCAATTTCGGTGCTAACACTGGTCATATGAGGAGATGCCATGCATAGATCCATCGATAGTCAAACATGAAATCCGAACCTATCCTGATGCCAAACCAGTTCAACAAAAACTTAAACTTGTCAATCCATGTAAAGAGGCAGTTTTCAAAGCTGAAGTTGAAAAGCTGTTGAAATCTATTTTCATTTACCCCATAGATTTGAGAGAATGGTTATCCAACCCTGTTCCTATCGAAAAAAAGAAAGGGATGATACGCATCTGTACTGACTTTCAAGATTTAAACAAATCCTGTCCTAAGGATAACTACCATACACCATTCATAGATCAAATCATTGATGCTTATGCAGGGTGTGAAGTCTTTTTGTTTGTGGATGGTTTCTTTGGGTATAATCAAATTCAAATTAAACCATAAGACCAACATAAAACAACTTTCATTTGTTCTTGGAGTACATTTGCGTACAAGAAAATTCCCTTTGGATTGAAAAATGCAGGGGCTACTTTTCAATGGGCAACAAATTTTTCTTTTCATGACATTAAGTCTATTTTCGAACCCTACCTCGATGATCCATTGGCACATTCTCAAAAGAGGATTAATCACCCAGATAACTTTGCATTTGATCTTTGACATATGAAAATATTATAAGATACATTTGAATCCCCACAAATGTGTTTTCTTTGTTGAGTCAGGTAGGCTACTTGGGTTCATTGTTTCTAGAAAAGGTATTCAGGTGGATCCCTTGAAAGTTGAGGACATAGTAAATTTTCCTACTTGTTCCATAAGGCTACTTCAGAGCCTGCAAGGGAAGTCCAAATTTCTCCAATGTTTTATCATGAATTATTCCAAGATCACCAAATTTTTCATGCATCTATTGAAGCAGGACACCCCATTTGTATGGGATGAAATCACACAACTTGCATTCGAGGCATTGAAGAAATATTTGCTGTTGGCACCTTTGTTGTGTCTGCCAAATTACTCTCATGACTTTATATTGTATCTAGCCGCATCTGAGTCGACCATAGGGGTAGTACTAGTCCAGAAGGATGATAAGGTCCAAGAGCATGTCGTCTACTATCTTAGTCGTGCTTTAGCTAGCCTTGAACTTAGGTATTCCCATGCCGAAAAGTTGCCTTTGGTAGTTGTATATGTTATTCAGAGGTTGTGTAACTACATCTTACTAAGGACTACGACAATAGTTACGGATGTTAATCCTTTCTAGTATGTTTTCTCCTAATAGATAGTTGGAGGCAAATTCAATAAATGGATAGTCATTCTCTAGGAGTGTGACTTAGATTTCCAATACACCAAATCTGCCAAATCCTTAGTTTTTGAGGAACTCATTGCAGAATTTCCTGTCGAACAAGATGTAGCCATCGAAGAAGACTCATTCATAGATGAGAACATCTTCTTGATTTCTACCTCTAACCCATGGTATGGAGATATACTTGTCTATATCCATACTCTTAAGTGTCCTACAACCTTTTCGTGGGAAGAATGGCACAAATTACGCTTACATGCAAAAAACTACCTCATTATTGGAGATAATTTATATCATAGAGGGGTAGAACCTTTTTTGCATCGATGTCTTACCCATGAAGAGGCCAATATTGTACTAAATGATTCCCATAGTGGAGTGTGTGGGGGTTATTTATCTGGGTTAGCAATGGCCCAGAAAATATTACATGCTGGTTATTTCTGGCCCACGATATTTAAATATTGTGTGGAAGCCATGAAGCATTGTCATCCATGTCAGATTTACACCATAAATTTGCGGTAATATCCTGGTTCGTTATTTCCTATCATACCCGTGGGCCCCTTCACTAAGTGGGGGATAGATTACGTGACATTCAACCCTGTTTCAGTTGGGGGGCACAAATACATCATTGTCACTATAGATTACTTCATGAAATGGGAAGAGTCAATGCCCACCTATAAGGCTGACGGGAAAACTGTAGCTTTTTTTGTTTTTAACCAAATTATCGCACATTTCGGTATTCCTAAAGAGATTGTCACTGACCATGGAAGTCACTTCCAAAAAAACATGATGACTAAATTGACCACTATACTAGGGTTTAAATAAGAACATTTTTCTTCTTTCTACCCACAAGTGAATGGTCAAGTTGAGGTAGTAAATAAGACCTTGAAGACTATTCTCAAACATACTATTAATGAAGCTAGGTCAAATCGGCACATCATGTTGTATCCTATACATTGGGCTTATCGAACCAATGTGAAAACTTCCATAGGGTTCTCACCTTTCCAACTTGTTCATGGGGTGGAAGCAGTAACCCCAGTTGAATGCAAAATATTGTCCTTAAATATTTCCATTCATGTGTTACCTGATATGACTGAGATTGAAGAACATTAGATACACTTAGAACATCTATATGAACAGCGTAGGGATGCGCTGACAAAAAACAAGATTCATAAAAATAGGGTGAAAAATCAATATGATAAATTAGTCAAACCTAGGATCTTTTTCTGAAGGGGAACTTGTCTTGCTCTAGGAGCAAGATAAAGAACCCTTGGGGGTAGGGAAGTTCAGGTCTATGTGGTTAGGACCCTATGTCATGTCAAAAGTTATAAAAAAGGGTGCATATGAATTAACTGATGTCAAGGGGAATAAGATGCCTGTGCCTATGAATGGGCTCTACCTGAAGAAGTACTATGCTTAGGCCTAGCACTTTTTCTTGTATTTTTATTGTATATAAATTTATGTACAAAATTTCACAGGTTTATGTTCTTATATCATCCATTGGCTATTACAGATGTCTTCTGAGTGGTTCTTAGGTTTTGTAGATGGCATTAGTCATCACACTTGCAAACTGGCTTCAGCCGCATTGGTTATTTACTCACCCTCATGACAGCTAGTTGCCTTTGGAGGTGCTTGCTTAGGTCCTACTACCAATAATGTGGCCAAATACAGGGATGTCATTGAGCTTTTATGGGATTCCTTGTCATGTGGCATCACCTATATGGAAGTTAGACTTGACTCTCAACTGGTGGTTTCCCAGCTCAATCGAGCTTATCTGGTGCGGAACCCTGTTTTATTACATTGGTTTATGCAAGTTAGGTTATTGGAAAGAAATTTTGAGTTTGTTACATTTAATCATATTCCAAGAAATCAAAATTCATTAACTGATGCATATGTGAATTATATCTTGGATTGGAACTTAACACATATTTCATAAAAATACACAACAGATACATTACAAAAACACATGTAAATAAACCGACAATATATATGTGTGTGTGTGTGTGTGTGTGAATATCTGTCCATATAGATAGGTCAAGTTTTTGATCCTCAGATCCAATTATAATTGTATAATATACAAAAAATATACAAAATTTTGATCATAGTCCATAAAATGCTCCTAAGTCTAAGCTTGACAACCCTTGTCATCCTAGTCATCATGCTCTTAGGCCTCTTCAGCTTGTTCAGTTGCAGCAGCCTCAGCGGCATCTATGTACACAAGCAGTCCCCTGGCTACCCTTCTCATAAGGTATATCCAGGTAGGTGGGATACCAACCACTAGCTCGTGCATAGTGGCAGGGATCTGCTCAATGCATAAGTTAGGGACTCTTTGGATAATCCTAACCATCTTACCCTCAAGAACCCTGATCAAACCTTAATCCTCTCCTGCCACTGGTCATACATACATACAAAGATGTCCATTAGGGTGGACTGCCGCAATATCTGTATTTTAAAACATTCAAAGGATTACAACTCTTATACATGTGTATATATCTTTATGACTAAAAATTCATAAAAATTTTAAAACTTGAAAAACCAAAATACTTGACACTTCCCATGCTCTTCCAGGAGGGAGGACAAGATCATTGTCACCCCAGAAATCCATCCCAGCATATGGAAACTGCTCCAGTGCTGGTAACTGTTGCTCCCATGATAGGTATAAATCATCATCGTACACACTCTAAACTGATCCACCATTACCCTAGCCGAGAAATATTTCTCCCCACCTACTCAATCTAGGATGATGGGGAGAGAAAGCTGGTAGAGGTACTATAGGAATGAGACCAGGCACTCTCTCAAAGAAAGAGGCCAATATTATGCTAGAATAACCGAATTTTCTCCATCGACCTCTCTTGCAGTCAGAGAGTTGCTTCTTCAGTATTGGGATTACTCTTGAGCACTAGTTAAATAAGGCTCCCTGTAGACATTCCACCGCAAGTCTCATTTGGTTTTGAGTTGCAAGATGAAGTGATGATGATCCTACAACCCTCACTGTTGTTCTTACCAACATCTATAATGGAAAGCTATGAATATGAACAATAGGGATGGAGGAACCCCTCTTCTGAGTACCAGGCGCACAGTAAGTGTCAATGTAGTAATGCACACTTAGAAGGGCACTGCCCCTACCTGTACCTTCCAAGTTGAGCGGAGCTCCCTGTCGTGACAAAATTGATATGAAATAGATGACTTCTAGTGTAATCTATAGAATTATACCTTGTAGGTAAAATGAACCTAGATCATGATCCCAATAGTTTACCAAAAACTCTAGTAAGCGGACATTGAATCGCATAGGTTAGGTACAAAATAATTTAAGCAACCCACTTTGTTACAATGCATTCACTGTGGGGGCACTTCAAAGAGCATATTGGTCCATGTCTTCATGTTCCCTTTCCCTCCACTCCAATACCATGTTTTAGCCTGTCAATCAAGCCATTTTCAAACATTCAATTCATTCAAAACACTTTGATTTTGGCCCTAAATAGTCTTTTCCTATGTCGCGCAGTATACACGACTGCCCTTTGGACATCTCGCATATCATACACGAATCGATTTCGGTAAATCCGCATATAAAATGCATGTACTCATATATCTACATTGCATACCCGCATATGCAGTGCACCCTTCCTAAAATTATCCTAAAACATCAATTTTTCATAAACTTAAATATTTGCTTAGATGAAATGAAAGAGCATGGAGAGTTATTTACCTCGTACTTGCAGATTTGAAAATTGTCTAACAGTTTGACCACAGCGAGCAATTCAAGGAATAGGTAAAACTTGTCTATATTGGGTAAAAATGTCAAATGATGAATTTGATTTCTATTTTTGCACTATTTATAGAAATTATTTCAAAAAGTGGGGTTTTAACCTATAGTTTTTAATTTTTATTAAAATCAAACTAATGCCATGTTATGTTCTTCCTACTAAAACATGTCCAAGGTTATTCAAAATCATTTTTCACTCATATAGGGTAGGATTTTGATCATTTATATGCATTGTTGCATTTATACTTAATCCGCTTTGACCCTAGAATTACTACTTTAACCACAGACTATGGTATTTAACAATTAGTACCTTATCTATATCATTGTTCTTCCTTGGATAGGGCTTCCCTTCCATGAGTGCCCTAGTATAGAACACATTGATTGTCTTTGGTAATCATGTCATATCTGTCATAGGTTTAGGTGAGCCTTCTTCGCTATTTTTCATGCCAAATTGAGCCTCATTTTGGTCTCTTTTTAGAAGCTATCCCATTTATAAGGCTCCCCTTCCTTATGGAGTTTCTTTAGGCCCAGGTCTAACTCCTCAAAATAGACTTGATTGTCGAGTAAACTTGTCCATTCAAGATCATTAAGAATATGTGAATAGGAATCCACATTGGTGGTATGTTATCTCTTTCTCAGACAATGTGGAATAATACAAGAAATGATCACTTTCTTTTCTACAGAATTTAGAAGAGTATTCTCAGGCATAGGTTTATCACTTTTCCAGACCTGAGGGGCTAAATTTATGGAAAAAGAACTCCCGGTATGAACTTAGTTTTCTCTTTTTTGTGCTCTGGACCTAATCATGAAAAAGATTCTGAGTGTACTTTATGTATTTGTCATGCTCATTAAACAAAAAGAACAAAACATCAATTTATTGTTGTAATCCCCATTCCTTGTACTCAAATGGATATTTCCAAGTGATCTTGCTTTACTTCACACTCATAAAACTCAAGCTATATGCTGCTCTTGAAGAAGCATTGGGTAGGTGGTAATTTAACCTTTTTCATTATTCCCTCTTCTCTTCAAGCTTGTCAAAAATGAAGAGAGACTTGAGTTTACTTTCCTAGACTCGTTAAAATTTAACAGGAAAGATATGGAAGAAGTTTTCTTTTTTTACAGTCGGTGGTAGCATGTCCTCCTTGAACATAGCACTTTCTGAACTTTCTGATACTCATGTCTCAGTGTACTCTTTCAGTTTAGCTATCACTTCAAGTTTCTCACTCCTCCACTTGTCATTTATTCCTAGGGAATCTGATAATGTCTCCTACATGACATATAAGTCTAGTTGTCCTATCTGCAAAGTTAAAATTTTCCTTGGGTCATCTTTATGCCATGCTTACTATTAAAAGATTTATCCCTATTTCTACTTCTTATCCTGATTCCATCATTATCCTATCTGATATCACTTGTGTCTATCTTCCTTTGTCTAGTTCCTAGTCACTCTTATGATCCATTGGAGGATCTATTGCCTTCCTCATCACAGCATGGTTTCTCATCAGTACTTCCTCAAGATGAAGACCTAGAGTTTTTGACGATAGTACCTTAGGATTCACTTTCATCATTGGTGAATTCCTTTGCTTCAATTGTCAATTCTCACCTATTGATTGAAAATCTATTGAATCCTTTCCATGTTCAACTTCGACATATTTGTTCACATGGCCTGGATTGTACTGGTTCCTTTGGATTTTGACAAAAACCTTAGGTTCAAATCTATAACCTAAGTTGCACAAGATTTTGTTGTGTTCACCTACACAACTTCTAGATTTTGAAGACTCATCATTGTATATTGTGGGTTCGATCCACCTTTGTAATATACATGGTCTTGTAACCATATCCTATAATGTAATAAAATATTGTAAAGGATCTAGTGTTCCATTATATTGAAAATAACATCCTCATATATGATTTTGTATATGACATTGACATGTACTTGTTTCAAGTAATTCCTCTACATCTTTGGACTTCTGAGTTCTCCAAGATAATGATTATAATGTATTTTATCCATCCCTTCCCTCTAAACTCACACATTAGGGGGCATCTGTTATCATCCAAAATGGCACTTCTCCATCCGAGTACAAACATTCCTCATGTTGGTACACAAAAGGACAAATTTGGATTGAAATGGACAAAAAACTATAAATGGGAATGACCTTTATGATGCATTATCCTCAAAACAGCCTTGTATATTTTTATTATGAATTTTGGGTTGCATACGTGACTATATGCATAGCAACCCGCATATGATACGCGAGTATTTTCATTGCAACCCACGTGTACTGGCATATGCGAGTTCCCTTTGAGGAAATCACGTATCATATGTGAGTTGCATATTTTAATACTTGCATATACCTTAATTCGACATTAAAAAATATAAATGGATATTAGCTGAGATTAGTTGGGCCTAATCCATAACTATCCCAACCATCTCAACCATCCCGACCTTCGAAGCTACTCTATTTTCCAAAGTATAAATAGAGGCCTTGGGGTGGAGACTAATCAAACAATTTTGGAGAGAAAAGTTATGCTGGTCGTATACCTTCAAAATATTGGAGCAGAAGAACTCAGAGTCCTTTGGTTGCAAAGGATTCCTCGTCTCAGAAGCTGGGTTGTATTCTTATCTTATTCGTCGATTGCTAATAAAAAGAATTGTTCTTCCAATCTTGTATTGTGTATATTTCATGTTTATTGGTTAATTAATATGTTTGTTTTAATCATTAATATGTTGTTCATCTAACCTCTGATATATAGATGCATGAAATATTACTTGAAGGATGTACTCTTTGCAGGTGAAGAGGTGCATCCCTAGAAGCTTTGGAAAGGAGTGGAGCGAGAGAAGATCAATCTTGGATCAACCATCGTTAATCCGGAGGATGAGCTAGGTATTTATCTAATCAAAAGTCTCGATGAAAGAGTTCTCAAGAATGTAATTTCCCAGGAAGCAGTAAGCAACCATCTATTAGAAGATCAACTTCAAGTGCTTCTAGCAAGGATGGCTAATTTAAAAGCTCATGTTTCCAAGGACGAGGTCACTATTAGATTTATAGAGCCATCATAGTTTGAGACAATAGTGATAGATGCCACGACATGGAAGACATTTATTAATAAGGTGGTTGGGTCCACTTAGAATGTTTGTCTTATTGACACATATTTTGTAATATTTATATTTCTCCTAAATTAGCGAGCTCACTAGGAGACAAATTCATTTTTTGTAACCGATTTGTTAAGTAATCCCAAAGGGAAGGAATACCAAAAGACATTTCAAATTGTATAAGTATAGGTAGAGTCAAGGAAGGAAGAGACTTTTCCATGCTATCTTTTGTGAAGTTTATTGTAAGAAGAACTATTTCCTTTTATAGTAAAGAAAAACCTTATTTTCTGTTGGATAAGGAGTTGTGAAGTTTCAAATGCATGCTATAGATTGGTTAAATGTTGAATTTTTTATGTTTCAACTTATTCTACGAACTGTAATATCGTTCTGACTTATGAATTACTTCCATGTTATGAATGAATTTCTGTTATTTTGATGAAACTTATGCAGTATATTGAGTAATGAATGTTTTAACCAACAACGATCTATCTCTATGTTTATCTTTCTACATATATTCAAGTATTTTGAATTATGAACAACTATTTGTAATATTCTTTATGCATGTTTTACATTACATTACCAAACAGTAAATATAATCGTATTCCCTAGGGATAGGTTAGATAGAATTAGTTAGAATAGCATAGTTGTTATTTGTTTGTGATTTAGGAGTAAAAGGGGAAATAAGATGAATGGCACGAACCTGTGCATCACATTGGGAACTCTTTGTTGTCTCTTTCGATTGCATTTACATTAGGAACTTGCATATCATATCTAAAAATAAAACTAAAACGGTGGGTCGGGCCGCAACTAGTAAAGCAAACTTAAATCGTTACTTGACTTACAATAGTTAGACCATAAACTGGACGGATTCCCCATATCAAACAATAACAAACTAATTGGGAACATTTATTGGGGAGAATCCCTATTGTTGTTACTTGATATTTCCCAGGCCTCAATACCTACGTAGTCCTCAACATGGTATCAAAGCTATATGTTGAGGTTAATTAATAGTGTCTAAGATGCTTGAGACAAAATACATCTTAAGGTGGAATGTTACAGGTGGAAATCTATACCTTAACATTAGAGGAAATTTGGGATCTAAAATGGGCCTTATAAGAAAATGCACCAACAATAAATTTTGTGAGTTAGAATTCAAGAACCAATAGAATTTCAATAAAATTAGTCAACCATAATGGTTGAATTGACATATTTGTCATAAAATAAAACTACTATTTTGTTCGTATTTTTGACATATCTCCCTGTGTTTTTACTCAAATTCCAAGCGGGAGAGCTCGTTGGATGATACCACACTGCATACCTTTGATAGACCCCTCTACCCCAAAAACAATAAATACCTGAAAAAACATGTTGATGACATCATCATCATGTTTTTTCAAGTATTTATTGTTTTAGGGGTAGAGGGGTCTATGAAAGGTATGCAATGTGGGTAATCGTTGGATGTAGAATTAAATTCCGCATCCAATGAGCTCCCCGCTCGGAATTTGAGTAAAAACACAGGGAGATATGTCGAAAATATGAACAAAAAAGTAGTTTTTTTCATTCTTCCTCCAAAATTAATAACTATTATTTTATTATTTTAACTATTATTTTATATTTTCCTTAGGAGGCCCATTTTATAGCTCAAATTTACTCTAATGTATCGTACTAGTAAGGGACCAAGGTGCTCATCACAAAACATATAAGTAGCCTAGTGACAAAGTACCTTGCTAACCAAGGGCTTGGGTTTGATTCCAACCTATCCAATTCTAACATGGAATGGAATAAAAATGTTGAGGTCGATCGGTGGAAGCTAGGATATCTATGTCAAAATGTGGTTTAATGGGTGGGGGGTATTAGAGGTATCAATACACATCTTCACATCAAACTAGAGAGGATACCAACATGAAAGGGGCATGTAGGTCAATGGTAGAGCATCCCACATGGTATGATATCAAAGTTAATTGAAAATAGCTAGGAGACCTTATCTAAAATTTGTCTTGAGGGGAGGGTGTTGGATGTAGCAATCCACAACTTGATCTCAAACTTGTAAGGACACCGATCATGAAAATGGGATGTGACTTGGTCATAGAGTAGCACACTAGCTAAATAAGGTCCTATGTTTAGGTTTTAGTTTCCTCAAATTTCTACAGGGTATGACAGCTAGAGGTAAAGAAACTCACTAGCTAGTGCAAGTCCTATGTTCGATTCTTAGTTAGTCCAAATGTCAACATACTATGACAACTAAAGGTAGAGGTTGATTGGTGGTGGATAGGAGGTCTACGCCAAAGTGTGACATCAAGGGGATTTTGGGGATAGAAATCCACACCTTGGTATCAAAGTGGTATGGATTCCCGTCGTAAGAGAGAATATATCTTAGAATCCTGGGTTTGGTTTCTATCCTCTCCAATTTTGAACACTTTGCGAACTCAACACTACTATATACAATTTCAATTCTAAATATTCTTAGTACAATGAATGTTCTAGTTGTTAGAAGTTGGAACATTTTTATCACATTTGAGGCATTTGTAGTTCTCTACGCAATCCCATGAGCAATGCACGAAGAGGGTTTCGAGTGTTAGGGTTGGTAGGAATGAATAGAAAAACTATATTTTATTATCTACCTTATTGGAAGGATCTATTAATATGTCATCTATTAGATTCTATGCACATATTCAAAAATGTCATCACTATTTGGATCCATGTCATGTTGTTACAACCACTCAAATGCCATTAAGGTCACTAAAATTTCGTCAATGAAAACTAAATGTCATTAGATCCATTTAGGTAATATTAATATGTTTCTCATATGCCATTATGAACATTTAAGTGCCATTAGTATCAGTCAGTGTCCTGAAGTATTATGTCATGCATTATTGTCATGGACATCGACATCATCATCATCATCATCAATTCCATATGGTAGATTAACATCATCTTGATCATCATCCTCATTATCATCATCATCGTCATCATTAAGTACATCATCAAAAAAATCATCGGCATCATTGTCATTATGGTGACTCATATGCCATTAGTGTTATTAATCACTCACCACCATTAGGATTCATGTCATGTAATTGTTAAGGTCATTTATATGTCATTACAATCATTTTGATGATAATAGGGTTGTTTAGATGTCATTGTAGACATTAAGGTTCCATTAGAATCAATTAGGATCCAAAAGTGATACCACATGCATAATCATCATTGACACCCACATCGTCACCATCATCATACAATAAATCAACATCATTGTCGTCATAGTCATCATCAATAGAATTGCGATAATAATGAGAAAGGAACCCTAATACCTCACAAGAATGGAAGATATAGTCTTATAGTTATGAAATCATATCCATATGCTCCATCATAATTATCGTAATGCATCATCGTCATGTTGTTAGGGCCAATCAGATGCATGCCATTAGGGTCTATCAAATGTTGTTGGGACACTCAAATTCCATTAGACCAATTTAGGTGACATTAAGGTAATTTACCCCTCATTAGGATTAATTAAGATCCAAAAGTTCCATGATTATTATCATTTAGGTGCCACTATGATAAATAAATATTCAAAAGTACTATCACATGAATCATGATCATTGACATTAGCATTGGCATTGACATTGACATTGATATATCTGATGTTATGTTGAATGTTTTCTAAACACAATTCCTAGATCTAAACCTAGTGAAATTTCTAGCAAGGTTCCTTTTAAAATTTATGGCATTATTCTTGGCATTATACCTAGCTCTATACTTGGCCCTATGTTGGATGTTTTATAGGCACAATTCTTGGCTCTATACTTGGCCCTATGTTGGATGTTTTATAGGCACAATTCCTTGCTCTATACTTGGCTCTATGTTGGATGTTTTTACTACCACTATGATAAATCAAGATCCAAATGTAATATCACATGGATCATGACCATTAACATTGACATTGATATATCTGATGTTATGTCAGACGTTTCCCAAACAGAATTCCTAGATCTAAGCCTAGTGCAATTTCTATCACAGTTCCTTTCAAAATTTTGGGCATTATTCCAGGTGCTATACCTGGATATATACCTGATACTATGTTGGATGTTTTCTAGGAACAATTCATAGATCTATACTTGGCCCTATGTTGGATGCTTTTCCTACCAAAATTCATGGTGCAATTCCTATTGCTAACCCTAGATTAATATATGGTGCTATATTATTCAGGACATTTTTTTGGAGGCTATTTTTGTTGTTATATGAGATGATTTTGTGGATGATAATTGTGTTAGAATAATCAACCCATAGTATTTACCCACTTAGACATTAATTCATTTATTTTTGTCTTATTTGCCTAGTCCATGAGTCCCACCATGTGCAAGTTGCTAATTGACTATCCATAGAGGTCAAACTTGCCATCTTTGACTCATGTAGTGCTTGGGAAAGCCTTAGCAATCAAATATTCTTTATTCCTGGCCTCCTAGGCACCTATCTGCTTTTTCTGCTTTATTCCCTGCTTTTTCAGTGTTTTAAGGCACATAGGAAAGCAAGACTAGGTGAGGTGAATTAGCTTTGTTGCATCTTCCTCCTCCACTCTTTCCTCCATGAAAAAGCATGTATGAGCTGCCATTTGACCACTCTTTAGCTTGCCTATGCACCCTTGCTAATTCGTGGGGTCCTTGATAGATTTGGGATCAGCTTTTTACACCTATGGGGGATTTGCCTATTTTGGGTAAGCCTACTTTATGCTAGATTTGGATGCTTCCCTATGCATTCAATTTGATCATGTATTCTATATATTCAGCAGCCTATGTTATTATAGGTTTGGCTATTGTACACTCAGTTAATATAATTTTGTGTTACAGCTCCATATTCAGTCTCCATTGTTGATAATTTTGCATGATCAATTGTTAATTGTTGTGGGTGAAATTAATCTACTGCAGGATTGAATTTATACATGGTATCAGAGCCATTGTATGTTGTTACTCTCCTTCAAAAATAATTTTGCAGGTTCGACATCAAGACTAGGAGCCTTCTACTGACAGCCGGGACAGATTTTCTAAAGCTATGGATTCACAGAAAACTATCCTTACTCCTTTCAACTATTTTGAATGGAAAGCAGAGATGGAGATCTTGTTGAGAGTGAAAGGCCTCTACAGGGTGACTATGGATATAGAAGCAGAGCCCAATGCTACTGCAAAGAAGATCAAATGGCACAATCGGAGAGATGAGGCCTATGGCCTCCTATGTCTCAGTATTTCCTGAGACCTCCTTTTCCATATTGATGGATTGACTTCACCGGATCAAGTATGGGAGAAGATGTCTAAGATTTTTGGAAAGACAGATGAGATGAGGGGACATCAGATCGAAAATGAGCTGATTTCTATGAGTCCCAACAGCTTTGAATCCCTGCAGCTATATTTCTCCAAGTTCAAAGCACTATTTTTGTAGCTGAAGCAGTGTGGTATTGAAAAGAAATATGAACAGCTCGTATTGGCCATCCTCTCGAAGCTAGGACCTGACTACTCAGTCTTTGTTTCGACCTTCTATTCCACAAAACTCACAACTCGAACCTGGAAGATGCCTAGCCTCGCAGATTTCATGGAATCTCTCACACAGGAACAAGACAAGCTGGTGATGATGGGCACCATCAAACCTTCCAAATACCAAGCTCTGGTTGCTGGAGATTCGAGGGTGGATTCAAAAAGCAAAAATAAAGCTAAAAATCCACCTGAGAAAGGAAGAGACAAGAAGCAGTCTCCAGAGGATCAACAAGGTCCCAAGAAAAATACCCAGAAGAAGAAAAACAAAGGTGATATGAACAAGTTCTCATACTGCAATAAGGGCAATCATACTGAAATCTCTTGTATGAAAAATAAGATAGATATGTTAACTCAACTGTTGGAGAATAATGGCATCTCCCTTCTAGAAGGCTCAAAGAAGAGAGAAGGAGGATCAAGTTCTGATGACAGAGAGAGAGTTCATGCTCTAGTTGCTGGCACATCAAGCTCACCCAGTTTTATCATAGATTCTAGAGCTTCAAGACACATGGTTTCGACTAAGGAGGATTTTTCCTCACTGGATATGTCGAAAGGACCATCTATTGTACTGGGAGATGACTCTCTCATTGAAAGAAAAGGCAAAGGAAGGATAGATCTTGATCATGGTAACTTCAACAATGTGCTGTATGTCCCTGGTCTCGCCTCCAACCTTCTATCAGTGTACCAGATGACCCACACTGGGTCTCCTAAGAAAGTCACATTCTCACCAGATGAAGTTGAGATCACAGAAATCTCAAGTGGAAGAATCATTGCAAAAGGAGTAGTGAATCATGCTCAAAAGGTATACATGTTTTCACACTTCCTGCCTTACTCAAACCCCTTTGCTCTTCTTATGCATGCTAATGAAGCTAGCAAGCTATGGCATGAAAGATTTGGCCATTTAAATTACAAGTATTTGTCTGATCTTAGTGAGAAAGATATGGTCATAGGGTTGCCCAAGATAAAATTTTCCAAAGGAGTATGCCAAGGCTATATCCTAGGAAAACACCCAGAGCACAAATTTGAGAAAGCCAACCATGAGAGAACCTCTGCACCCCTCGAGCTGATTCACAGTGATGTTGCTGGCCCATTCCCTCATATGTCCATGAGTCAGGCCAAATATGCATTGACCTTTATTGATGATTTCTCCAGGTATTGTTGGTTTCACTTCATGAAACACAAGTCAGAAGTTTTTGGCCTATTCAAAGTCTTCAAGGCTTTGGTTGAAAACCAGTGTGGAAGAAAACTCAAAGCACTCAGATATGACAATAGTGGTGAGTATGTCAAGAATGAGTTTATTAAATATTGTGCAGATGCAGGTATTCAGATGCAGCATTCTATGCCCTACACACCACAGCAAAATGGTGTTGCAGAGAGGAAGAACAGATCACTGAAGGAGATGGCAACATGCATGATGGCGGCCAAAACTTTTCCACCAAAGTACTGGGCCGAAGCTATCAATTGTGCAGCCTATATTTAGAATAGGGTGCCTCACAAACAGTTGGATGGCATGACTCCCTTCGAAGCATGGAGTGGGCACAAGCCAGATGTGACCCATTTCAGGATTTTTGGCTCAAAGGCATGGGCTAGAATCCCGACAGAGAAGAGGAAGGCTTTGCAGCCCCAAAGCCAAGAGTGTATTTTTGTGGGATACTTTGAAGATTCAAAAGGGTACAAGTTGATAAACTTAAGCACAAACAAAGTCTTCATTGAAAGGTGTGTTCAGTTTGAAGAAGAACCCCTTGCAGAAGTGGAGATTGGTGAAGGCTCTTCACCACCCGAACCTCAAGAAGTAAGTAAAAAGTTTGTTGAACATGCTGATTCTGATTTGTCTGATGGAGATGAGTTTATTGCAGACCCAAAAATCCCCAAAAGGCCTAAATGGGCAGCCAAGACACTACATGCAGCAGGACAGTTAGCTAGTGATCTCAATGACCCAAGGAGGACTAGATCTCAATTTGAGAGTGGTCTATGCATGAAGGATCCTGAGTTTGCTGAAAAATTATATTTGATGGTGGATTCTGATCCTCAAACATATGAATAAGCAGCAGGAGATCCAATATGGCAAGCTTCCATGAATGGGGAGTTCAACTCGCTACAGAAAAGCAACACATGGGAGCTAGTGGATCTTCCTCCTGGGAGAAAACTAGTACAGTGTAAGTGGGTCTATAAGACCAAATTTGATGCTAATGGTTCACCACTGAAGTACAAGGCTAGATTGGTAGCTAAAGGCTACTCACAGGTTCATGGCATTGATTACAATGAGACTTTTTCCCCAGTGGCAAAGATGGATTCAATCAGGCTAGCTCTAGCCATTGCAGCATCAAGGCAATGGGAGGTACATCATATGGATGTAAAATGTGCCTTTTTGAATGGTGATCTCACTGAGGAGATATATATGCAGCAGCTCCAAGGTTTTTCCACTGACCATTCTCTTGTGTGCAGGTTGAGAAAGTCATTGTATGGGCTAAAGCAAGCCCCTAGGGCTTGGTATGCCAAGATAGATAGCTTCTTGCTATCTCTGAATTATATCTGAAGGTAATTAATGGTTCATTAATGATAATTGTGTTATATGTTGATGACCTCCTCATTACAGGAAGCTCACAGGCTGAGATTGCTTCCCTAAAAGGAGCTATGAACCAAGCCTTCTCCATGACAGATTTGGGGCTCTTAAGTCAATTTCTGGGGATTGAGATTGCTCAAACCAAAGATGGAATCAAGGTGCACCAGTCCAAATATGCCTTGAATTTTCTGATCAAATTCAGAATCCAAGATTGCAAAGCAAGAAAAACTCCTTTCCTTTCAGGAGTGAAGCTGGAGGAAGATGATTCTCCACCAATGGTAAACAACACTTTGTATAGACAGTTGATTGGATGTTTATTGTATTTGACACATACTCGACCTGATCTTTGTTATATAGTAAGTGTTGCTTCTAGATACATGGATCAGCCCCATGAGATCCATTGGAAAGCAGCAAAGAGGATCCTTAGCTTTGTTCAGGGAACAAGGACACATGGGATTTTATATAAGGCCAATTCTAACCTTGAGTTAATTGGTTTTACTGACAGTGATTGGGCAGGTGATAGCACTGATAGGAAGTCCACTTCAGGTTATGTGTTCATGCTTGCAAGAGGGCCAATCAGCTGGTCAAGCAAGAAACAGAGTGCCATCGTACTCTCATCTACAGAAGCTGAGTACAAAGGAGTTGTCAATGCAGCAACTCAGTGTTTATGGTTGCAGGGTTTACTTGGAGAGTGTGGTTTCGAACCTGAGTTCTCAACTACCATCTACTGTGATAACCAGAGTACCATTCAAATACACAAAGATCCAGTTTAGAAGCAGAGAACTAGACACATTGAGATTCACATGCACTACATCAGAGAGCTTGTGCATGATGGCACCATTCACCTACTCTTCTGTTCATCTTCAGAACAAGTAGCTGATATCTTCACCAAAGCATTTTGTGAGAAGACCTTCAGCAATCTCAAATCACTGCTGGGGATTTCTGATCATGCTGTAAAGGCATGAGTGGAGACAAGATTCTACAATTTTGTTTTACAGTCCATGTTTAAGGGATGATTTTCCCAAGTTGGTTTTGCCTCTTTCCTTGGTTCATATGGACTTGCAGTATGTAAAAGGGTGACTAAGCCTTGTTGCTAGGCCCTATATTTTTGATTTATTACTCATAAAATTAGGCTTAAGGGGGGGTGTTAGAATAATCAACCCATAGTATTTACCCACTTAGAAATTAATTCATTTATTTTTGTCTTATTTGCCTAGTCCATGAGTCCCACCATGTGCAAGTTGCTAATTGCCTATCCATAGAGGTCAAACTTGCCATCTTTGACTCATGTAGCACTTGGGAAAGCCTTAGGAATCAAATCTGCTTTATTCCTGGCCTCCTAGGTGCCTATCTGCTTTTTTTGCTTTATTCCCTACTTTTTCAGTGTTTTAAGGCACATAGGAAAGCAATACTAGGTGAAGTGAATCAGCTTTGTTGCCTGTTCCTCCTCCACTCTCTCCTCCATGAAAAAGCATGTATGAGCTGCCATTTGACCACTCTTTATCTTTCCTATGCACCCTTGCTAATTCGTGGGGTCCTTGATAGATTTGGGATCAGATTTTTACACCTATGGGGGATTTGCCTATTTTGGGTAAGCCTGCTTTATGCTAGATTTGGATGCTTCCTTATGCATTCGATTTGCTCATGTATTCTATATATTCAGCAGCCTATGTTATTACAGGGTTGGCTATTGTACACTCAGTTAATATAATTTTGTCTTACAGCTCCATATTCAGTCTCCATTGTTGATAATTTTGCATGATCAATTGTTAATTGTTGTGGGTGAAATTAATCTACTGGAGGCCTGAATTTCTACAAATTGGGACTTTAATTGGGATTCTAATTGGGATGATAATTATGATGTTAATTGGGGTGTTAATTAGTGTCCAAAATAGCGCCAACTTTAAAATGGGACAGTAATTGGGATGTTAATTAGGATGTTAATTGGGATGCTAATTGGTATTATAATTGGGATGATAATTGGGATGCTAATTGGGACATTGATTGGGATGCTAATTAGAATCCAAAATAGTGCCAACTTTTAAAATGGGACGCTAATTGGGATGCTAATTGAGATGCTAATTGGGAAACTAATTGGGATGTTAATTGGGACACTAATTGGGACATTAATTGAGAGTCTAATTAGCATCCAAAACGGTGCAAACTTTTAAAAAGGGACGCTAATTGCGATGCGAACTGGGATTCTAATTGGGACGCTATTTTGGACTTTAATTGGGATGTTAATTAGGACACTAATTGGGATGCTAATTGGGATGCTAATTGGGATGCTAGTTGGGATGTTAATAAGTGTCCACAATAGCACCAACTTTTAAAAAGGGATTCAAAAAAACTCCATTAAAAGTTCCATCTCATGGGAAAGCGTCCACTTTGTCCAAAAGATGATGAAAAATACACTAAAAGTGATAGTGGACGCTAAAAAGGAAGCTAGAAGAGATGCTAATCACGTGGTTTTGTTGTAGTGAATCTTACTAAGAAATGAATTCTGTAAAAATTAATCCAACATGTGAATTGATCTGTTATGGTGCTCGGAAAGGAAGCGCCTGACCATTGGTGAGCACTTGGAGGAGGTGTTAGGAGCTTAAGTCGGAGCTTCCATTAAGAACCCAAGGAGGTGTTGGGAGATGAAGATGGGCTACCAGATCTCAGTTGAGATATGATATACAGATAATTATTTGGTTTACTTATAAAAATTTTGTTGTCATTGATTTTCTGTAATTATACATGAGCATATGATGAAACCATGGTTTTGAAAATACTATTATAGATTGCATCCTATAGGAATGAATCTGACATGTGAGTTAATTCATTGTGGTGTATAGAAAGGGAGCACCTAATATTGGTGAGCACCTAGAGGAGGTGTTGGGCTCAAGAACGAAGCTGTCAAACCTCGATTGAGAGGTATTTTCACAGGTGACCTGCGAATTGAAAAAACTTGGCTACCTTTTAATGCACACCCTAGAGAGCACTAGAAGGGTGGGTACGCTCGAGGGATTGTATAGAAGACAAGAGGAACCATCATTGTGTGGGGTGGGGTAGGTTTTCTGAATACCATGGTTATATAAAGCTGAGTTGGGTACACGTGGAGCCAAAATAAGATACCTATGCAGATAAGTATTTGGTTCACTTGGAAACTTCTTCTTGATTTTATGTCGATATGCATGTGCATGTGATTCATCTATGATTTTCGAAAATATTATTCATAATAACATGGGAATTGACTCGTTTCTTTGGGATTGGGCATAGGTATTGCTGGTTTTGAAATACATTGGAAATTTTCCAAGCTGAGGAGAAGGATTCTCCAAGAACCAGAAAACGATTATGTGGTGTGTACTGATGCATGCAATTAAGGACTTGGAGGAGTTTGTATGCAAGACAACTACAAAGTGGAACCAAGAAGGATTTCTAGATCATATGATTGGACAGCTAAAGGTGTAGAGGAATAACCAAGGTCTTGATATGGCTACATGGGGGCTAGAAGATGCCATGATATTGGAACACTTAGTTTTTGGTTCAATTTTGTAGAGCACTGAGGGCGGTTCTAGTGTAGCATTTTGTTAATTTTTTGTAAAGCACTAAGGATAGTGCCAAAGAAAAGGGAGGGGAATGTAACACCCCAGTTTTGATCCCATGGTATTGAATTGAAAATTATGTAAATAGTGTTAATAAATCGTAGTGTGGAGGTCAAGGAAAAGGCCCCACCATGGATTTAGTATTTTATGTTTCAGAAATTAAAATTGATTCCGACAGTTTATGTGCTTTCTAGGCACAATATGTTTTGAGACATCATGTAACTATGTAATTAATAAAAATACCATAACTTTATATGCACTGTAATGTTAAAGAGATGGGGGCATGATTTAACAAGGAATAGGGATGGGGAAATATTCAAACCCTTAAGCCAATGGGGAAAATCCAAATGTAAAAGGAGAAACCCATAATTTTTCAACTACCCATTTTTTCTTTTTGTGCCCAGTCATCCAGAAGTGGTTGAAGAAGTTATTTCTTGGGATGGTAAAGGTATGGAGGTCAAACTCGAATGTGGGAAAAAACCCATTTTTGGAAAACATGTTTTTGACCTCTTGTGAAAGTAAATGCTTGGAAATGCATGCCAAATATATTATTCATCCATATCTTTCATTCCCCACAATTTTTTCTCATGGAGGCTAGGATCTCTCATGCATATGAATCTTGTTGAGCTCTCTCCCTCATGATTTCTTGTCGTTTCTTCATTTCTCCATTCCCAAAATTCATTTTTTGTGATTGTTGGGTGAAT
>LPNX010533126.1:58045-133318 GCA_001517045.1 Pseudotsuga menziesii | reverse complement strand
TATTATTTTATTATTTTAACTATTATTTTATTATTTTAACTATTATTTTATTATTTTCCTTAGGAGGCCCATTTTAGACCCCAAAATTCCTCTAATGAAGAAATGGGCCACAATTTTGGGGTTTGAGGAGGCCATTTCTTCCCCTATGGGAAATTCGGGAGCTTCCCCCATGTTTTCTGTAGTTTCCCATTTTTCTCAATGGCTGGGAAGTCGTTTCAGTGTTTCTCAACGAATGTGAGAAGAGACCCATGATTTTGGGGGTTTTAAGAGTATGTTTTCTTTTCCTTACACATCTAATCTTGTTGGGCATTCCCCCCCTCATTATTTCTATTGTTTCCTCATTGCTCGACACCTAAAAATTTGTTTGTGTGTTGGTTAGTAGTTAGGGAGCCAATATCTCCCGATTTGTGGGTGAATGGAGGTTGGTTATTCCCCTGCTATGCCCACAAACGTTTTGTGATTTCAAATCTACAATTTTAGGGGTTTATGGTTGTTGAGTTTCTCCCATATTTCCCAATAATTATTCCTGGAGTTGATTTTCTCTCGTGGGTTAATTTTCCCCATCTACCATTTTTGTTTGTGGTTCCTAGGATGTTTTTTCCTTACCCAACAATTGTATTTTGTTGTGGAGTGAATGCTTGTGTTGAATTGGATAAGTAATTCCAAGGAACCCATCTATTATATTGTTGACTATGTTTGGATTTGATTGTTGGATTGGATGAGTAGGTCCAAGGTCCCCATTTTATTGGCTTGTTTCCCTAATAGTCTGTGAAACTGAACTGTGTGTTGACTTGACTATGGGTGTATGGTCTTGTTGTGTGTAATCCTGTTGTTCCCTAGTTCCTTATATAAATCATGCCCTGCTCAGGGGTGGCAGTGGCGCTGAGAGATTGATGAGCACACTGGCATATGGTTGGGTGGAAAGTTGCAGCGACATAGTTAGTTGCGGGGAAGCTTCTTGTCAAGATAAGTATTCTGTATGTATTTAATTTCTTTAACTATATTTGTTTTATGAATTACTATGAACATGTTGAATTCTTGAATGAATGTCTTTTTATTCTATTTTTTATTTCATGTACAATGCATCTACGTATGTTTTTAATTCAATGATTTTTTATTATCATGTTCATGGGGATAGATTGTCCGTTTGACAACAACAACATTGTAGGTCACCTCCTCTCCATTCTCGGGATGAGGGGTGGGGACGTGACATGAAGATCCATAGTTTTAGTCTATAACATCCATATTTTGGGTTCTACATAGGCCATTCATGAGGCCCTAGTCCACCTTTCCCCCCGCATATGGTATGGTGCCTATTTTGAGATTCGACACATTATGGATTCTTCTTGGTCGCTAATCCCTCATTTGATAACAAAACCAATGTTGTTGGGATAGAACATTTTCCTATGGTTCTCATGTTCTTTGCAAAGTAACCCACATCATTGCATATGGCATGTGTAGGGAATCCTTTGCCTACATGTGACATATGGCCAACAAGTTGAGGAGGGGTACATTAGGGATGGAACTTGAGGACCATTCCATGGTATAATGAAAAATATAGGACCTTACACTATAGAATTTTACTACGGAGATTTGTTACATGTGTGTGGTCCCAAACCACCATGTTTTCCCTCCATAGGAAATATTTGGCTTGGAAGTGGGATATGCTGCTAGTTTTGAAGTTAATTATAACACTAGGAATGGTTCTTGGTTCTAATGATGTGGTTCAATGAAAAAATGTAGGGTATTATACCATAATATTTGTCTATGGGGCTCATGAGAAATCATTGTATCTGTTAGACACCACAAAATGTCCTATAAAGGGAATCATTGTCATGTGACAAAGACATGATGTCCATTTTGACTTTTATAGATTCAGGATGGTTATAATAGTTTTAGACATCATCCAATTTCAAAATAGCTAGATTGAAAACATAGGGTTTTTCCTTTAGGACTCATGAACTTTGTGTGGGGCCCATGGCATCAAATGAGTCTTTGCATATGGAATTATTGGCCTGCAATAAGGTTATGGTGTCCATTTGAATATTTGTGATACCCTTCCTCCTAATTTAGGTTCAAATATTCCATCCTTGCATGACCCTTCAAGCATACCCATAGTAATTCAAACAATGAACATAATTGTAATGTGGAGTCCAAAGTGACCAATGGGGGTAAAGACAACAAATAGACAAGGTATCACATGTTAAAATAACAAAAGACTGCAAATATTTGGACAAAATTCATAATATTGCAAACATTTGGACTAATGACATGAAAGATGGAAAATTGTGTCAACAAAATTGTATAATTAAAAATCCACCCATTGTGAAGTCACCTACTAAGTTTTTATTCATAGGAACTATATACAAAATTATTTAGAAACTACTTTAATTTCATATATGATAGATACCACCTCAGGATCATGTATGATAGATATCACCTTGAAACACTCTCATTTCTCAACAAGATCCTCATGTGACCTAAATACAGACTATATGATGACATCATTCCCATCCCCATAGTCCATTGGATTTATTTTGTTTCAATCCCTAAAGCTATAATTTCTCACCCAATGATAAATATATATTTATAACCACCTCCTTCCTTCCCTTCACCTCCCTGGATATTACCATGTATCGGTAATGATGGTCCTAAACCTCGGGTAGGATGCTTTGGAAAGTTAAGTGCCATGTGGATTAGTGTGAAGGGGTCTTCCAAGGGATTATGAAACAAATTTTATTATGTGAATTTCAATGTTTTAAGAGGATAATGTTGATCTCTTATATATATCTTAACTATTAGGTAGTCATCAAATAACTTTTTTACCTAATAGACCATATTTATAATAGGAAGCAAGCACAAGTTACTTCTGTAAATTGTGTATAGATGAAAATACCAAATCCTAAAATACCATCCAATTCCTAAATCCTAATCCACCAAATCCCATACAAAAATAAACATGGAAGATCCTTATAAACTAATATAGTCTTATAATATAACCAATCAAAGAGACAATGGACCAAACTCAACTTCCCCATCTTACATTTACTTGTCATCATTTCAGTCGCCTCAATGCATACATCTCTAGGGAAAGGGAGAGACACAAATAAGTGAACTTTAGTTTCATCACTATTCTTATAGAGGATGCATCCTCCCAACCATACATAATTAACACCTATTTCACTAAATTTGGAATTTTTAAGCAAAATATGGACTAAAAAAGTGTGGATTTAGGGTTTTAAACTACCAATATAAACCTTTCTAAAATGAAAAAATGGGTTCGAAAAGTGCATTATTGGGTATGAAAAGTGTGTTTTTTTATTCCAAAAGTTTGTTTATTAACTCAATTTGCATCCCAATAGTGCACTTCTTTATTAGTAAAGATCAACATGATTGAAAATTTTTGTTGATGTTCTATGCAATTTATAAAATAAGTTAAGTTAATCTTGACCATGTTACTCAGAATTTTGAAAGTAATTACTAGTCATGATTGTTACTCCTACAAATGTATTTTTTGTTGTTGTTGTTGATAACTAATTTAGAGAACCCAAAAGAGGCTATCACAGAACCATTTTCATCACTAAATTATTTCTTTTTTGTCATGCCACTATGTCATTCCCTCAAGAATTTATATAAAAGTTTACGGCCATTTATTTTCATAATTATACCATTTATATAGCTTATTAAAAAATAATTTATATTAGAATGTTGCTGAATTTCTTTTGATAAAATCAACTTTAAATGTTACAATATGCATGATTTTTTTACCTTTTTGGTGTTTTTATTTCTCATGTCATATATTAAAATGCTAAATTGGATCACTGATGTTGGATATTGGACATGTAAATTATGTACATCAATTCTCCAATTCCAACTTTGTCTTTAAATCCAACAATTATTTTTATCGATGTTCACTACAACAAAACCCTGTGATTAGCGTCTCTTTTAGCTTCATTTTTAGCATCCACTATCACTTTTAGTTTAATTTTCATCATTTTTTGGAAAAGTGGATGCTTTTAATGGTGTTATTTGTGTCCCTTTATAAAATTTGATGTTATTTTGGGCACTAAATAGCATCTCAATTAGCATCCAAAACAACATCCCTTATAACGCCTAGAATAGCCTCCCAAAAAATTTCCAAAATAGAACCAAACATAGCACCATATATTGAGCTCGGGTTAGTGGCAAGAATTGGACCATGAATTTCTCTAGGGAAAAACATCTGACATAGCGCCAAGTATAGAGCTAAGAATTGTTCCTAGGAAACATCCAACATAGCACCAAGTATAGAGTCAGGTATAGCCAATGGAATAATGTCAATTATTTCAAAAAGAACTGCACTAGGAATTGTGTTCGGAAAACGTCTGACATAACGTCAGATATAGTCCCAACACTAGCACCAAAATTTGTCCTAGGAAAATAGCTAGGAATTTAAGAAGGGATTGTGGTAGGAATTGTGCTAGGAATAGTGCTAGGTAAAGAGATAGGCATAGCATGAGGAATTGTGATAGGAATTTTAGAAGGTATTGCACCAGGAATTTCCCTAGGAAATGGGCCAAGCATAACACTAGGTATAAATAGAACCGAGTTTAGGAAATTTTTTTTAATACATACTGTTGAAATACATCCATGTAAAAATGATTTTTCAATTCAAATTTCGTTTAAGTGGAATAAAACTCAACTTGTGACCAAATGAATTATGGAAGGTGTTAGAGTACAACTTGTCTACAAAGATTGAATTGGAATGTTATAACAAAGGTTCGAATATAGCTTATGTTGCAAAATTTTCCATTTAATATCAAGGTTCAAGGACCTTCACACTGTTGAGAATGCTTCACATAAATTTGTATACGATCCATCAACTAATTCCACCATGTAAAATCTCTATGCCAAGTATACACAAAATTCAACAACTTTATCTATAATAGAAAAATTAAATGTAATTTGAAAGATGAAAAAGTGCATGTATGCGCCATGTCAAGAAAGTATCAATGGTCACAAAAATAAATTCCAAAGTGGATTTCCTATTCTCTATTGAAAAATTTCACTTCAGAAAACTAAGTTATTTGGGGATTGGGAGGCCTAAAGCTTAGGAGAGCAGGAGGGTATGAGAAACATATTGAAAAAAATAAAGCTAATAATAGGCTAATCGTAGTGGTAAGAATGTATGAATGATGGAATTACATTCGTTTCCAACACTCAAGCTCCAATGAGAGATATACTACTAAACTTTAATGATATGTGTTAATTATAGCTAAAATGTACTATATCATCTACATAATTTTCTACATTTTGTTTTATTTTTTGCTTTAAACAATCCTATATCAATTATTTTATTACAATGTGAAATTAATGTTTTTTCTCTCTTCACATTAGATTTTATGTTTCACATATTTATTATCCAAATGGTCGATGCTACTTTAACATATACAAAGATATTTCCTTTTCACATGTTGTAGAAGTTAACTATGGAGGTGGTGGAGATTTGGAAATTGTTTATATAGGGGACTCCACTTGAGGATATGGGTGCAAGGCCAAAGTAATTTTTAGCAATGGAATTTAGAAGAAATCCACTCCAATTAATTCACTGTGTATATTATATTTTCTTATTGTTAATAGTGAAATTTAAGGAACAAAATCAATAGCCAACAAAATGTGTTGGTTTAGGTTAAAATTAAATGAATGACACTCTTTTCTCTCCCATAAGTGCCATTGAATAAGTCTCATTTATAATGTAGCCTTTGAAAATATGTCTACCTATGTGTTCATGTCTTAATAGATGTGTGAGAACCCTTGCTTTAATAACACAACTTTTTTATAGCTGATTTCACCACTCCAAGTGAATCACAGTTTGTATGGCCTTCCCCTGTCTCCCTGCAGACTCGTTAGACCCCATCAACCATTTTTTGTCCTTTGATGTTTCCTTGACCATCCCTAGAAACATGTGAAAAATGATACACATGAATTTTAAACTCATAAGCACGTATATACGTGGGTTTGACCACTAAAATCACGTACATCGGGATGTGTACAAAATCCAAATCCTTTTGAAGTTTTCCTTGACATGGATCCGACTCATTTGAATCCTGGCCTTCCCTATTCCTTGAGATCGCTTCGATTCGACCTTTCATTACCCCTTTGAAAATCTATATACGGAACCCCTTGGTACATTGAAGGCATAAGAGAGAATTGAGCGCAAAGAAACTATAGTCCATTGCTACCGGAACTTACGCTTGAGTCTGCATCCTTTTGTCCCTTGGAGCACTGTTGTGTTCTTCCCAAGATTTCCTTTTGTTTGTGAGCTTGCTATCTAGATATGGAGGATTGAAGTGGTCGAGGCCCAAGTGGGGGATTTAGTTTCTCCAGTTCGTAGACGTGCCGACAGAGGTTGTATTTTGCAATCTCTAATTTATATTACTAGAAATATCTTTTCCTGTCCAATAATGTGTGTTTGAATGAATATTTTATCCATTGGATTATGTCAAATGCTTATACATTATTGATTATATATGCTAGAATAGATCTGACACCATGATATATAGAATTCTTGTATTGTTTACTTGTTGTTGAGGAAGTAATTTATCAATTCAAGATGAAGTTGGAAAGCTCAACAAGGATCTACTTCAACCATATGGAATAAGGTACGAGGTCTGATCCTTTAGTGTTAGACATTTAATTTCTATTGCATATTGGAAAGGATTGATTTCTGGAATCAAGCTATCTGTTGTGGTACCCCAAGCCATAGGAATTTCTCTTCATAACAAAATTGGCGACTCTGCTGGGGATGTTCCTTGTTTTTATTTGGGGGTTTGCGGGCACAATGGGCTTGATATTATTGAATTGCTCTTTGTTTCTCCTTATTTCAGTGTCACATTTTATAGTATGTTTGTCCATTGACACTCCCCTTTATTGGTTTGGCCTTGGCCTGCTTTTTACCACTGCCTTCTCTATATGCGCGGGCTTTTGGCCAAAAGTCGCATACATACGCAGTTGTTCTTTAAACAGTCATGTACATCCTCCCTTTTTATGAGTTTTATGTTGTGGGAAGTTGATGGGTGGGTTTTGAGTGTGGTTGGGTCTTCCTTGGGTCTAATGTTGTCTATTGGATGCTTCTTTTGTGACCAGAGACCTCTTTTTCATTGATTTTTCTTTGAAAGTAGTTTTAGTCATTTATCCTTTTTGTTTTGCCATTAGTGCATTACTCTTTTTTGTATCAGTGTCTTGCTAGGCTTGTATTTCATGCTTGCTGCATAGAATGGGAGTTTTAGATTACTTTTATTGCATTTTTCATTCTTTTATATTGAAAAATACAAAGTAGTTGCACTCTTAGTTGCATCTTGGATATGGATTTGAGGAGGTACTTGCATTGGATTTCTTGGATGAGAGTTGTGTTTAGGATTCCATATAGGAAGGATTGCATTGGCATTCAGAAAGGAATATATATTTATGCATCTCATGTAGTGGCGTACCCTATTTTTCATTTGACAAAGATTGCACTTAGCATTGTTTGTTAGGGTGTGCATATTTATTTCACTGCTGAGTCATAATGTCATTAGTTGCACGGCCATTTCCCTTTGAGTAATTACAGCCAACTAAAATCAACGCTTAATTAAAATGAACTACACTCTTTTCTTTTATAGGGTGCACCAACAAGATTATGTTTTAAGTTCTTGGAATAGATCATTGTGAGTAAATTATCCAAGACCACTAAACAACAACATGTATGTGTCTGTCTAGGTGAGTGTGTGAAATCCTTGGTATAACCAGTGTTTCTCAGGATCCTCCTCTCAAAAGGGAGTTAAGCATGAGGTAGTGTGAGCAGTTATTGATTGGGATGACCCCTATTCATAATTGAGTAGCACCGGAGATACTTCCAGGATTGTATTCATATCTAGGGGCTCTTTTGATAGTTTCGGGCTTTGCTACCCAGCCCATATGGTTAATCCCACCTGCGACTGTCCGCCTGAGCATTGATTATATTGAGGTGACCTTAGTGGCTTTACCTAGGATATCGAGGGGGTACTTTGCATGGGTTATTCTACAAGTATCCCGGCCAGGTAGAGGTTGGATAACACAGTCGCTTTATGTGTTGAAGATGAGGGCCACTATAATTGGTTACGTACATCCGCTTGCAGTGTATGGGACTTTCAAGCCTCTTCTAGGCGAGACATACCTACTGCATTCGGGAGCTCACATATCCCCCCCTTGGTTTTCTTGTATTTTGGCTATAGATTTTCTTAGGAGTGTGCTCTTTGTACGCTAGTTGGCCTTTGGGATCGTGGTTACTTGAGTATATTTATGCTCTCTTGATTTCAAGTCCTTTTATTTTCGACATGCCTCGTATCCTATCACCCATCCTTGGTCCTAGTACGGACCTTGGTGTTAGACTTGGGGGCATCACAGCCCCTTACCGTGTTCATAGATTTGGGAATGGCCATATTCCATCCTCTACTCCATTTGTGGAGGATTTTTATTCCCTTCACTCGGTCTTTACACCAGTGCTCACCCTCATGGGGGTGGTAGTGAATGCATGAATGTTGGGTCTACACCTTAACTTCCTTTTTATGTCCCATCATTCACTGCATTGTTTTCTTTGGGTGCATTTGTCATGATCATTCCTCCCTTTATCCTATAGTTTGGATTCTTTATTGACTATTTTGGTTTTTTTTGGACTAATATGGTTGTCATGTAGGATCCGGTTTTTGTACACTCTCTCCAAGGTTTCGACCCATTCGTTCCTTTCATAGGTATTATGTCTGAAATGGCATATAGGTTAGGATATCACATCCGCTTGCACTTATGCATTGCCTTATGACCGTTTCATCTTAACCTTAGGTACAAACCCATTCCATGGTATCACGGAACCTTCATGATATTGTTAGAAGTTATATTATGTGAATGGTAGAGATTTCCTATACATGGGTTTCCTAGTTAGCTCCCTTTTGCATTTGGTACCCATGCTGTGAGTCCTCTCTTAGGTCCGGGAGTCCCTTTTAGTCCTGCCATGTCCTTGAGCAAGAGCTTCATACTCCTCTTGAACTTTATGCTGGCCATTTCCTCGGGACTCCCTCATATCAAGTTGTGAATGCATTATCATGAGCTTTTCCTACCTTATTGAGCTTTATGCCAGCTCCCCTAACATTGTGTTTCAGCCATATAGCCCAATATTGTTTCATGTCTAGCCATGCAGAGCCATTTTTTATATCCTTCGCAGCTTGTTTCCCTTTTTACCAGGAGGGGATTTTCCCCCAAGTGTCGATATCCTACACATGTATCCTTGCATTTAGCATAGGTATGTTCCACTGCTTGGAACTAGTTTGTTTTCCCTTATGACACTTGTCTCCTCCTAGTCTGTAAATATAAAGCCATTTTATTCTTTTTCAATATTTTTAAATAATTGAAAAAGTCCGAAAAAAAATCAAAAAACCAAAAAGCCAGACAAGGAAAGATGTTATCTATGGCAGCTGTCGAGTCGTGTCACCTTTGAATAGAGCACTATATATCAAATCCATTGGTTGGGTTATAGTTTGAATTTAGGAGCTATACTCATTTATCTGATTTTATCTCCATCGACTGGTTAAGATTCCAGTCCCTATGGAGCCTATGTCGATGCCTCCTGTGTTGCAGAGATGTCCCAGTTTGTATATCGAGTCTGTGCTACTTTATTCAGTCACCATATGCTGTTATGCTCTTGTTCAGAGGAAGTTGAAACCTGACTCAGCCATTCCTAAGTGATCTTGAATTTTCATGTTGGCCATTCCCAGTACAGTTACTGGTTCATGCACCTTATGATCGAGTCCTTCCACATTATACATCTTTTATTAGTACCTCGTGTTGGATGATGGGGGATGCCTTAATGCCCTCCTTCCAGTGGATTTCATCCCATCGAATTCAGATCATTTATTCTGGGATTGGAATCTAGAGTCATTTTGAGTGCCTTGAGACTTGCAGTCATTAGTGGTAGGTTCTCTTGCCATTGATAGTTTTTGGGAATACATCAATGTCCCCTGATCGATGGATCCTCTCAAGTGTTCAAAATCAACACATTTATTCACACTTTTTAGTTTGCACTCTAGTACCTTGATTCCCATTTTCATCATCGATGGGTGATCTCGCGTCTGTTAACGGTATACATTGATGACCGGTAATCAGACGATGGACTACTATGTTCGACCTAGACACCTCTATTCGCATAGTAGGGCATGTACTCGTAGCGGTTTGTGTAGAAGAATTTCCATATTGGTGCCATCTCTTATATGCTACCTCCTTGATCGTACTAGTGTTCATGAGATTTCAGCTCTCGTGACTTGATTCCAGTATATGTCAGATATTTCCAGCCACTATGGAGATCTTGATCTATTATATATCTTCATACATTATGGAGATCATGGTACTTTGTATATATTCATCATGGAGATTCTGATCTATGTATATTGTACGTGGCGATGACCACTTATGTGATATCTTGTATCATGCCTATTCATGGCCATTGTACTCTTATGTATCCGGGACCGCTATATGTATTTGTAGTTATGTGCAGAGTTGTATTATTGTACTATGTTGATTGGGTGTCTGGTCTTCCATTTGGGATCCTTCATCACTCCAATTCTGGGATGGACATATAATGTATTTCGGCCATCGTATGACCCCTCTGACCTCACACATTAGGGGGCATCTGTTATAGCTGATTTCACCACTCCAGAGAAATCAGACTTTGTATGGCCTTCCCCTATCCTGCTGCAAACTCCTTAGACACCATGGACCATTTTTTGTCCTTTGATGTTTCCTTGACCATCCCTAAAAACATGTGAAAAATGATACACATGACTTTTAAACTCATAAGCGTGTATATACATGGGTTTGACCACTAAAAATGCGTACATCGGGATGTGTACAAAATACAAATCCTTTTGGAGTTTTCCTTGACATGGATCTGACTCATTTGACTCCTGGCCTTCCCTATGCCTTGAGATCAATCCGATTCAACCTTTCATTACCCCTTTGAAAAGCTATATAAGGAACCCCATGGTACATTGAAGGCATAAGAGAGAATTGAGAGCAAAGAAACTATAGTCCATTGTTGCTGAAACTTATGCTCAAGTCTGCATTCCTTTCTCCCTTGGATCATTGTTCTGTTCTTCCCAAGCTTGGCTTTTGTTTGTGAGCTTGCTATCTAGAGATGGAGGATTGAAGTGGTGGAGGCCCAAGTGTGGGATTCAGTTTCTCCGTTTCACAGACGTACCGACAAAGGTTGTATCTTGTAATCTCTGATTTATATTAATAGAAATATCTTTTCATGTCCAATAATGTGTGTTTGAATGAATATTTTATCCATTGGATTATGTCAAATGCTTATACATTATTGATTATATATGCTAGAATAGATCTAACACCATGATATATAGAATGCTTGTATTGTTTACTTGTTTTTGAGGAAGTAATTTATCAATTCAAGCTGAAGTTGGAAAGCTCAATGGGGATCTACTTCAACTATCTGGAATAAGGTACGGGGTCTAATCCTTTAGTGTTAGACATTTAATTTCTATTGCATATTGGAAAGGATTGATTTTTGGAGAAGAGTTGTCTGATCCTTTAGTGTGCTTCTTGTTTTTCTTTTAGGAAAAGAGACTCTTCCCCTTTTGATTGCTTTCAGAAAAGATAAATGAGTTTTGAAAGTGTTGCTTCTCTTTGATTTTGATTTGTTCAAGATTGTTGTTTGGAAATTTTTGGCTTTAAAACAAAAGAAAATACTCTCTTTCCCTCTCGTAGGTAGGCATACCATGAATAGTAAAGTGAAATATTTGCATATGCATACTGTATGGTTTTACTTTTTTGGTCAAAATTCCATTCATTCACCTAACGTCAAATTCAATATTAACGGTAGTTATAGATTAAAATTTACATAGAAATTTGAGTGATAGGTTAGAGACGTGTTCGAGCATCGTTAAGCGTAGGAGCTATCGTTACTCGTCTGCATTACATCCCAGGACTCATGTGGTTCTTCCACGTACCCTTGGTATATTAAATGGACTTTCATGTACCCTTGAGGTATATAGAAAGGTACTTCACATATTCGATTGTATATCGGAAGGCCCCTTGTAAGCGGTTATGCATTAGACAACACTACTACCGATCTGAGCTCCCACGCACCTTGTGTATATCAAGAGACCCCACTAGGATACCCTATCAATCTAAGAAAAACCCTTTGGATGTATTTCTTAGAGCCATAGACCAAAACAACATTCAGGGAGATTACTACACATGTACCCTTGAGGTATATCACAAGTGGCACCTTCTTGACAATCCTTGTGAGAGACCTATCATTTAAGTTTGCTTGTTTGGCCTATAGCTTAAGTACGGAAATTTTTTGGTGTGTTTTCTAGTTTTTGATACCCTAGGTTAGATAGGAGTTGTACAAACTGGCTAAGCTAAGATAGTCCAGAAGAGTATGGGGCTTGCCACTTGATTTTATTCTTGTTTCAGGAGAAAATCCAATGGAAGCTGTCAACCAAGGAGCTTCTACCACCTCCCAAGTGAGAGATAATGTGGTTGCAAAAAGCAGAGGACCATATCCTTCAGACTCACCTCCCTTGGTCCAAAAACCTTCTTGGGGTAATAATTCATTCCATTCTCCCATAGAAAGTCATGTTGATGATACTACCCATCCCAATTATGGTCCCAATGCTCCATTTAGGGATACCTCTATAGGAAAATCCATTGCCTCATTTAGCACCCATTTAAAAAAAATTGAAGAAGTTTCTCCAGATGAAGAAGAACATAGAAAATACTAGGCAACTATTCTCTATGCACAGGAGATTGAAAAGAAAATAAATGACATATTGGGCACACCACCATCACATTCTGCAGTTGTTCCTGTGGGATATCATTCAGTTGCCAATTCTATGAGACCCATTGAATAGATTCTAGATCACAAAGTGACTCCACATAACCCAGGTCAACATACCAACCCCACCACCTCCCATATTATGTCTATTCCCAATCCTCCCAGGTCTTCCACACCTGGGTCTCAACATTCAATTCTTGTTTCATCATTACTTTCTAGTGCCGGGGGGAAAACCCTGTCATGACCTATGTTATCTGGCACTGAAATTGTACCTAGTAAAAGACATAACTATGGGATAGAGAAATCTACAGTTTATGTCCCTCCCACCAACACTAATGTGGTTAACCCCCCATCTAGTTGAGGTTAGCCCTTGGGGGCACAACCTGTAACCAATTAAACCTCATGGGGTTATGGTTATACAGTAAATCAAGTACCTGTTGGAGATATTAATTATCCACCCAACCCTACAGGAATTCCTTATGCTGGAATTCCATATCCTAGTAATACTTTCACGCCATGGGGGCAACCTAACTAGTCCTACATGCCAGCTATGGGGGGGATACCTATACATACTGCGGGAGGTGCCGAAGGACCACCTTATGGAGGTCCTCTCCCTAGGGGGCCTGGTGGATTTCCTCCTTATGGTCCTAATGGTCCTGGTGTCCTTGGGGGGCCTGGTGGCTTCCCTCCTAATGGCCCTCGAGGGTTTGGTGGCACTCCTCCTAGTGGTTTTAGAGGCTTTGGAGGTTTACCTCCTATAGGTCCCGGAGGGTCTGATGGTATGCCTCCTGGTGGTCCCAATGGTCCTAGTGGTCCCGAAGGCCCTTGTGCTCCTAACAGTCCTAATCCTAGAAATCAACCCCCTGTGGGTATATTTTTTGGTAGTTCTTCATCAGAACAACCTATCTATCAGTCTACTTATGGTCCTACTGGTACTTATATGCCATATCAATATTACTAGTATGTGCAACCTAATCATTGGCTACCTTTCCTAGAAACTTTGGACTTTCCTGATTTGTCCAAGTTAATTAATGACCCCATTCAACATAACCTCTCGTGGCCGCCCATTCTGGTAAAGTTACCATCAGAAATTCCAAATTTCAATGGGAAGCAGGGAGATGATCCAAAAAACCATGTCATGACATTCCATCTATGGTGTTCTTCAAACTCCCTTATGGATGATTTAGTTCATTTAAGACTCTTTCAGTGAACTTTGACCAGTATAGCCATGAAATGGTACATTGAACTTCCGCAACATTAGTTTGTGGATTTTGGCTCATTGGAAACTGTATTTATTACGCACTTTTAGTTTCCTATCCATTATGAAACAGGTACTGATCTCTTAACTTCTCTACAATAGAAGACCTCCAGCCACATATCCGATCATATCCATGAGTGGAGAAGGAAGAGAAGACTTTCTAAGGCTCCTATTCCAGATTAGTTATTAGCTGATTGGTTTACTAAATATTTGTTGCCTTTGATTGCCCGAGATGTGGCTATGGGTGGTGTTATTACTAAAGAGAAAGCCATTAGTCGAGCCCAATATCTGGACTTGGTATATTTCGAGTCTAGAACTTTGTATGACTTGATTCCTCAAGCTCCTCGCCCAAGCACCGATCCTGCAAAGCCACCAGCAGAAGTCCTTGTTGATGGGATTGTTTGTTCAATCCAGTCCCCATCAGCAACAAAACATACCAAGCAACCCTAGACCACCATCCCTGATCCTTTGACTCCTAAGGTTTCTGTCGAGGTCAATTCTATTCAGAGTATTCAAACCTCCGGCAATAATAAAAAGAAAGGAAAAAGTAAAAACAAAAAACTTGGAAACCAACATGAGAATCCAAAACCAACCACCAATGATAACGATAAAGGGAAAAGAAAATAAAAATATCCCTGTCGGCTATGAGGAGGAGATCATTTCAAAAAAAGAGTGTCCCCGCTAAGACGAAATCACCCAATTTTTGAAAATAAATCCCATACTCGTAGTTCTCATGGATATTTTTCCCTCTCAACAACAACTGATAGACCACATGTCTAATCAGGGAAACTCTAGTTTGTCAGAGGAAATTCACATGATGTTCTTGGATACCATTAGTTTGCAAACTCAAAGTTAGAGTTATGAAAAACCCCCATATAAGAAAGAATACCATTCTTCTTTAGGAAAATCTCCCTCTACTGGTTATCCCAACTCCTCGTCTACTGTCCCCCAAACAATTGAGAAACCTACTCTCGATATGGTTTTGTGTCCACCCAAGAGTACTCTTAGGAAGGATGTTTTTAACCCTAATTCCTGAGCTACTCAATTTTATAATGTAGTTGAAGATCTTGCTCAGGAACCATGTGCAATGTCTACCTTGGAAGTGCTCCAAAGTTGTCCTACACATTCCAAAAACCTGTTAACTGTGTTAGGAGATTTAGACCCAGACAATACTAATTTGATTCATTTCAATGTCGATAACTATAAATATATACTACCTCACAAACTTGCTTTCCAAATCATCATGAAAGTAGTCAGAAAGAAGGTCTTTATGACTGTCTTAGATGAACGAGCTTCAACTTCAGTTTTGTCCCTGTCTTGTTGGAAAGCTATCGGCTCTCTCGAGATTGTAACATCACCTACCACTCTGAAAGCCTTTGATGTATGAGGTTTCTATCCCCATGGTCTCATATCCTCCCTTGTAGTTGATCTTGGGGGAAATACTGTTTCTATTCAAGTATAAGTAGTAAACACCACGTTACATTACAACCTCATTCTAGGAAGAAATTGGTTTTATGACATGACTAATGTCACTTTGACGATATTTCGAACAATCCAATTTCCACATCTAGGGAGAATTGTCACCATTGATCAGCTTGATTTCTGTACACCATATGTTACTACCTCTACAGCTAATAACATCCCTATGTTAGGCTAGTCCCCTCCTCCTTACCAGTCGATTGGGGTAGGCATGTTGAAGGATTCATCCCTTATGGGGATTTTTCCATCCACTCCTCCCAACACAGACACAGTGACACTAAATATGATTACGTCATTTTATTATGAGCCCAAAGGCAAACAAATTGTTGAGACCACCTCATTGACTCTACATGAAGAAATGTACAACATCATTCAAAACCTTTTCGATGATCACACTGATGAACTTCATCTGGTGGCTTCGGATCCTTACCACCCACCCTACTGGTTAGAACCATCCCTTCCTATTCTAGATTATCTCTCTAAGGCTTTTCCTTCTGACGATTCAATTATGGATATCATGAATACGAATGAGTCTATTTGGGAGGATCACCATCATAGATCCTCGTTCCTCCCCAACACCAATTCGGTAGACCATGACTTTGCATCCCTGTTTTCCACTGATATTGTCAACAAACCTCAAAATCTTATATTGTTGCATGAAATAGATTCTGAAGGAAACATATGCAACATTACTCAGACAAATCCGATTGACATATCAGATAAGCCTGGTACCATCGAGCATGTTCATGTTGGGTAGAATGGCTCGACAGACGAATATGAAGCTTACAAGGAACTTTTCCAAGAATTTCGCAATAGTTTTGCCTGGTATTATGAAAAAATGCCAAGGATAGACCCATCTATTGTGGTCCATGAAATTAAAACCTATCCCAATGCTAAACCTATCAGGAAAAAACTAAGGCAAGTCCATCCACAGAAGGCCACAGCTATTAAAGATGAAATAGAGAAAATTCTAAAAGCTGGGTTTATTTATCCCGTACCCTTGATGGAATGGGTATCGAACACTGTCCTTGTCAATAAAAAGCAGGGCACCATTACATTCTATATCAATTTTAGAGATTTGAACAAATATTGTCCCAAAGACAACTTTCCTACTCCACGCATCGATCAGAGTATAGAAAACTATGCCAGAAGTGTCATCTTCTCATTCATGGATGGCTTTTCTAGCTATAATCAGATTGAGACATTACCCACTGATCAGCACAAGACAGAATTCATTTTCTCATGGGGAGCCTTTGCATATAGGAAGTTATCATTTGTCTTTAAAAATGCTGGAGCCACTTTCCAACGTGCGATGTTTTATGCGTTTCACAATATTAAACATATTGTTGAACCATACCGTGACAACCTCCCCACTCATTCACAATGACAGGAGGACCACCCTATTCATCTTAGAGACGTTTTCTTGAGATCTCGTCATCATAATATATGGCTCAATTTGCATAAATGTGTTTTTTCCATTGAGATGGGATGCCTGTTATGTTTTGTGGTCTCTAACGATGGCATCCAAATAGACCCTTTGAAAATTGCAGCCATTTTATCTCTACTAGCCCCAACCAATATTCTCGAACTCCAAAGTTTGCAAGGGAAGGAAAATTTTCTCCATTGTTTTATGTGCAATTTTGCAGAGAAAATGCACAGTTATATGCATCTCCTTAAGAAGGACACTCCATTCTATTGGGATGACCAAGCCCAACGCACCTGTGATAATCTCAAACACACTCTGACTCATTCACCTGTGATACAGCCCCCAGATTATTCAAAGGAATTTATCTTATATATTGTTTCCTCCACTACTACCATCACTATGGTTTTGGTGCAGGAAAATATCGATGGTTAGTAGCACATGATTTACTATGCTAGTAAGAATCTTATGGATTCTAAAACCCGATACTCACGCATGGATAAATTAGCATTGGCCATGGTCATTTCTGTTCAAAAAATTTGTCACCACATTTTTCTCTACACAACCACTGTATTGGCAGACTAGAAACCTATGTATTACATCCTGACTCATCAGGTGCTCGGGGACAAGTACTCTTGATGGATAGTCATACTACATGAGTTTGATCTAGAATTTTCCAAATCCACATCAAAGAAATCCTTGGTCTTTACCGAGCTCATGTGTGATCTTCCTTGTGCTTCGATGGAATATGAGCCCAGTGATTCATTGTCGGATGAATTCCTGTTCCTGATAAGCACTACTGACCCATGGTATAGAGATTTGGTTATTTATCTCCAAAAACAAATATTTCAACCAAATCTATCCCGTGACAATCATCGCTGTATCCGTCACCATGCAAAATACTACCTCATCTTGAATGACACTTTGTATAGATGTGGTATCGATTCTATTTTCTAGTGATGCCTCACCCATGAGAAAGCTGAATAAGTGTTGAATGATTTCCACTCTAGAGCATATGGCGGTCATTTATCTAGGATGGCTACAGCCCAGAAAATCTTTCGCGTTGGCTATTTTTGGCCTTCAGTCTTTAAAGACTGTCACGAGGTTGTCAATAAATGGCCACCTTGTCAACATTTTTATCCAAAAAAGCGCACTCATACTGCTCCGGTACACCCTGTCATTTCCATTGGCCGATTTGCCAAATGGGGGATTGATTATATGCATTGTACACCTACCTTAGTTGGGGGGCATGGTTGCATCATTGTAGCCATTGAATATTTTACAAAGTGGGTTGAGGCCATTCCTACATATGTGGAATATGGTAATACTACCACTCTCTTCCTATTCAATCATGTCATAGCTAGATTCACTATCCCATAGTCCATAGTTACTGATCACAGATAACATTTCTGTAATCAAATGATGGAGGAACTAAGTGCCAAGCTAGGTTTTTGCCATGAAAACTCTATGCCCTATTATTCGCAAGCTAATGGTCAAGTAGAGGCCATTAACAAAGTTTTTAAAATTATGCGTCATCAGATGGTTGGATACCATAAATCCAACTGGCACCACATCCTTTTCTCCTCTCTTTGGGCTTACAGGACTTTGGTGAAAATAGCTACTGGTTTCACACCTTTCCAGCTTGTCTATGGAATCGAAGCTATCTTGCTGATTCAATGTCAGATTCCATCCTGGAAACTTGCCATTGAACTTCTCCCAGAAACTTCCACATAGGAAGAGAAATTTTTATACATGAACAACCTTGACGAAACTAGGAGAGATGCTACCTTGGATAATGAGGCACACAACAAATGCGTCAAGGTGCAGTATGATAAATCTGTCCAACCTCATGCCTTTAATGAGGGTGACCTAGTTTTGAATTACAATAAGAGATATGACAAACTAGGGAAAGGAATGTTTGAATCCATGTGGTACAGTCCTTTCGTTAGCTCTAAAGTTTTAGAGAAAGGGGCCTATGAGCTTGTAGACTACGATGGAATCCCTTTAGGGAAACGTCGCAATGGGTTGTACTTGAAGAGGTACTATTCCTAGATATCTCTTGGATAGTATCTTGTATATATGTATATTGCTTGAGTTTTAGTGTGCTTTAAGTATTTTCAATATGGTTTTGAATTTAGTGTCCATATCTGTTTATACCATGCTTTGGTCATGTAAAGCAGATGGGTTTATATGGCTTCATTGATGGTGATTTTTGCCACACCTTGAATATTGCCTCAATTGCTTGGGTTGTTTATTCCCTAGCTTATTATTGGGTCAGCTCAGGAGCAGTTTGTATTGGTCCCGCTACCAACAATATTGCCTAGTATCAAGCAATCATAGGTATTCTGACTGAAGCTGCCTCCCAATATTTTTGCAACTTGGTAGTCTTGATGGACACTCAACTCGTGGTTTGTCATCTAAACCATGTTTATACCACTAGGAATCCTATGCTTCTCCACCTATTTTGGAAGGTACGCTTGTTATAAATGTCATTTGAAACTATCACCAATAGGCATATCCCTAGGAAACATAATGTAGTTTTTGACTCATTATCTAATTACATCCTAAATTGGCATATTTCCCATTCGTGACATGAAAATCAGACTTGGTTCATTGTAAATAAACAATTAGAGACACATAAAACTCATGTAAAATACATTCACCATTTGAGACATATAAACACCAGGTAAAAGTCTGTCTATATATATATATATATATATATATATATATGAACATGTTTTACAAAAAAATAGGTCACGAGACCTCATCTGAACCACGTAGGCTTTCAGGTAAAAATCACCATACAAAATCCTGAAGCTATCAAGTTTCAGTGGATACATCATGCACACATCGTCTAGTGATGCTTGTGATAGCACATCACTGCTTGGGATACTCGATGTAGGAGTCTTCTAAACCGACCTGGTACTCCCACTGTAGGTCTCTGATACCTCAGAGGAAGGTCATCAATGGAAGCATCAGGGATGTCTAGGTTCAACCTCTCTAGGTTTTCCTCTAACTCCTTGGTCACATCATCACCCTACGGTACAAAACGGGATCCAACTTGTCTATCCAATGGGAAGGCTCCCCCAGGTCGTGCTGCTCCAATGTCTGCATGAAAATATTCAAGTCTCGTTACTTAACATAAAAAAATATAAAACATCAAAAAAATAAAAACACTATTTCCATTTTAGGGTTTTTTGTTTCTTACCTATGTCACCCCATTGTCCGCTAGGTGGGAGCGGTAGGTCATGGTGACCGCTAAAGTCAGTGCCTGCATATGCATAATCCTCCACCATGAGGATTTGATCTCTCAACCATTGAAATAATGGGTCACCAAACTTTACCTTCCCCCTTACTACTCTAGTACGGGCCATAATCTGGAACCGCCTCTGCATGCAAGGGTCCCACGCTCTCATCTATGTAAAGACCACCTGGGGTCTCATCTGTCGAACCCGCTCGAAGAAGAACCAAGCTAGAATGGAACTGAAACCAAATTGCTTCAGTTCCCCCTGGAAACACTTGGTCAGCTGATCCTTGAAGATTGGAACCATGGCTTCCACCCAGTTAAAGACTGTAGCCTCCACGGCCTCTATGGAATAGAGCATATGTGCTCTAGATTCCTACTGCACTCCTTGGCTTCCCGCCACTTTCTTCATGGTAAATAATATATCCCGTAGAGTTCCATCCATCACTGCTTTTATGGGGATTTTCTTCCCTAATGTGCTTATCCTAGGGATATAGTGACGGTCTATCAACTCTTGTGTAGTGATGTCCCCTCTGTAGGAACCCATCAATGAGATGGGAGCACCCCATCTCAAAAGGTCTATCAGGAAGTAGATATCCTATACCTCAACTGTCAAAATGTGAGCACCAAACTCGAAATGTTGTTTCCTTGGATTCCACATCCAAAGTATATGCTCTAGCAATCGCTCATGCGATACCATACTGGGTGTTCGAAATAATTTTAAAAGTCCGCAGCCTCTCAATGTGGCTATGCAACCCGCATTTCACTCGATGAAGGAATCTTCATTATCATGTAGTCTCTCTTTCCATATGACCATTTTTTATCAGCAAGAACCTGCCAAAAACAATCACAAGACTCATTAGAATCATTGTTAATCATCCAAATCAAATCAAATGAGCTAGTTTATCTTGTGTGATTATTTTTACTTCTCCATAGGTGGCACTTCCTGTGCCCCATTGAAGACAAGTGGTGGCACCTCATGTGCACTATGTTTTCGGCATGGTTCCAGTGAGGTACCACTTATCCTGCAAGGGATAAGAGCAGTGCCCACTACCATGATTTTAGGGCTTTCCATACAAGTCTAAAACACCATTAAAAGTCAAAATTGAAGACATAAGATGAAAGAGTAGGGTCTAGGCTATTACCTGGAATTGACGGTGCTCAAATCTGACAGTGGAAATTATCGATATTAGCAACTGAAAATATGGCTAGGAAAGTGCTCAAAATGCTCTCCACTATGGGTAAATAGTAAAATGTTTTGATTTTTCACCATTTACATGACTTTTTTACACATTTTTGGGTTTTGCATGCTATAGTTTTGTTTTAAATTTGTTTAGTACTCAAAATCTATCAGTCATAATCCTTTAATGTCAGTTATTGGGGCATTTAACACTTGTTTTTGAGTCGTTGCAGGATAGAAGAAAAGTAGCAGTAAAGTTTTGGGAGTTTGTTTTTTACTTTTTCGTACTACCATAAAACGGAAAAAGTCTTTGAGCATTTATTGAAACACTTTGGTCATGCTCTCAAAACTTAGTATCAAAGATCTGAGTCCATTTTTTATTATTTTTAGGCTCGTAAAATCTCTCGTTGTGAAAAGAGACCTAATGGAGTATTCCTTAAACTCTTTTCATGCTCATTAAATATGAAAATTTTGTCCAGCGATCTTGTCTTCGTCACGCTCATTGAAGCATTTGAGAGTCATCTCTTCGACAATAGGTTATCTCTTTTTCGGTTCGGATAGACTATTTATGAAAAAGGAACACTCCATCCAATCATGACTAGAAGAGTTCTCTAAGGTATAATTTTATACTTTTTCAGGCCTTAGAGACTAAATCATATGAAAAAGGACCCTTTCGAGTCTTCTTTCGTGGTCGTTCAGAGTCTCTAAACATGAATGATTCTGAGTTTTATTTCATTGGACTCGTTAAATTAAAAATTGAGAGACCTTCTTTTGGGAACAAACCCCTCCTCTCTTAGTTTCATAAAAAAATTGAGTTTGGACTTGTCTTCGAACGAGCTATACCAAGTGTTTGTTACCCTCTTTGAACTCGTAAATATGAAAAGATGCACTCATCAATCATGATGGGGGAAATGGGAAGGGAATCATTTTGCAAGTAAATCAAAGTAGTTTTTCATTACCTTTGAACATGGCACTTGTCTGCATATCATTTTAGTCAATTGGGTATTCATCTGATCTCCGTGACGATCCACTTTCATGAGTCATGCCACTCCTTTGAGTCATTCAAAAGAATGCATTGTCCACTGTCGCACTGTGTGTTTATCTAGTTTAGTCATGCTGCCAAATATTTTGTCGTGCCGCCTGATGTTCAAAGGGAATTTGAAGAAGTTACCTTTGTAGTCACAACAGTCTTTGTTTCAGTACTTTTGAGTCAGTCCTATGGTTACTACAATCACATCATTCTAGAACTATGTTTCGAGTTTCATGTTGTCGATGTGGGACTCATCATGGCTGTCGTTTAAGGAGACTATTCCCGTCAACATCGGTTCATCATCTGGGAAATAGTCTTAGAAACAAAAAATTAGTACCTTGAGATCTCTATGCCTTAATGACAGATTCTATCGCTCTTGACATAGGTTCACATCATTGACCTTTAATTGATAGAATCGACTAGGTGTTCGACATCAGGACATCTATTCACACTCAGTAGATTGTACTAGGGTACCTTGGGAATCATTGACATCAATGGTGATCTCCATCTCACTTTTTAATGGTTCACATCATTGACTGGTAATCAAGTGGTTTCTTCCATGTTCGAATTTGTATCATTGTAATCACATGGATAAAATCGTACTTTGTGGAAGACGAAACGAAGAAATTGGGTATTTGGTTAGTGCTCATTTCTTTCCCTAGGTTGCGATGGAGTTTTGTATATCTAGCATGGATCCACATTTGTATGGTCGTGGCCATGGTCAAATTTGCATCTGTATGACATAGATATACGTTGTATGTCCAGTAGCTATGTCTAAGTTTGAGTCCTCTATCACATGGATCTATGTTGTATTATAGTAGCCATGCTTGTTTATTCCTCTCAAGGATTTTCCTTGTATTGGTCTGCAGCCATGAGTTGGTCACATGTCTATGAGTCAAAAATATTGATGTACTACAGATTCCTACTTGACGAAATTCTCCGACTGAGCTGACATTTTCACCTTGAAGTGACAACTTGTTCTCTTAAAGCTCTTGCTTATTGTATCCCTATAAGTCTCATGCTTTGGGGGGTATTCTATTATACCCAAATCCTATCACCACCATCTGATAAGACCCTTAACTTCCATGTTTTCCCTTAATCCTAGTACTTAGAGTGGAAATACTCTGTTTGTCAATTCTACTAGAAAAAACTCAGCACTGCTCTTTCCCTATGGCCCATGAGCGGTACCTTGCTCAACATTTCCTGTATCCTATTTTCAAGAAGTGGTGCCACTGCATATGGTCTTTGGTCCATAAGCATTTCTCATCTAAACCGCTCTGTCATAAGAGAAGAAAAGCGGTACCCTGGGTAGAATGGGAAAAAGATAAGTTTCTCAAGGCTTCGAGATCATAAGCCTCGTATCCTCCCTTATCCCTATCATTGTGGGTCAGTTGAGCTTGAGATCCCCCATGGTAGGATCTTAGAGCCACCTCAACCACAATTCTATAAACTATTCCTATCCATTGATCCCTATAAATACAAGCTCATGTCCATAGTTGAGGGGGATAACTATAGAGGTATTGATATGCTGTTGGATTAACCACTTAGCCCAAGTCATTGGAGAGCATAGAGAGAAAATTTGGAGCTTATGGGGATGAAGTGTTTGTCTCATGGAGATGGTTGCTGACACTAAGGAAATGGTTGTAAGCTTCTTCATACGTTCTGAATGGAAAGCTGATTTCTGTCCCACATTACTGTTGTTTTGATTTCACATGTACATGTTGTTAGATTCCTTAGTCACTAACATGGATAAGTAAATGATTTTCTGGTAGCTTTTATGCATTTGCATGTTTGATCTATTTGTAGTTACATAGTTTCACTATCGAAGCAGCATTCCAAGTCTCTAAGACATTTAGGGAAGGTCTTCATCCTTTGTCGTTAACTCATTTGTTCTAGATCTGAACCATTTAGACTAGAGCAACAACTTATGTCCGGAGAAGCTGCAATATTCCATTTTTACACTTGGATATTTTTTAACATCCTTATGCAGAATAATGGCATACTGGGACCTCTTCTTGAAACATTAGGGAATCTTAGAAAGCTTCAAACACTATACCTCTCCAACAATCATTTCAATGGTGTTATTCCCACTTCATTAGGCCAACTGAAGAACTTCAAGTACCTTTGAGTATAAAATATTCTCAATTTCATCTCATGGGAATATGTAGATATTGATTAATGATGGGTTTGATCTTGATTTGGTTATTGGTTATTTTGGACAATTTAGGAGGCTGAATAATAACAACCTTATCGGACCATTTCGTGGATCACTAGCTAACATCTCTATGATGGCATTTATGTACATTTATACACTCTTCCTTCATTTATAGGTGGATACATGGGATATTTCACATTTAGGTGTTTAATCATACCAGGTTTAGTTTCAGATATAAACCCCCTTTTTGCATTACACGGATTTGTCCTACATCAATATCAGTGGGTCAGTCCCAAACATTCATTCCATGAACTGCAAGTAAGAACAAATCTATCAAATAAGCTATGTTTAATGTATTGTGTATTTTGGATCATTGTGTCCTGAACTAAAATAGGTAAAATGGTTGAAATTCCAAATAGAAATGCTGATTGTTGAGCATTGGTGTTTTGATTACTGTTAGAGGAAACCCTATGGAATGTGGGTCATGTGCTTCACATCTTTTCCCTGGAGAATCTTGTTTGATTATCTCTAGTGCATCATTGAGAGGTAATAAATTAGGTTTGGGAATATCATAAGATTTATTTAGAGAAAGAGGGGTGCATTCATTGATTGACATGACCATTTCCATTTCATATTATAAATCACATAAAACAAAAAATGGTCAAAAGTTTAGTAAAAAAGCAGTTTTAAAAAGAAACACCCGGTGACAAATATGCTGATCAAGATTAGGGGTGTTGACCTAGTTCGAGTAGGTATCTGCAATCCAACAAACATACTAGAAGGAAATCGGTAATTAAATCCCATTTTACGTGTGTTGGAGGAGATAGTCGGTGAGTTGGCTAGGCTAGTTAACCGACTAATTAGAGATTAGGTCATCCTGCAAAGCTCGTATCGATTGACCGAACCGACAAGTAGTTATTCCTGATGGTTTTGTAAATTATATATATTAGGATGTTGAGCTAGATAGGAACTTGGTTCAGTTCTATGTATGTATGGACGTTCACAAGGATAATTTTAGGGGCGAATTTTAGCCTAGTGGGCTATTTTTCCATGTTTTTCTCCCAAAACAGATTCACCATTTTGTATTTTTTGAAGCCCTGTTTCACCCAATTTTGATGGGGTAAAAATGTTTCACCCTAAAAATTGCCAAATTATTATATAAACAATATAAAATCCTAGGAAATTAAAATATTTTTTGAAAAATATCACCAATCATTTTATAATTGACGTTTTAAGAATTGGTAATATTCGCCAACATTTATACACTTTTAAATAAGTATGGTTCCTTAAAATCATCCCTGGACCCTCATGTGATTAACTAATATAATTTGTTGCTCTATCACCTATTCATGTCTCTTGTATATGTATGAATATATGTTTCTATATGTGTATTATTGGTAACCTTATGTGATCTGTGTGATTACAGCATTGGTTTTGTTTCGGGTAGTACATATACAGATGATATGGCCATATGTAGATGATATCAGAGTAAGAGATTAAGTATTGGTGGCAGTGTAAGATTGCAAATTATTTACAGAATTATGTGAGAAGAAATAGATTGGCCATTGCTCAGGTGAAGGAGAAATTCTTCATCGAAACAAGTGAAATTTGTAGAATCGGTACCCCAGTTGTTGAAAAAACTATTAGATGAAGACAAAAGAAACTAAATATCAAGAATTTCTTTAGAAACCAATATGATGAGGATGAACAAGCCTATTGGGATGGTTTCAAAAAATTACAGACAAATTCTGTCAAGAACAAGCAATAGAGGAGAGAGTTTCAGTTGAAAGTATTGAAAAAATATTATTTACCAACTTCATTGAGCAATTTATTTGTTCACTACTGACCCTGTTATTCAAATTCCTAATAGAAAGAGGAGTAGGTCATATAGTCAAACCTCATCCATAACTCATCGAACCACCAACAAACACTAACTGGGTGGAAAAGAAAAAAATGTGGGAAACATTTATTGCCAAAAGGGAGTGGGATTACTTCCTAAACAAGTAGACAAAACTATTCAAGATAACCAAAGCATCGGGTAGACTATGGGGGGGTATCTGGACATGTGTTGGGGTAGAGTAAAAGGATTCTAGTCAACTTGAGAAAATACCACCACTAGCAATGAAATGTTGACCTAAGAAGGAAATTGAGCGGATAGTGACTCACAAATGTACGTCTAACCTACAAAAGATAGAAAGGGAGAAGAAGTAGAGAAGAAGGGAAGAGATATGAGAGCAAGCTATAGTGCTCCAAAGAAGAATGGTTGCCAGGGACCAGGGTGACAGACCATGAGGAAAATCCACTGTTGTCGGTTCATGACCGACAAGAGGAAGGTGTAGATGAAGAGGTCTCACCAATGGAAGAAGATTTGTGGATAGAGCAATGAGAATCTCTCCAATTGTAAATACGCCAGGAGAAAATACCTCTATATCTAATAAATATGAGTACTCAAATGTCGGCCATTATTGAGGAGGACCTGATACTAAGAGCTGGTGAGTTTGGTATATGGATCCAACTAGACACCAAAGTAAATGATGACAATAACCTAGTGATCCGTCAGCCGGAGGAAGGAAATTGGGTTACACTTCAGGTGTACTTGTCCAACTAAAGCATCTATTTACTCTACCTCGAACATAGAGGAGAACCACCCCTTCCAAACACAGCTTTAAAAAACACTAACCAGTTAGAATCATGAGCACAATAGTGCAGTTTGACATCAAAAAAAGAATTCAAAACTAACCAAGTTGTTGAAGGAGAATCGACAAACAAAATATCTGACTGAAACGAAAGCTCTGTCGAGACTACATTAGAGGAAATTTGGGGTCTAAAATGGGCCTTAGAAGAAAACATGCCAAAATAAGTTTTTGTGAGTTGGAATTCAAGAACCAATAGAATTTCAATAAAATAAGTCAACCATAATGGTTGAATTGACATATTTGTCATTAAAAAAAAACCACTTTTTTTGTTCGTATTTTCGACATATCTCATTGTGTTTTTACTCAAATTTCGATCGGGAGAGCTCGTTGGATGCGGAATTTGATTCTGCATCCAATGAGTACCCACACTGCATACTTTTGATGGACCTGGTTACCCCAAAAACAAGAAATACCTGAAAAAAATGTGATGATGACATCATCATCACATTTTTTCAGGTATTTCTTGTTTTTGGGGTAACCGGGTCCGTCAAAAGTATGCAGTGTGGGTACTCGTTGGATGTAGAATCAAATTCCACATCCAATGAGCTCTCCCGATCAAAATTTGAGTAAAAATACAGGGAGATATGTCGAAAATACGAACACAAAAAGTAGTTTTTTTCTTTCTTCCTCCAAAATTAATCAATATTATTTTATTATTTTAACTATTATTTTATTATTTTATTTAGGAGGCCCATTTTAGACCCCAAAATTCCTCTAATGGCTATTGAGAGAGAAATTCATGGAATGTCCCACTACCCCCACCACCACCCTTACTAGCACCACTTCCCAAAGGAGAAACCAACGCAGACATGGGGTACATTTCATCACACATCCCCCTCTACGATGGAAATGAATACCCTAGGATACATTGGTTCATTTGCAATTCGACATGGGAGGCCAATCAAGTTACAAATGAAGATAGAAAAATGGCACAGTTTGCAGGTGCGCTGCAAAAAAGAGCATTAACTTGGTATATGACATATACCAAAATAAAACCTAACCCATCTAAAGTATATATCAAGCATCAATTTTTGTCGTTCTTCAAAAGACCAGATGCAAAGCATATGGCAGTGAAAAGACTTAAGTCTACAGTGTAGAAACCAGTAGAAACCGTCCGAGACTATGATAAAATATGGAAAGACCTCTTGATCCAAATAGACTATGTTATTGATGAACAATTATTGATTCAATGGTTTGTTGCAGGACTCTCCCAAAAGATCCGATGGCATATAATTCTAGAGACATTCAAAACGTATGAAGAAGCACTAAAAAAATATCTGCAGGTCGAGATGGATGAGGACTACCCAAAATACCTTGTTCTTGACGCACGAATTGAATAATAGTTGGAAATCCTATAGAAATCATTAAGAAAACTAAACCTCAAAGGTTAGGAGATCTGGTGCATGAAATGCTCTACAACTAGCCATATTAAGGATAATTGTTGACAGGATGTAAGCCGACAAGAATTTTGTTTTGTTCAAGCAATTTTTTTTTGTGATATTTGTCAGGAGCATGGAGATCATACAATCAAAAATTGCACATACAACATGAATCCTGTGGTAAATTTTATTGGTGTGTGATCTGTAATGTTAAGAGTCATCGACATCCGACTTCCATTTGAACCTGAAAAACTGACAGAATTATCAAACAGTGTACGAAACAAATGTCGTGGCCTAGAATGCTAACAATACCTCAAATGAACAAAATGTACCAAACAATCGACAATATGAATTTTGTAGATACAAACGTAGTTTCGACAACCATCATGGAGGATTTGGAGGTCAAGGATGATTTTCTGGAAATCATGACAATCAACCATGACAACCGATCCAATGTTTTACATGCTATAAAGTAGGACACTGGTATGCGGACTGTCCATATAAAGACATAACCGACCTGAAATTTCATATTAGTTGTGTTGTGGGTGACCACTCATTGGAATATTGCCCCACCATACTTGACAAAATTAATAAAAAGAAAAATGTTAATGTCTTGTCTTGTGTTCAAAAAATTGATATAGTTCACACAAATAACCTACACATAGTAACTAGACAAGGAATGAAAATTGGAGGTGACAATCCAAGAATAAGCAAATTAAAGATAAAAATGAATATCCTAACCATTAGAGGAAATTTCAATTTAAAATGGGCCTTCCAAAATTAATAAAAATTCCATGTCATCATGTATTAGCCAATCAAAATGATTTAAAATTCAAAAAGCGAGCACCTCTTAAACAATTTTTTAATATAAATTTGGGGATAGGTATCATAAAAAAACTACTTTTTTGTTTGTATTTTCAAAATATATCCCTATGTTTTTACTCAAATTTCGATCGAGAGAGATCGACAATGGTAGAAAAATGGTAGCATAATGTTAGGAGGAAGAATAGCTTCTTTTCCATAAAAAAGGGTATATGGAGACATACCTAAGGAATTCTTGGGAGTGACCCTATCAGCCCAAAGAGCATTTGGTAATGTTAAATGCCAACTTCTCTGGTTCTCTATCACAGTCCTTTTTAAGATCCTAATGAGATTCTTGTTTGTAGATTCTGCCAAACCATTTCCTTATGGGTAATAGTTCACAAAATAATGCAACTTGATTCTTATTTCATGAGAAAATGAAGTTAATCTAATAGAAGAAAAATAAGTAGAATTATAAAAAACCAAGGAAATTGGAACCCCAAACCTCGTCATAATATGATCTTGCAAGAAATCCATGACTGCATCTTAATTCACTTTACGTAACGGAATGGCCTCGACACATCTAGTGAAGTATTCAGTTGGCGTCAAAATGTATTTTTGTTGCAACGAATAATTTGGTTTTATCTCTCCAATGATATCAATACCCCGTTGCTTGAATGGTTCTATTATCATCACAAGCTTCAATGGTCTTGCTGCTTTGGTTTGTCTTCCCCCACACCTCTAGAAGATATCACACTTTCTGACATGGACATGTGCATCCTTGAACAGTTTGGGCCAATATTACCCAGCTCTGAGAATCTTATGGGTTGTCGTATCTCCAGAAAAATGACCTCCAACAGGCCCATCATGTAACTCTGTTATGACCTTCTTCGCATCTTTTTCTCTAAGAATCTGAGAAGAACTCCATCATAATTATTTCTAAATAATATTCCATCAACGATCTGATATGAAGCTGATTTAAGGCGCAATGCTATTCATTGTTTGGAATTCCAATGTTCTGGCAACAATCCTTCCTGAAGGTAATGAACAAGGTCTCGGTACCAGGAATCTAGAGCTATGAAAATAGGACATACATCCATTATATGTAACTCAGCTTCATTGTCCCAATTGTTTTCTTCATTTTTTTCACCTTCAGCCAATAGTTTGCACAGTCCTTTCCCTTTAACTATGGATGCTAGTTTGAATTCAAGGTCATATTCTTGTAAAGTTGTTACCTAGTTGCCTCTTCTTTCTCCTAATTCTTTTTGTACAAACATAGACCTTACAGCTAGGTGTGGAACTATTACCTTCGTCCGGTTGTTAAGTATGTATGACCTGAATTGTTTTACCACTTTGAAAACTATATAATCTTGTTTATCGACAGTTGGGTAATTCAATTCAGCTCCCTATAGACCATTGCTCATAAATGATATGGGATACTCATCTCCCCCATCTTCCTTCTATGTAAGCACCGCTGCTAAGGAATCGTCAGACACGAAAGTGTACAAAATAAAATCCTTCTCAAAATTTGGACTTTTGAGAGATGGTACATTAGCAATAGATGTCTTTATTTTACTGAATTCATTCTTCTCTACATCATTCCATTTGAATTTTACACTTTGTTTCACCATTTTCTACAAAGGTTTAACAATTTGACTGAAATCTGGTACAAACCTTGACACAAAATTAATTGTCCCCATGAATGATTGCATACCTTTTTTGTTATGGGGTAAAGGGATCTTTTCTATGGCCTTGATCCTTTATGGGTCTATGGAGATCCCTTTTTTAGAAACAACGTGATGCAGTAGCTTTCCTTTTATAACCACAAACACACATTTCCTAGGATTCAGTGAGATCCCATATTTTCGACAACACTAAAAAATTTGTTTTAGATGGAATGCATGTTCTTCTCTCTTCTTTGAAAATATTGTGACATCATTTAGATATACTACAACACTACGACCAATCATACCATGGAAAGCTATATCCATATCCCTCTAGAAAGTAGCTCTAGTGTTGATGAGTCCAAAGAGCATTCTTCCGTAAGCAAACGTTCCCCACTTTGTTCTAAATGTAGTTTTAAGTATGTCTTCTTCAGCTACTAATACCTGATTATAGCCAAAGAATCCATCTAGTAATGAAAATAACTCAGAACTTGAAACCATCTGCAATATTTGTTCCATGGGTGGGACTGGATAGTTATCTTTATCCGAAGCACGATTGAGGTTTCTAAAGTCTACACATAGCCTGATTCCTCTGGATTTCTTCCTTATTGGCACCAAATTCGACGGCCATTCCAAATGTATAACTTTGAATATAATTTTAGCAACCAACAATTTTTTCACTTCACTCTTAATTAAAGGTTCCAGTTTTGGATGCATCTTCCTCAAAGGTTGCTGATAAGGCTTGACTCCAGCTCTAATAGGTATGACATGTTGTATAATATTTGTGTCATATGTTTTAAGCTCTTCATATGTCTAGAAAAACACATCTTTGTATTGTTTGAACAAACTAATGAACTTATTTATTTCACCTAGAGAACAACACTTTCCCAAATTTACATATCTGGGTTTAACTTCAGTTCCCAAATTTATTATCTCGAATTGTAAGGATGAGCTGTGAGTTTTGACATTTGCTGGACTTATGAATTTGTTGTCTAGATCAAACATTCGCTCTAAGGTTCTAACTCCTTTAGGAATAAAGTTGTCGAATTTTAATTCAGCTTGGTGTTCTTCATCATCGAATATTGTTGCTTTGAAGGTTTCATCATTCATCAAACATTCCAAGATTTGTTGATCATCATCAAAAACTCGTAGATTGGTAATCATGTTTGGAACCAAAATCCTGAAAAGTAATTCAATAGAACATCTGTTATTTGAAGGTAAGAGCCTTGTAGCTGAGGTAGCTAACAAGTCAACTGCTGCATTCTTTAGTCTAGGAATGGATACAATATTATATGCATACAAAATTTTAAGCAAATCCCACACTTCATTCTGGTAAGATTTTAAATGAGGTGAAATGCAATGTATCTGATTTCAAATTTGCTTTACAAATATTTCAGAATCCCCATACACTTTCAGATTTTCTACTTTTAATTCAATTGCTTTTCTTATTCCCTGAACTATTGCTTCATATTTAGTTGTATTATTGGTACATTCAAACTCTAATCTACATGAAAGAAAATGTTTATTTTTCTTTAGATCAATCAGGACACAGCCAGCTCCTGATCCTTCCAAAGTTTTAGATCCATAAAAAAAAAGCGTCCAAAAAATATCTACTTCTACTGTACTTGAATCAAAAACTACATTTGCAACTAAGTCTACTATTTTACAGTCAAATTCATCAGCCCGTGAAAATCAAAGGAGATTGGGCTATACTGGGTTAGCAATGGCCCATAAAATATTACATGTTGGTTATTTCTGGCCCACGATATTTAAATATTGTGTGGAATCCATGAAGCATTGTCATCCGTGTCAGATTTACACCAGAAATTTGCGGTCATATCCTACTCCGTTATTTCCTATCATACCCATGGGCCCCTTCACTAAGTGGGGGATAGATTACGTGACCTGCAACCCTGTTTCAGCTGGGGGGCACAAATACATCATTATCACTGTAGACTACTTCATGAAATGGGAAGAGTCAATGCCCACCTATAAGGCTGACAAGAAAACTGTAGCTTTTTTCATTTTTAACCAAATTATCGTACGTTTCGGTATTCCTAAAGAGATTGTCACTGACCATGGAAGTCACTTCCAAAAAAACATGATGACTAAATTGACCATTATGCTAGGGTTTAAATAATAACATTTGTCTTCTTTCTACCCACAAGTGAATGGTCAAGTTGAGGCAGTAAATAAGACCTTGAAGACTATTCTCAAACATACTATTAACGAAGCTAGGTCAAATTGGCACATCATGTTGTATCCTACACATTGGGCTTATCGAACCAATGTGAAAACTTCCATAGGGTTCTCACCTTTCCAACTTGTTCATGGGGTGGAAGCAGTAACCCCAGTTGAATGCGAAATCTTGTCCTTCAATATTTCCATTCGTGTGTTACCTGATATGACTGAGATTGAAGAACATTAGCTACACTTAGAACATCTATATGAACAGCGTAGGGATGCACTGATGGAAAACAAGATTCATAAAAATAGGGTGAAAAATCAATACGATAAATTAGTCAAACCTAGGATTTTTTTTCTGAAGGGGAACTTGTCTTGCTCTAGGAGCAAGATAAAGAACCCTTGGGGGAAGGGAATTTCAGGTCTATGTGGTTAGGACCCAATGTCGTGTCAAAAGTTATAAAAAATGGTGCATATGAATTAACTGATTTCAAGGGGAATAAGATGCATGTGCCTATAAATGGGTTCTACCTGAAGAAGTACTATGCTTAGGCCTAGCACTTTTTCTTGTATTTTTCTTGTATATAACTTTATGTACAAAATTTCATAGGTTTATGTTCTTATATCATCCGTTGGCTATTACAAATGTCTTCTGAGTGGTTCTTAGGTTTTGTATATGGCATTAGTCATCACACTTGCAAATTGGCTTCAGCCGCATTGGTTATTTACTCACCCTCATGATAGCTAATTGCCTCTGGAGGTGCTTGCTTAGGTCCTACTGCCAATAATGTGGCCGAATATAGGGATACCATTGAGCTTTTATGGGATTTCTTGTCATGTGGCATCACCTATATGGAATTTAGACTTGACTCTCAACTGGTGGTTTCCCAGCTCAATCGAGCTTATCTTGTACGGAACCCTATTTTATTACATTGGTTTATGCAAGTTAGGTTATTGGAAATAAATTTTGAGTTTGTTACATTTAATCATATTCCAAGAAATCAAAATTCATTAACTGATGCATATGTGAATTATATCTTGGATTTGAACTTAACACATATTTCATAAAAATACAGAACAGATACATTACAAAAACACATGTAAATAAATCGACAATATATATGTGTGTGTGTGTGTGTGTGTGTGAATATCTATCCATATAGATAGGTCAAGTTTTTGATCCTCAGATCCAGTTATAACTATATAATATACAAAAAATATACAAAATTTTGATCATAGTCCATAAAATGCTCCTAAGTCTAAGCTTGACCACCCTTGTCATCCTGGTCATCATGCTCTCGGGCCTCTTCAGCTTGTTCAGTTGCAGTAGCCTTAGTGGCATCTATGTACACAAGCAGTCCCCTAGCTACCCTTGTCATAAGGTATATCCAGGTAGGTGGGATACCAACCACTAGCTCGTGCATAATGGCAGGGATCTGCTCAATGCATAAGTTAGGGACTCTTTGGATAATCCTGACCATCTTCCCCTAAAGAACCCTGATCAAACCCTAATCCTCTCCTACCACTGGTCGCACATACATACAAAGATGTCCATTAGGGTGGACTGGTGCAATATCTGCATTTTAAAACATTCAAAGGATTACAATTCTTATACACGTGCATATATCTTTATGACTAAAAATTCATAAAAATTTAAAAACTTGAAAAACCAAAATACCTGACACTCCCCATGCTCCTCCAGTAGGGAGGACAAGATCATTGTCACCCCAAAAATCCATCCCAGCATATGGAAACTACTCCAATTTTGGTAACTTCCGCTCCCATGATAGGTATAAATCATCATCGTACACACTCTGAACTGATCCACCATCACCCTGGCGGAGGAATATTTCTCCCCACCTACTCAATCTAGGATCATGGGGAGAGAAAGCTGGTAGAGGTACTGTATGACTGAGACTGGGCACTCTCTCAAAGAAAAAGGCCAATAATATGCTAGAATAACCGAATTTTTTCCATCGGCCTCTCTTACAGTTAGAGAGTTGCTTATTCAGTATTGGGATTACTCCTGAGCACTAGTTAAATAAGGCTCCCTGTAGACATTCCACCACCAGTCCCATTTGGTTTTGAGTTGAAAGATGAAGTGATGATGATCCTTCAACCCTCACTATTGTGCTTACCAACATCTATAATGGCATGATATGAATATGAACAATAGGGATGCAAGAACCCCTCTTCTGAGTACCAGGCGCACAGTAAGGGTCAATGTAGTAATGCACACTTAGAAGGGCACTGCCCCTACCTGTACCTTCCAAGTTGAGAGGAGCTCTCTATCATGACAAACTTGATATGAAATAGATGACTTCTAGTGTAATCTCTAGAATTCTACCTTGTAGGTAAAATGCACCTAGATCATGATCCCAGTAGTTTACCAAAAACTCTAGTAAGCGGACATTGGATCGCATAGGTTAGGTACAAAAGAATTTAAGAAACCCACTTTGCCACAATGCATTCACCGTGGGGGAACTTTGAAGAGAATCTTGGTCCATGTCTTCATGTTCCCTCTCCCTCCACTCCAACACCATGTTTTATCCTGTCAATCAAGCCATTTTCAAACATTAAATTCATTCAAAACACTTTGATTTTGGCCCTAAATAGTCTTTTCCTATGTCGTGCAGTATACACAACTGCCCTTTGGACATGTCGCATATCATACACGAATCGATTTCGGTAAATCTTCATATAAAATGCATGTACGCGTCTACCTACATTGCATACCCAAATATACAGTGCGCCCTTCCTAAAATTATCCTAAAACATCAATTTTTCATAAACTTAAATATTTGCTTAGATGAAATGAAAGAGCATGGAGAGTTTATTTACCTCGCACTTGTAGATTTGAAAATTGTCTAACAGTTTGACCACAGCGAGCAATTCAAGGAATAGGTAAAACTTGTCTATATTGGGTAAAAATGTCAAATGATGAATTTGATTTCTATTTTTGCACTATTTATAGAAATTATTTCAAAAAGTGGGGTTTTAACCTATAGTTTTTAATTTTTATTAAAATCAAACTAATGCCATGTTATGTTTTTCCTACTAAAACATGTCCAAGGTTATTCAAAATCATTTTTCACTCATATAGGGTAGGGTTTTGATCATTTATATGCATTGTTGCATTTATACTTAATCTTCTTTGACCCTAGAATTACTACTTTAACCACAGACTATGGTATTTAACAATTAGTACCTTATCTATATCATTGTTCTTCCTTGGATAGGGCTTCCCTTCCATGAGTACCCTATTATAGAACACATTGATTGTCTTTGGTACTCATGTCGTATCTGTCATAGGTTTAGGTGAGCCTTCTTAGCTATTTTTCATGCCAAATTGAGCCTCATTTTGGTCTCTTTTTACAAGCTATCCCCTTTATAAGGCTCCCTTTCCTTATGGAGTTTCTTTAGGCCCAGGTCTAACTCCTCAAAATAGACTTGATTGTTGAGTAAACTTGTCCATTCAAGATCGTTAAGAATATATGAATAGGAATCCACATTGGTGGTAGGTTATCTCTTTCTCAGACAATGTGGAATAATACAAGAAATGATCACTTTCTTTTCTACGGAATTTAGAAGAGTATTCTCAGGCATAGGTTTATCACTTTTCCAGACCCGAGGGGCTCAATTTATGGAAAAAGAACTCCTGGTATGAACTTAGTTTTCTCTTTCTTGTGCTCTGGACCTCAACATGAAAAATATTCTGAGTGTACTTTATGTATTTGTCATGCTCGTTAAACAAAAAGAACAAAACATCAGTTTATTGTTGTAATCCCCATTCCTTGTACTCAAATGTATCTTTCCAAGTGATCTTGCTTTACTTCACACTCATAAAACTCAAGCTATATGCTGCTCTTGAAGGAGTGTTGTGTAGGTGGTAATTTAACCTTTTTCGGACCTCCTTGAGTAAGTACTAAAAAGTTTCACCTTTTCTTCTATGGAAGTTAAGAGAGTTCTTCTGAGGTATGTTTTATACTTTTTCAGCTTCAGGAGACTAAATTGGAGAAAAAACGACCCCCATGGAGTTTTCTTTGGAATTTTTAGACTCTCTAAACATGAAAACACCAAACGAGCATGTACTAGTTTGGGCTCATAAAATCCACGAATAAGTGACATTATCAAGCATTATTCCCTCTTCCCTTCAAGCTTGTCAAAAATGAAGATAGACTTGAGTTTACTTTCCTAGACTCGTTAAAATTTAACAGGAAAGATATGGAAGAAGTTTTCTTTTTTTAGAGTCGGTGGTAGCATGTCCTCCTTGAACATAGCACTTTCTAAACTTTCCGATACTCATGTCTCAATGTACTCTTTCAGTTTAGCTATCACTTCAAGTTTCTCACTCCTCCACTTGTCATTTATGCCTGGGGAATCTGATAATGTCTCCTACATGACATATAATCTAGTTTTCCTATCTGCAAAGTTAAAATTTTCCTTGGGTCATCTTTATGCCATGCTTACTATTCAAGGATTTATCCCTATTTCTGCTTCTTATCGTGATTCCATCATTATCCTATCTGATATCACTTGTGTCTATATTCCTTTATCCAGTTCCTAGTCAATCTTATGATCCATTGGAGGATCTATTTCCTTCCTCATCATAGCATGGTTTCTCATCAGTACTTCCTCAAGACGAAGACCTAGATTTTTTGACGATAGTACCTTAGGATTCACTTTCATCATTGGTGAATTCATTTACTTCAATTGTCAATTCTCACCTATTGATTGAAAATCTGTTGAATCCTTTGCATGTTTGACTTCGACATATTTGTTCACATGGACTGGATTGTACTGGTTCCTTTGGATTTTGACAAAGACCTTAGGTTCAAATCTATAACCTAAGTTGCGCAAGATTTTGTTGTGTTCACCTACACAGCTTCTAGATTTTGAAGACTCATCATTGTATATTGTGGTTTCGATCCACCTTTGTAATATACATGGTCTTGTAACCATATCCTATGATGTAACAAAATATTGTAAAGGATATAGTGTTCCAGTATATTGAAAATAGCATCCTCATATATGATTTTGTATATGACATTGACATGTACTTGTTTCAGGTATTTCCTCTACATCTTTGGACTTCTGAGTTCTCCAAGATAATGTTTATAATGTATTTTATCCATCCCTTCCCTCTGACCTCACACATTAGGGGGCATCTGTTATCATCCAAAATGGCACTTCTCCATCCGAGTACAAACATTCCTCATGTTGGTACACAAAAGGACAAATTTGGATTGAAATGGACAAAACACTATAAATGGGAATGACCTTTATGATGCATTCTCCTCAAAACAGCCTTTTATATTTTCATTATGACTTTTGGGTTGCATACGTGACTATATGCATTGCAACCCGCATATGATATGCAAGTATTTGCATTGAAACCCACGTGTACTATCATATGGGAGTTCCCTTTGAGAAAATCGCGTATCATACGTGAGTTGCATATTTTAATACCCGCATATACCTTAATTCAACTTAAAAAAATATAAATCGATATTAGTTGAGATTATTTGGGCCTAATCCATAACTATCCCAACCATCTCAACCATCCCGACCTTCGAAGATACTCTATTTTCCAAAGTATAAATAGAGGCCTTGGGGTGGAGACTAATCAATCAATTTTGGAGAGAAAAGTTATGCTGGTGGTATACCTTCAAAATATTGGAGCAGCAAAACTTAGAGTCCTTTGGTTGCAAAGGATTCCTCATCTCAGAAGCTGGGTTGTAGTCTTATCTTATTCGTCGATTGCTAATAAAAGAATTGTTCTTCCAATCTTTTATTGTGTATATTTCATGTTTATTGGTTAATTAATATGTTTGTTTTAATCATTAATATTTTGTTCATCTAACCTCTGATATATAGATGCATGCAATATTACTTGAAGGATGTACTCTTTGCAGGTGAAGAGGTGCATCCCTAGAAGCTTTGGAAAGGAGTGGAGCGAGAGAAGATCAATCTTGGATCAACCATCGTTAATCCGGAGGATGAGCTAGGCATTTAGCTAATCAAAAGTCTGGATGAAAGAGTGCTCAAGAATGTAATTTCCCAGGAAGTAGTAAGCAACCATCTATTAGAAGATCAACTTCAAGTGCTTCTAGCAAGGATGGCTAATTTAAAAGCTCATGTTTCCAAGCACGAGGTCACTATTAGATTTATAGAGCCATCATAGTTTGAGACAATAGTGATAGATGCCAAGAAATGGAAGAAGTTTATTAATAAGGTGGCTGGGTCCACTTAGAATGTTTGTCTTAGTGACACATATTTTGTAATATTTATATTTTTCCTAAATTAGCGAGCTCACTAGGAGACAAATTCATTTTTTGTAACCGATTTGTTAAGTAAGCCCAAAGGGAAGGAATACCAAAAGACATTTCAAATTGTATAAGTATAGGTAGAGTCGAGGAAGGAAGATACTTTTCCATGCTATCTTTTGTGAAGTTTATTGTAAGAAGAACTATTTCCTTTTATAATAAAGAAAAACCTTATTTTCTGTTGGATAAGGAGTTGTGAAGCTTCAAATGCATGCTGTAGATTGGTTAAATGTTTAATTATTTATGTTTCAACTTATTCTACGAACTGTAAGATCGTTCTAACTTATGAATTACTTCCATGTTATGAATGAATTTCTATTATTTTGATGAAACTTATGCAGTATATTGAGTAATGATGTTTTAACCAACAACGATCTATCTCTATGTTTATCTTTCTACATATATTCAAGTCTTTTGGATTATGAACAACTATATGTAATATTCTTTATGCATGTTTTACATTACATTACTAACCAGTAAATATAATCTTATTCCTTAGGGATAGGTTAGATAGAATTAGTTAGAATAGCATAGTTGTTATTTGTTTGTGATTTAGGAGCAAAAAGGGGAAATAAGATGAATGGCATGAACCTGTGCATCACATTGGGAACTCTTTGTTGTCTCTTTCGATTGCATTTACATTAGGAACTTGCATATCATATCTAAAAATAAAACTAAAAGGGTGGGTCGGGCTGCAACTAGTAAAGCAAACTTAAATCGTTACTTGAATTACGATAGTCAGACCATAAACTGGACGGATTCCCCATATCAAACAATAACAAGCTAATTGGGAACATTTATTGGGGAGAATCCCTATTGTTGTTACTTGATATTTCCCAGGCCTCAATACCTACCTAGTCCTCAACATGGTATCAAATCTATATGTTGAGGTTAATTAATAGTGTCTAACATGTTTGCGACAAAATACAACTTAAGGTGGAATGATAGAGGTGGAAATCTATACCTTAACATTAGAGGAAATTTGGGGTCTAAAATGGGCCTTATAAGAAAATGCACCAACAATAAATTTTGTGAGTTGGAATTCAAGAACCAATAGAATTTCAATAAAATTAGTCAACCATAATGGTTGAATTGACATATTTGTCATAAAAGAAAACTACTTTTTTGTTCGTATTTTCGACATATCTCCCTGTTTTTTTACTCAAATTCCAAGCGGGAGAGCTCGTTGGATGATACCCACACTACATACCTTTGACAGACCCCTCTACCCCAAAAACAATAAATATCTGAAAAAAAATGTTGATGACATCATCATCATGTTTTTTCAGGTATTTATTGTTTTGGGGGTAGAGGGGTCTGTCAAAGGTATGTAGTGTGGGTATTCGTTGGATGTAGAATTAAATTCTGCATCCAATGATCTCTCCCACTCAGAATTTGAGTAAAAACACAGGGAGATATGTCGAAAATACGAACAAAAAAGTAGTTTTTTCATTCTTCCTCCAAAATTAATAACTATTATTTTATTATTTTAACTATTATTTTATATTTTCCTTAGGAGGCCAATTTTAGAGCTCAAATTTCCTCTAATGTATCATACTAGTAAGGGACCAAGGTGCTCATCACAAAACATATAAGTGACCTAGTGACAAAGTACCTTGCTAACCAAGGGCTTGGGTTTTATTCCAACCTATCCAATTCTAACATGTAATGGAAAAAAAATGTTGAGGTCGATCGGTGGAAGCTAGTATATCTATGTCAAAATGTGGTTTAATGGGTGGGGGGTATTAGAGGTATCAATACACATCTTCACATCAAACTAGAGAGGCTACCAACATGAAAGTGGCATGTAGGTAAATGGTAGAGCATCCCACATGGTATGAGATCAAAGTTAATTGAAAATAGCTAGGATACCTTATCTAAAATGTGTCTTGAGGGGAGGGTTTTGGATGTAGCAATCCACAACTTGATCTCAAACTTGTAAGGACACCGATCATGAAAATGGGATGTGACTTGGTCGTAGAGTAGCACACTAGCTAAAGAAGGTCCTATGTTTAGGTTTTAGTTGCCTCAAATTCCTATAGGGTATGACAGCTAGAGGTAAAGAAACTCACTAGCTAGTGCAAGTCCTATGTTCGATTCTTATTCAGTCTAAATGTCAACATACTATGACAACTAAAGGTCAAGGTTGATTGGTGGTGGATAGGAGGTCTACACCAAAGTGTGACATCAAGGGGATTTTGGGGATAGAAATCCACACCTTGGTATCAAATTGGTATGGATTCCCGTCGTAAGAGAGAATATATCTTAGAATCCTGGGTTTGGTTTCTATCCTCTCCAATTTTGAACACTTTGCGAACTCAACACTACTATCTACAATTTCAATTCTAAATATTCTCAATACAATGAATGTTCTAGTTGTTAGAAGTTGGAACGCTTTTATCACATTTGAGGCATTTGTAGTTCTCTATGCAATCTCATGAGCAATGCATGAAGAGGGTTTCGAGTGTTAGGGTTGGTAGGAATGAATAGAAAAACCATATTTTATTATCTACCTTATTGGAATGATCTATTAATATGTCATCTATTAGATTCTATGCACATATTCAAAAATGTCATCACCATTTGGATCCATGCCACGTTGTTACAACCACTCAAATACCATTAAGGTCACTAAAATTTCGTCAATGAAAACTATATGTCATTAAATCCATTTAGGTAATATTAATATGTTTCTCATATGCCATTATGAACATTTAAGTGCCATTAGTATCAGTCAGTGTCCTGAAGTATTATGTCATGCATTATTGTCGTGGACATCGACATCATCATCATCATCATCAATTCCATATGGTACATTAACATCATCTTGATCATCATCCTCATTATCATCATCATCGTCATCATTAAGTACATCATAAAAAAAATCATCGGCATCATTGTCATTATGGTGACTCATATGCCATTAGTGTTATTAATCACTCACTGCCATTAGGATTCATGTCATGTAATTTCTAAGGTCATTTATATGTCATTACAATCATTTTGATGATAATAGGGTCGTTTAGATGTCATTGTAGACATTAAGGTTCCATTAGAATCAATTAGGATCCAAAAGTGATACCACATGCATAATCATCATTGACACCCACATCGTCACCATCATCATACAATAAATCAACATCATTGTTGCCATAGTCATCATCAATAGAATTGCGATAATAATGAGAAAGGAACCCTAATACCTCACAAGAATGGAAGATATAGTCTTATAGTTATGAAATCATATCCATATGCTCCATCATAATTATTGTAATGCATCATCGTCATGTTGTTAGGGCCAATCAGATGCATGCCATTAGGGTCTATCAAATGTTGTTGGGACACTCAAATTCCATTAGACCAATTTAGGTGACATTAAGGTAATTTACCCCTCATTAGAATTAATTAAGATCCAAAAGTTCCATGATTATGATCATTTAGGTGCCACTATGATAAATAAATATTCAAAAGTACTATCACATGAATCATGATCATTGACATTAGCATTGGCATTGGCATTGACATTGATATATCTGATGTTATGTCGAATGTTTTCTAAACACAATTCCTAGCTCTAAACCTAGTGCAATTTATAGCAAGGTTCCTTTTAAAATTTATGCCATTATTCTTGGCATTATACCTAGCTCTATACCTGGCCCTATGTTGGATGTTTTATAAGAACAATTCCTGGCTCTATACTTGGGTCTATGTTGGATGTTTTTACTGCCACTATGATAAATCAAGATCCAAATGTAATATCACATGGATCATGATCATTAACATTGACATTGATATATCTAACGTTATGTCAGACGTTTCCCAAACACAATTCCTAGATCTAAACCTAGTGTAATTCCTATCACAGTTCCTTTCAAAATTGCAGGCATTATTCCAGGTGCTATACCTGTATCTATACTTGATACTATGTTGGATGTTTTCTAGGCATAATTCCTGGATCTATACTTGGACCTATGTTGGATGCTTTTCCTACCAAAATTCATGGCGTAATTCCTATCGCTAACCCTAGATTAATATATGGTGCTATATTATTCAGGACATTTTTTTGGAGGCTATTTTTGTTGTTATATGAGATGCTTTTGTGGATGCTAATTGGGACTTTAATTGGGATTCTAATCGGGATGATAATTATGATGTTAATTGGGGTGTTAATTAGTGTCCAAAATAGCACCAACTTTAAAAAGGGACAGTAATTGGGATGCTAATTAGGATGTTAATTGGGATGCTAATTGGTATTATAATTGGGATGCTAATTGGGATGCTAATTGGGACATTAATTGGGCTGCTAATTAGAATCCAAAATAGCGCCAACTTTTAAAATGGGATGCTAATTAATATGCTAATTGAGATGCTAATTGGGAAACTAATTGGGATGTTAATTGGGACACTAATTGGGATGCTAATTGGGATGTTAATAAGTGTCCATAATAGCACCAAATTTTAAAAATGGATTCAAAAAAATTCCATTAAAAGTTCCATCTCATGGGAAAGCATCCACTTTGTCCAAAAAATGCTGAAAAATACACTAAAAGTGATAGTGGACGCTAAAAAGGAAGCTAAAAGAGATGTTAATCACATGGTTTTGTTGTAGTGAATCTTACTAAGAACTGAATCCTGTGAAAATTAATCCAACATGTGAATTGATGTGTTATGGTGCTTGGAAAGGAAGTGCCTGACCATTGGTGAGCACTTGGAGGAGGTGTTAGGCGCTTAAGTCGGAGCTTCCATTAAGAACCCAAGGAGGTGTTGGGAGATGAAGACGGGCTACCAGATCTTAGTTGAGATATGATATACAGATAATTATTTGGTTTACTTATAAAAATTTGTTGTTGTCGATTTTATGTAAATATACATGAGCATATGATGAAACCATGGTTTTGAAAATACTATTATAGATTGCATCCTATAGGAATGAATCTGACATGTGAGTTAATTCATTGTGGTGTATAGAAAGGGAGAACCTAAGCTTGGTGAGCACCTAGAGGAGGTGTTGGGCTCAAGAACGAAGCTGTCAAACCTCGGTTGACAGGTATTTTCACAGGTGACCTAGAGAGCACTGGAAGGGTGGGTATGCTCGAGGGATTGTATAGCAAAGAAGAGGAACCATCATTGTGTGGGGTGGGGTAGGTTTTCTGAGTACCATGGTTATATAAAGCTGAGTTGGATACACATGGAGCCAAAAGAAGATACCTATGCAGATAAGTATTTGGTTCACTTGGAAACTTCTTCTTGATTTTATGTCGATATGCATGTGCATGTGATTCATCTATGATTTTGGAAAATATTATGAATACTAACATGGGAATTGACTCGTTTCTTTGGGATTGCGCATAGCTATTATTGGTTTTGAAATACATTGGAAATTTTCCAAGCTAAGGAGAAGGATTCTCCAAGAACCAGAAAACGATTATGTGGTGTGTACTGATGCATGCAATTAAGGACTTGGAGGAGTTTGTATACAAGACAACTACAAAGTGGAACCAAGAAGGATTTCTAGATCATACGATTGCACATCTAAAGGTGTAGAGGAAGAACCACGGTCTTGATATGGCTACATGGGGGCTGGAAGATGCCATGATATTGGAACACTTAGTTTTTGGTTTAATTTTACAGAGCACTGAGGGCGGTTCTAGTGTAGCATTTTGTTAATTTTTTGTAAACCACTGAGGATAGTGCCAACAAAAAAGGAGGGGAATGTAACACCCCAGTTTTGATCCCATGGTATTGAATTGAAAATTATGTAAATAGTGTTAATAAATCGTAGTGTGGAGGTCAAGGAAAAGGCCCCACCATGGATTTAGTATTTTATGTTTCAGAAATTAAAATTGATTCCGACGGTTTATGTGCTTTCCAGGCACAATATGTTTTGAGACATCATGTAACTATGTAATTAATCAAAATACCATAAATTGCTATGCATTGTAATGTTAAAGAGATGGGGGCATGATTTAACAAGGAATAGGGATGGGGAAATATTCAAACACTTAAGACAATGGGGAAAATCCAAATGTAAAAGGAGAAACCCATAATTTTTCAACTACCCATTTTTTCTTTTTTTGCCCAGTCATCTAGAAGTGGTTGAAGAAGTTATTTCTTGGGATGGGAAAGGTATGGAGGTCAAACTCGAATGTGGGAAGAAACCCATTTTTGGAAAACATGTTTTTGACCTCTTGTGAAAGTAAATGCTTGGAAATGCATGCCAAATATATTATTCATCCATATCTTTCATTCCTCACCATTTTTTCTCATGGAAGCTAGGATCTCTCATGCATATGAATCTTGTTGAGCTCTCTCCCTCATGATTTCTTGGTGTTTCTTCATTTCTCCATTCCCAAAATTCATTTTTTGTGATTTTTGGGTGAATGAGAAGAAATGGGCCACAATTTTGGGGTTTGAGGAGGCCATTTATGCCCCTATGGGAAATTTGGGAGCTTCCCCCATGATTTTCTGCAGTTTCCCATTTTTCTCAATGGATGGGAAGTCATTTTAGTGTTTCTCAATGAATATGAGAAGAGACCCATGATTTTGGGGGTTTTAAGAGTATGTTTTCCTTTCCTTACACATCTGAGCTTGTTGGGCATTCCCCCCCTCATTATTTCTATTGTTTCCTCATTGCTCGACACCTAAAAATTTGTTTTTGTGTTGGTTAGTAGTTAGGGAGCCAAGATTTCCCGATTTGTGGGTGAATGGAGGTTGGTTATTCCCCTACTATGCCCACAAACGTTTTCTGATTTCAAATCTACAATTTTAGGGGTTTATGGTTGTTGAGTTTCTCCCATATTTCCCAATAATGATTCCTGGAGTTTATTTGCTCCCGTGGGTTAATTTTCCCCATCTACCATTTTTGTTTGTGGTTCCTAGGATGTTTTTTCCTTACCCAACAATTGTATTTTTTATGGAGTGAATGCTTCTGTTGAATTGGATAAGTAAGTCGAAGGAACCCATTTATTATATTGTTGACTATGTTTGGATGTGATTGTTGGATTGGATGAGTAGGTCCAAGGTCCCCATGTTATTGGCTTGTTTCCCTAGTAGTTTGTGAAACTGAACTGTGTGTTGACTTGACTATGGGTGTATGGTCTTGTTGTGTGTAAGCCTGTTGTTCCCTAGTTCCTTATAGAAATCATGCCCTACTCAGGGGTGGCAGTGGTGCTGAGAGATTGATGAGCACACTGGCCTATGGTTGGGTGGAAAGTTGCAGCGACATAGTTAGTTACGGGGAAGCTTCTTGTCAAGATAAGTATTCTTTATGTATTTAATTTCTTTAACTGTATTTGTTTTATGAATTACTATGAACATGTTGAATTATTGAATGAATGTCTTTTTATTCTATTTTTTATTTCATGTACAATGCATCTACGTATGTTTTTAATTCAATAATTTTTTATTATCATGTTCATAAGGATAGATTGTCCGTTTGACAACAACAACATTGTAGGTCACGTCCTCTCCATTGTCGGGATGAGGGGTGGGGACGTGACATGAAGATCCATAGTTTTAGTCTATAACATCTGTATTTTGGGTTCTACATAGGCCATTCATGAGGCCCTAGTCCACCTTTTTCCCTGCATATGGTATGGTGCCTATTTTGAGATTCAACACATTATGGATTCTTCTTGGTCACTAATCCCTCATTTGATAACAAAACCAATGTTGTTGGGATAGAACATTTTCCTATGGTTATCATGTTCTTTGCAAAGTAACCCACATCATTGCATATGGCATGTGTAGGGAATCCTTTTCCTACATGTGACATATGGCCAACAAGTTGAGGAGGGGTACATTAGGGATGGAACTTGAGGACCATTCCATGGTATAATGAAAAATATAGGACCTTACACTATAGAATTTTACTACGGATATTTGTTACATGTGTGTGGTCCCAAACCACCATGTTTTCCCTCCATAGGAAATAATTGTCTTGGAAGTGGGATATGCTGCTATTTTTGAAGTTAATTACAACACTAGGCATGGTTCTTGGTTCTAGTGATGTGGTTCAATGAAAAAATGTAGGGTATTATACCATAATATTTCTCTATGGGGCTCATGAGAAATCATTGTATATGTTAGACACCACAAAATATCCTATAAAGGGAATCATTGTCATGTGACAAAGACATGATGTCCATTTTGAGTTTTATAGATTCGGGATGGTTATAATAGTTTTAGACATCATCCAATTTCAAAATAGATAGATTGAAAACATAGGGTTTTTCCTTTAGGAATCATGAACTTTGTGTGGGGCCCATGCCATCAAATGAGTCTTTGCATATGGAATTATTGGCCTGCAATAAGGTTATGGTGTCCATTTGAATATTTGTGATACCCTTCCTCCTAATTTAGGTTCAAATATTCCATCCTTACATGACCCTTCAAGCATACCCATAGTAATTCAAACAATGAACATAATTGTAATGTGGAGTCCAAAGTGACCAATGGGGGTAAAGACAACAAATAGACAAGGTATCACATGTTAAAATAACAAAAGAATGCAAATATTTGGACAAAATTCATAAGATTGCAAACATTTGGACTAATGACATGAAAGATGGAAAAGTGTGTCAACAAAATTGTATAATTAAAAATCCACCCATTATGAAGTCACCTACTAAGTTTTTATTCATAGGAACTATATACAAAATTATTTACAAACTACTTTACTTTCATATATGATAGATACCACCTCAGAATCATGTATGATATATATCACCTTGAAACACTCTCATTTCTCAACAAGATCCTCATGTGACCTAAATACAGACTATAGGATGACATCATTCCCATCCCCATAGTCCATTGGATTTATTTTGTTCCAATCCCTAAAGCTATAATTTCTCACCCAATGATAAATATATATTTATAACCAACTCCTTCTTTCCCTTCACCTCCATGGATATTACCATGTATCGGTAATGATGGTCCTAAACCTCATGTAGGATGCTTTGGAAAGTTAAGTGCCATGTGGATTAGTGTGAAGGGGTCTTCCAAGGGATTATGAAACAAATGTTATTATGTGAATGTCAATGATTTAAGAGGATAATGTTGATCTCTTATATAGATATTAACTATTAGGTAGTCATCAATTAACTTTTTTACCTCATAAACCATATTTATAATAGGAAGCAAGCTCAAGTTACTTCTGTAAATTGTGTATAGATGAAAATACCAAATCCTAAAATACCATCCAATTCCTAAATCCTAATCCACCAAATCCCATACAAAAATAGACATGGAAGATCCTTATAAACTAATATAGTCTTATAATATAACCAATCAAAGAGACAATGCACCAAACTCAACTTCCCCATCTTACATTTACTTGTAGTCATTTCAGTCGCCTCAATCCATACATCTCTAGGGAAAGGGAGAGACACAAATAAGTGAACTTTAGTTTCATCACTATTCTTATAGAGGATGCATCCTCCTAACCATACATAATTAACACCTATTTCATTAAATTTGGAATTTTTAAGCAAAATATGGACTAAAAAAGTGTGGATTTAGGGTTTTAAACTACCAATATAAACCTTTCTAAAATGAAAAAATGGGTTCGAAAAGTGGCATTATTGGGTATGAAAAGTGTGTTTTTTTATTCCAAAAGTTTGTTTATTAACTCAATTTGCATCCTAATAGTGCACTTATTTATTAGTAAAGATCGACATGATTGAAATTTTTTGTTGATGTTCTATGCAATTCATAAAATAAGTTAAGTTAATCCTGACCATGTTACTCAGAATTTTGAAAGTAATTACTAGTCATGATTGTTACTCCTACAAATGTATTTTTTGTTGTTGTTGTTGATAACTAATTTAGAGAACCCAAAAGAGGCTATCATAGAACCATTTTCATCACTAAATTATTTCTTTTTTGTCATGCCACTATGTCATTCCCTCAAGAATTTATATAACAGTTTATGGCCATTTATTTTCATAATTATACCGTTTATATAGCTTATTAAAAAATAATTTATATTAGAATGTTGTTGAATTTCTTTTGATAAAATCAACTTTTAAATGTTACAAGATGCATGATTTTTTTACCTTTTTGGTGTTTTTATTTCTCATGTCATATATTAAAATGCTAAAGTGGATCACTGATGTTGGATATTGGACATGTAAATTATGTACATCAATTCTCCAATTCCAACTTTCTCTTTAAATCCAACAATTATTTTTATCGGTGTTCACTACAACAAAACCCTGTGATTAGCATCTCTTTTAGCTTCATTTTTAGCATCCACTATCACTTTTAGTTTAATTTTCATCATTTTTTGGAAAAGTGGATGCTTTTAATGGTGTTATTTGTGTCCCTTTATAAAATTTGATGTTATTTTGGGCACTAAATAGCATCTCAATTAGCATCCAAAACAACATCCCATATTACGCCTAGAATAGCCTCCCAAAAAATTTCCAAAATAGAACCAAACATAGCACCATATATTGAGCTCGGGTTAGTGCCAAGAATTGGACCATGAATTTCGCTAGGGAAAAACATCTGACATAGCGCCAAGTATAGAGCCAAGAATTGTTCCTAGGAAACATCCAACGTAGCGCCAAGTATAGAGTAAGGTATAGCCCCTGGAATAATGTCAATTACTTCAAAAAGAACTGCACTAGGAATTGTGTTCGGAAAACGTCTGACATAACGTCAGATATAGTCCCAACATTAGCACCAAAATTTGTCCTAGGAAAATAGCTAGGAATTTAAGAAAGAATTGTGGTAGGAATTGTGCTAGGCATAGTGCTAGGTAAAGAGATAGGCATAGCATGAGGAATTGCGATAGGAATTTCAGAAGGTATTACACCAGGAATTTCCCTAGGAAATGGGCCAAGCATAACACTAGGTATAAATAGAACCGAGTTTAGGAATTTTTTTCGAATACATACTGTTGAAATACATCCATGTAAAAATGCTTTTTCAATTCAAATTTGGTTTAAGGGGAATAAAACTCAACTTGTGACCAAATGAATTATGGAAGGTGTTAGAGTACAGCTTGTCTACAAAGATTGAATTGGAATGTTATAACAAAGGTTCGAATATAGCTTATGTTGCAAAATTTTCCATTTAATATCAAGGTTCGAGGACCTTCACACTGTTGAGAATGCTTCACATAAATTCGTATATGATCCATCAATTAATTCCACCATGTAAAATCTCTATGCCAACTATACACAAAATTCAACAACTTTATCTATAATAGAAAAATTAAATGTAATTTGAAAGATGAAAAAGTGCATGTATGCGTCATGTCAAGAAAGTATCGATGCTCACAAAAATAAATTTCAGAGTGGATTTCCTATTCTCTATTGAAAAATTTCACTTCAAAAAACTAAGTTATTTGGGGATTGGGAGGCCTAAAGCTTAGGAGAGAAGGAGGGTATGAGAAACATATTGAAAAAAATAAAGCTAATAATATGCTAATCGTAGTGATAAGAATGTATGAATGATGGAATTACATTCGTTGCCAACACTCAAGCTCCAATGAGAGATCTACTACTAAACTTTAATGATATGTGTTAATTATAGCTAAAATGTACCATATCATCTACATAATTTTCTACATTTTGTTTTATTTTTTGCTTTAAACAATCCTATGTCAATTATTTTATTACAATGTGAAATTAATGTTTTTTCTCTCTTCACATTAGATTTTATGGTTCACATATTTATTATCCAAATGGTCGATGTTACTTTAACATATACAAAGATATTTCCTTTTCACATGTTGTAGAAGTTAACTATGGAGGTGGTGGAGATTTGGAAATTTTTTATATAGGGGACTCCACTTGAGGTTATGGGTGCAAGGCCAAAGTAATTTTTAGCAATGGAATTTAGAAGAAATCCACTCCAATTAATTCACTGTGTATATTATACTTTCTTATTGTTAATAGTGAAATTTAAGGAACAAAATCGATAGCCAACAAAATGTGTTGGTTTGGGTTAAAATTAAATGAATGACACTCTTTTCTCTCCCATAAGTGCCAGTGAATAAGTCTCATTTATAATGTAGCCTTTGAAAATATGTCTACCTATGTGTTCATGTCTTAATAGATGTGTGAGAACCCTTGCTTTAATGACAGAACTTTTTTATAGCTGATTTCACCACTCCAGGTGAATCACAGTTTGTATGGCCTTCCCCTGTCTCCCTGCGGACTCCTTAGACCCCATGGACCATTTTTTGTCCTTTGATGTTTCCTTGACCATTCCTAAAAACCTATGAAAAATGATACACGTGACTTTTAAACTCATAAGCGCGTATATACACGGGTTTGACCACTAAAACCACGTACATCGGGATGTGTACAAAATCCAAATCCTTTTGAAGTTTTCCTCGACATGGATCCGACTCATTTGACTCCTGGCCTTCCCTATGCCTTGAGATCGCTTTGATTCGACCTTTCATTACCCCTTTGAAAATCTATATAAGGAACCCCCTAGTACATTGAAGGCATAAGAGAGAATTGAGAGCAAACAAACTATAGTCGATTGTCACCGGAACTTATGCTTGAGTCTGCATCCCTTTGTCCCTTGGAGCACTATTGTGTTCTTCCCAAGATTTCCTTTTGTTTGTGAGCTTGCTATCTAGAGATGGAGGATTGAAGTGGTGGAGGCCCAAGTGGGGGATTCTGTTTCTCCGTTTCCCAGACGTACCGACAGAGGTTGTATTTTGTAATCTCTGATTTATATTAATAGAAATATCTTTTCCTGTCCAATAATGTGTGTTTAAATGAATATTTTATCCATTGGATTATGTCAAATGCTTATACATTATTGATTATACATGCTAGAATAGATCTGACACGATGATATATAGAATGCTTGTATTGTTTACTTGTTGTTGAGGAAGTAATTTATCAATTCAAGCTGAAGTTGGAAAGGTCAACAGGGATCTACTTCAGCCATATGGAATAAGGTACGAGGTCTGATCCTTTAGTGTTAGACATTTAATTTCTATTGCATATTGGAAAGGATTGGTTCCTGGAATCAAGCTATCTGTTGTGGTACCCCAAGCCATAGGAATTTCTCTCTGTAACAAAATTGGCGACTCTGCTGGGGATGTTCCTTGTTTTTATTTGGGGGTTTACGGGCACAATGGGATTGCTATTATTGAATTGCTCTTTGTTTCTCCTTGTTTCTGTGTCACATTTTATAGTATGTTTGTCCATTGACACTCGCCTTTATTGGTTTGGCCTTGGCCTGCTTTTTACCACTGCCTTCTCTGTATACGCGGGTTTTTGGCCAAAAGTCGCATACATACACAGCTATTCTTTAAACAGTCATGTACATCCTCCCTTTTTGTGATTTTTATGTTGTGGGAAGTTGCTAGGTGGGTTGTGAGTGTGGTTGGGTCTTCCTTGGGTGTGATGTTGTCTGTTGGATGCTTCTTTTGTGACCAGAGACCGCTTTTTCATTGATTTTTCTTTGAAAGTAGTTTTAGTCATTTATCCTTTTTGTTTTGCCATTAGTGCATTACTCTTTTTTGTCTCAGTGTCTTGCTAGGATTGTCTCTCATGCTTGCTGCATAGACTAGGAGTTTTAGATGACTTTTATTGCATTTTTAATTCTTTTATATTGAAAAATACAAAGTAGTTGCACTCTTAGTTGCATCTTAGATATGGATTTGAGGAGGTACTTGCATTGGATTGCTTGGATGAGAGTTGTGTTTAGGATTTCATATAGGAAGGATTGCATTGGCATTCAGAAAGGAATATATATTTATGCATCTCATGTAGTGGCATACCCTATTTTTCATTTGACAAAGATTGCACTTAGCATTGTTTGTTATGATGTGCATATTTATTTCACTGCTGAGTCATAATGTCATTAGTTACACGGCCATTTCCCTTTGAGTAATTACAACCAACTAAAATCAATGCTTAATTAAAATGAACTACACTCTTTTCTTTTATAGGGTGCACCAACAAGATTATGTTTTAAGGTCTTGGAATAGATCATTGTGAGCAAATTATCCAAGACCACTAAACAACAATATGTATGTGTTTGTCTAGGTGAGTGTGTGAAATCCTTGGTATAACCAGTGTTTCTCAGGATCCTCCTCTCAAAAGGGAGTTAAGCATGAGGTAGTGTGAGTAGTTATTGATTAGGATGACCCCTAGTCATAATTGAGTAGCACCGGAGATACTTCTAGGATTGTATTCATATCTGGGGGCTATTTTGATAGTTTCAGGCTTTCCTACCCTGCCCATATGGTCAATCCTGCCTACGATTGTCCACCTGAGCATTAATTATATTGAGGTTACCTTATTGGCCTTACCTAGGATATCGAGGGGGTACTTTTCATGGGTTATTCTACGAGTATCCTGGCCAGGTAGAGGTTGGACAGCATAGTTGCTTTATGCGTTGAAGATGAGGGACACTATAATTGGTTATGTACCTCAGCTTGTAGTGTATGGGAGTTTCAAGCCTCTCCTAGGCGAGACATACCTGCTGCATTCAAGAGCTCACATATCCTCCCCTTGGTTTTTTTGTATTTTGGCTGTAGATTTTCTTAGGAGTGTGCTCTTTGTGCACTAGTTGGCCTTTGGGATCGTGGTTACTTGAGTATATTTATGCTCTCTTGATTTCAAGTACTTTTATTTTCAGCATGCCTCGTATCCTATCACCCATCCTTGGTCCTAATACGGACCTTGGTGTGAGACCTGGGGGCATCACAGCCCCTTACCGTGTTCATAGATTTGGGAATGGTCATATTCCATCCTCTACTCCATTTTTGGAGGATTTTTATTCCCTTCACTCCGTCTTTACACCAGTGCTCACCCTCATGGGGGTGGTAGTGGATGCGTGAACGTTAGGTCTACACCTTAACTTCCTTTTTATGTCCCATCATTCACTGCATTGTTTTCTTTGGGTGTATTTGTCATGATCATTCCTCCCTATATCCTATAGTTTGGATTCTTTATTGACTATTTTGGGTTTTTTTGGACTAATATGGTTTTCATGTAGGATCCAGTTTTTGTACACTCTCTCCGAGGTTTCGACCCATTCATTCCTATCATAGGTATTATGTCTGAACTGGCATATAGGTTAGGATATCACATCCGCTTGCACTTATGCATTGCCTTATGACCGTTCCATCTTAACCTTAGGTACGAACCCATTTCATGGTATCACAGAACCTTCATGCTATTGTTAGAAGTGATATTATGTGAATGGTAGAGCTTTCCTATACATGGGTGTCCTAGTTAGCTCCCTTTTTCATTTGGTACCCATGCTGTGAGTCCTCTCTTAGGTCCGGGAGTCCCTTTTAGTTCTACCATGTCCTTGAGCAAGAGCTTCATACTCCTCTTGAACTTTATGCTGCCCATTTCCTCGGGACTCACTCATATCAAGTTGTGAATGCATTATAATGAGCTTTTCCTTCCTTATTGAGCTTTATGCTAGCTCCCCTGACATTGCGTTTCATCCATATAGCCCAAGCTTGTTTCATGTCTAGCCATGCAGAGCCATTTTTTATATCCTTCGCAGCTTGTTTCCCTTTTTACTTGGAGGGGATTTTCCCCCGAGTCTCGATATTCTACACATGTATCCTTGCATTGAGAATAGGTATGTTCCAATGCTTGGAAATAGTTTGTTTTCCCTTATGCCACTTGTCTCCTCCTAGTTTGTAACTATAAAGCCATTTTATTCTTTTTCAAGCTTTCTAAATAATTGAAAAAGTCCAAAAAAAATCAAAAAACCAAAAATATGGACAAGGAAAGATGTTATATATGGCAGCTGTCGAGTCGTGTCGCCTTCGAATAGAGCACTGCATATCACATCCATTGGTTGGGTTATAGTTTGAATTTAGGAGCTGTACTCGTTTATCTGATTTTATCTCCACCGACTCGTTAAGATTCCAATCCCTATGGAGCCTATGTCGATGCCTCCTGTGTTGCAGAGATGTCCCAATTTGTATATCGAGTCTGTGCTACCTTTATTTAGTCACCATATTCCGTTATGCTCTTGTTCAAAGGAAGTTGAAACCTGAGTCAGCCATTCCTTAGTGATCTTGACTTTGCATGTCGGCCATTCCCGGTACAGTTATTGGTTCGTGCACCTTATGATCGAGTCCTTCCACATTATACAACTTTGCTGAGTACCTCATGTTGGATGATGGGGGATACCTTAATTCCCTCCTTCCAGTGGATTTCATCCCATCGAATTCAGATCATTTATTCTGGGATTGGAATCTAGAGTCATTTTGAGTGCCTTGAGACTTGCAGTCATTAGTGGTAGGTTCTCTCACCATCGACAGTTTTTGGGAATACATCAATGTCCCCTGATCGATGGATCCTCTCAAGTGTTCGACCTCAACACATTTATTCACACTTTTTAGTTCGCACTCTAGTACTTTGATTCCCATTTTCATCATCGGTGGGTGATCTCGCGTCTGTTAACGGTATACATTAATGACCGGTAATCAGATGATGGAATACTATGTTCGACCTCGACACCTCTATTCGTATAGTAGGACATTTACTCGTAGTGGTTTGTGTAGAAGACTTTCCATATTGGTGGCATCTCTTATATGCTACCTCCTTGATCGTGCTAGTGTTCATGAGATTTCAGCTCTCATGACTTGATTCCATTATATGTCAGATATTTTCAGCCACTATGGAGATCTTGATCTATTATATATATTCATCCATTATGGAGATCATGGTCCTTTGTATATTATCATCATGGAGATTCTGATCTATGTATATTGTACATGGCGATGACCACTTATGTGATATCCTTTATCATGCCTATTCATGGCCATTGTACTCTTATGTATCTGGGACTGCTATATGTATTTGCAGTTATGTGCAGAGTTGTATTATTGTACTATGCTAATTGGGTGGTTGGTATTCCATTTGGGATCCTTCATCACTCCACTTCTGGGATGGAATTATAATGTATTTCGGCCATCGTATGACCCCTCTAACCTCACACATTAGGGGGCATCTGTTATAGCTGATTTCACCACTCCAGGTGAATCACACTTTGTATGGCCTTCCCCTATCCTGCTGCAAAATCCTTAGACACCATGGACCATTTTTTGTCCTTTGATGTTTCCTTGACCATCCCTAAAAACATGTGAAAAATGATACACATGACTTTTAAACTCATAAGCGCGTATATACACGGGTTTGACCACTAAAAATGCGTACATCGGGATGTGTACACAATCTAAATCCTTTTGGAGTTTTCCTTGACATGGATCCTACTCATTTGACTCCTGGCCTTCCCTATGCCTTGAGATCGCTTGGATTCAACCTTTCATTACCCCTTTGAAAAGATATATAAGGAACCCCTTGGTACATTGAAGGCATAAGAGAGAATTGAGAGCAAAGAAACTATAGTCCATTGTTGATGAAACTTATGCTTGAGTTTTCATCCCTTTCTCCCTTGGAGCATTGTTGTGTTCTTCCCAAGCTTGCCGTTTTTTTGTGAGCTTTCTATCTAGAGATGGAGGATTGAAATGGTGGAGGCCCAACTGGGGGATTCAGTTTCTTCGGTTCACAGACGTGCTGACAGAGGTTGTATCTTGTAATATCTGATTTATATTAATAGAAATATTTTTTCCTGTCCAATAATGTGTGTTTGAATGAATATTTTATCTATTGGATTATGTCAAATGCTTATACATTATTGATTATATATGCTAGAATAGATCTAACACCATGATATATAGAATGCTTATATTGTTTACTTGTTGTTGAGGAAGTAATTTATCAATTCAAGCTGAAGTTGGAAAGCTCAATGGGGATCTACTTCAACCGTCCGAAATAAGGTACAAGGTCTAATCCTTTAGTGTTAGACATTTAATTTCTATTGCATATTGGAAAGGATTGATTTTTGGAGTCAAGATGTCTGATCCTTTAGTGTGCTTCTTGTTTTTCTTTTAGGAAAAGAGAATCTTCCCCTTTTGATTGCTTTCAGAAAAGAGAAATGAGTTTTGAAAGTGTTGCTTCTCTTTGATTTTGATTTGTTCAAGATTGTTGTTTGGAAATTTTTGGTTTAAAAAAAAAAGAAAATACTCTCTTTCCCTCTCGTAGGTAGGCATACCATGAATAGTAAAGTGAAATATTTGCATATGCATACTGTATGGTTTTACTTTTTTTGTCAAAATTCCATTCATTCACCTAACATCAACTTCAAAATTAAAGGTAGTTATAGACTAAAATTTACATAGAAATTTGAGTGAGAGGTTAGAGATGTGTTCGGGCATCGTTAAGCATAGGAGCTGTCGTTACTCATCCACATTACATCCGAGGACTCATGTGGTTCTTCCACATACCCTCAGTATATTGAATGGCCTTTAATGTACCCTTGAGGTATATAGAAAGGTACTTCACATACTCGATTGTATATCAGAAGGCCCCTTGTGAGCAGTTATGCATTAGACAACACTACTAATGATTTGAGCTCCCACGTACCTTGTGTATATCAGGAGACCCCACTAGGATACCCTATCCATCTAAGAAAAACCCTTTGGATGTCTTTCTTAGAGCCATACACCAAAAACAACATTCAGGGAGATTACTACACACGTACCCTTGAGGTATATCACAAGTGGCACTATTTTGGTGAGAGACCGTATTTTGGTGTGTTTTCTAGTTTTTGATACCCTAGGCTAGATAGGAGTTGTACAAACTGGCTGAGCTAAGATAGTCGAGAAGAGTATGGGGCTTCCCACCTGATTTTATTCTTGTTTCAGGAGAAAATCCAATGGAAGCTATCAACCAAGGAGCTTCTACCACCTCCCAAGTGAGAGATAATGTGGTTGCAAAAAGAAAAGGACCATATCCTTCACACTCACCTCTCTTGGTCCAACAACCTTGTTGGGGTAATAATTCATTCCATTCTCCCATAGAAAGTCATGTTGATGATACTACCCATCTGGATTATGGTCCCAATGCTCCATTTAGGGATACCTCTATAGGAAAAGCCATTGCCTCATTTAGCACCCATTTAAAAATTTTTGAAGAAGTTTCTCTAGATGAAGAAGAATGTAGAAAATACTAGGCAACTACTCTCTGTGCACAGGATATTGAAAATAAAATAAATGACATATTGGGCACACCACCATCACATTCTCCAGTTGTTCCTGCGGGATATCGTTCAATTTACATTTCTATGAGACCCATTGAATTGATTCTAGATTGCACAGTGACTCCACATAACCCAGGTCAACATACCAACCCCACCACCTCCCATATTATGTCTATTCCCAATCCTCCCAGGTCTTCCTCACCTGGGTCTCAACATTCAATTCTTGTTTCATCATTACCTTCTAGTGCCGGGGGAAAACCCCGTCACGACCTATGTTATCTGGCACTAAAATTGTACCTAGTAAAATACAGAACTATGGGATAGAGCAATCTATAGATTATGTCCCTCCCACCAACACTAATGTGGTTAACCCCCCATCTAGTTGAGGTTATCCCTTGGGGGCACAACCTGTAACAAATTAGACCTCATGGGGTTATGGTTATACAGTAAATCAAGTACCTGTTGGAGATATTAATTATCCACCCAACCCTATAGGAATTCCTTATGCTAGAATTCCATATCCTAGTAATACTTTCACGCCATGGGGGAAACCTAACTAGTCCTACATGCCAGCTATGGGGGGGATACCTATACATACTGCGAGAGGTGACAAAGGACCTCCTTATGGAGGTCCTCCCCCTGGGGGGCCTAGTGGATTTTCTCCTTATGGTCCTAATGGTCCTGGTGTCCCTGAGGGGCCTGGTGGCTTCCATCCTAATGGCCCTCGAGGGTTTGGCGGCACTCCTCCTAGTGGTTTCAGAGGCTCTGGAGGTTTACCTCCTATAGGTCCCGGAGGGTCCATCGATGGTATGCCCCCTGGTGGTCCCAATGGTCCTAGTGGTCCCAAAGGCCCTGGTGCTCCTAACAATCTTGATCCTGGAAATCAACCCCCTGCAGACATATTTTTCGGTAGTTCTTCATCAGAACAACCTATCTATCAGTCTACTTATGGTCCTACTGGTACTTATATGCCATATCAATATTACTAGTATGTGCAACCTAATCATCAGTTACCTTTCCTAGCAACTTTGGACTTTCCCGATTTTTCCAAGTTGATTAATGACCCCATTCAACATAACCCCTCGTGGCCTCCCATTCCGGTAAAGTTACCATTAGACATTCCAAATTTCGATGGGAAGCAGGGAGATGATCCAAAAAACCATGTCATGACATTCCATCTGTGGTGTTCTTCAAACTCCCTTATGGATGATTTAGTTCATTTAAGACTCTTTCAGTGAAATTTGACCAGTATAGCCATGAAATGGTACATTGAACTTCCGCAACATTAGTTTGTGGATTTTGGCTCATTGGCAACTGTATTTCTTACGCACTTTTAGCTTCCTATTCATTATGAAACATGTACTGATCTCTTAAATTCTCTACAATATAACACCTCCAACCACATATCCGATCATATCCATGAGTGGAGAAGGTAGAGAATACTTATTAAGGCTCCTATTCCAGATTAGTTATTAGCTGATTGGTTTACTAAATATTTGTTGCTTTTGATTGCCCAAGATGTGGCTATGGGTGGTGCTGTTACTAAAGAGAAAGCCATTAGTCAATCCCAATATCTGACAATAGAGGAAATTTCAACTCAAAATGGGCCACCTAAAATGAACTAATAAAATAATAGTTAAAATAATAAAATAATATTTATTAATTTTGGAGGAAGAAAAGAAAAAAACTACCTTTCTGTTTGTATTTTTGACATTTCTCCCTATGTTTTTACTCAAATTTTGATCAAGAGAGCTCGTTGGATGTGGAATTAAATTCTGCATCCAACGAGTACCCACTCGGCATACTTTTGACAGACCCCGCTGCCCCAAAAACAAGAAATACCTGAAAAAATAAAATGATTATGTCATCATTTCATTTTTTCAGGTATTTCTTGTTTTTGGGGTAGCAGGGTCCGTCAAAAGTATGCCGAGTGAGTACTTGTTGGATGCGGAATTTAATTCCACATCCAACCAACTCTCCTGATTGAAATTTGAGTAAAAACACAGGGAGATATGTCAAAAATACAAACAAAAAAAGTAGTTTTTTTTATGATACCTATCCCCAAATTTATATTAAAAAAGTGTTTAAAACCTATACGATATTTCAAATTTAAATCAATTTCATTGTCTAACACATGATGACATGGAATTTGAATAAAAGTTAAAAGGTACATTTTGAGTTGAAATTTCCTCTAATGACTTGGTATATTCCGAGTCTAGAACTTTGTATGACTTGATTCCTCAAGCTCCTCGCCCAAGCACCGATCCTGCAAAGCCACTAGCAGAAGTCCTTGTTGATGGGATTGTTTGTTCAATCCAGTCCCCATCAGCAACAAAACCTACCAAGCAACCCTAGACTGCCATCCCTACTCCTTCGACTCCTAAGGTTTTTGTCGAGGTCAATTCTATTGAGAGTATTCAAACCTCCGGCAATAATAAAAAGAAAGGAAAAAGTAAAAACAAAAAATTTGGAAACCAACAGGAGAATCCAAAACCAACCACCAATGATAATGATAAAGAGAAAATAAAATAAAAATATCCCTATCGTTTATGAGGAGGAGATCATTTCACAAAAAGAGTGTCCCTGCCAAGACGAAATCACCCAATTTTTGAAAATAAATCCTGCACTTTTCCCTCTCAACAACAACTGATAGACCACATGTCTAATCAGGGAAACTCTAGTTTGCCAGAGGAAATTCACATGATGTTCTTGGATACCATTAGTTTGCAAACTCAAAGTCAGAGTTACGACAAACCCGCAGATAAGAAAGAATACCATTCTTCTTTAGGAAAAGCTCCCTCTACTGGTTATCCCAACTCCTCATCTACTGTCCCCCAAACAATTGAGAAACCTACTCTCGATATGGTTTTGTGTCCACCCAAGAGTACTCTTAGGAAGGATGTTTTTAACCCTAATGCCCGAGTTGCTCAATTTTATAATGTAGTTGAATATCTCGCTCAGGCACCATGTGCAATGTCTACCTTGGAAGTGCTCCAAAGTTGTCCTACACAACGCAAAAACCTGTTAAGTGCGTTAGGATATTTAGACCCAGACAATACTAATTTGATTCATTTCAATGTCGAGAACTATAATTCTAGACTACCTCACAAACTTGCTTTCCAAATCATCATGAAAGTAGTCAGAAAGAAGGTCTTTAGGACTGTTTTAGATGAACGAGCTTCAAATTCAGTTTTGTCCCTGTCTTGTTGGAAAGCTATCGGCTCTCTCAAGCTTGTAACATCACCTACCACTCTGAAATCCTTTGATGTACGAGGTTTCTAGCCCCATGGTCTCATATCCACCCTTGTAGTTGATCTTGGGGGAAATACTGTTTCTATTCAAGTAGAAGTAGTAAACGCCCCGTTACATTACAACCTCCTTCTAGGAAGAAATTGGTTTTATGACATGACTACTGTCACTTCGATGATATTTCGAACAGTCCAATTTCCACATCTATGGAGAATTGTCACCATTGATCAGCTTGATTTCTGTACACGATATGTCACTACCTCTACATCTAATAACATCCCTATGTTAGGCCAGTCCCCTCCTCCTTAACAGTTGATTGGGGTAGGCATGTTGAAGGATTCATCCCTTATGGGGATTTTTTTGTCCACTCCTCCCAACACAGACACAGTGACACTAAATATGATTGCATCATTTTATTCTAAGCCCAAAGGCAAACAAATTGTTGAGTCCACCTCATTGAGTCTACATGAAGAAATGTAGAACATCATTCAAAACCTTTTTAATGATCACACTGATGAACTTCATCTGATGGCTTCAGATCCTTACCACCTACCCTACTGGTTAGAACCATCCCTTCCTATTCTAGATTATCTCTCTAAGACTTTTCCTTCTGAAGAGTCAATTATGGATATCATGAATATGAATGAGTCTATTTGGGAGGATCACCATCATAGATCCTCGTTCCTCCCCAACACCAGTTCAGTAGACCATGACTTTGCATCCCTGTTTTCCACTGATATTGTTAACACACCTCAAAATCCTATATTGTTGCATGAAATAGATTCTGAAGGAAACCTATGCAACATTACTTATAAAAATCCGATTGACATATCAGCCAAGCCTGGTACCATTGAGCATGTTCATGTTGGGTAGAATGGCTTGGCAGACGAATATGAAGCTTACAAGGCACTTTTCCAAGAATTTCGCAATATTTTTTCCTGGTATTATGAAGGAATGCTAAGGATAGACCCATCTATTGTGGTCCATGAAATTAAAACCTATCCCAATGCTAAACCTGTCAGGAAAAAACTAAGGCAAGTCCATCCACAGAAGGCCACAGCTATTAAAGATGAAATAGAGAAAATTCTAAAAGTTGGGTTTATTTATCCCGTACCCTTGATGGAATGTGTATCGAACACTATCCTTGTCAATAAAAAGCAGGGCACCATTAGAGTCTATATCAATTTTAGATATTTGAACAAATCTTGTCCCAAAGACAACTTTCCTACTCCACGCATCAATCAGATTATCGAAAACTATGCCAAAAGTGTCATCTTCTCATTCATGGATGGCTTTTCTGGCTATAATCAGATTGAGATATTACCCACTGATCAGCACAAGATGGAATTGATTTTTTCATGGGGAGCCTTTGCATATAGGAATTTATCATTTGTCTTAAAAAATGATGGAGCCACTTTCCAACGTGCGATGTTTTATGCGTTTCACAATATTAAACATATTGTTGAACCATATCGTGACAACCTCCCCACTCATTCACAGCGATAGGAGGACCACCCTGTTCATCTTAGAGACATTTTCCTGAGATCTCGTCATCATAATATATGGCTCAATCTGCATAAATGTGTTTTTTCCGTTGAGATGGGATGCCTGTTAGGTTTTGTGGTCTCTAAGGATGGAATCTGGATAGACCCTTTGAAAATTGCATCCATTTTATCTCTACTAGCCCCAACCAATATTCTCGAACTCCAAAGTTTGCAAGGGAAGGCAAAAATTCTCCGTTGTTTCATGTGCAATTTTGCAGAGAAAATGCATAGTTATATGCATCTCCTTAAGAAGGACACTCTGTTCTATTGGGATGACCAAGCCCAACGCGCCTTTGATAATCTCAAACATGATCTGACTCATTCACTAGTGATACACCCCCCAGATTATTCAAAGGAATTTATCTTATATACTGTTTCCTCCACTACTACCATCGCTATGGTTTTGGTGTAGGAAAATCCCGATGGTTATCGGCACGTGATTTACTATGCTAGTAAGAATATTATGGATTCTAAAACCCGATACTCATGCGTAGAGAAATTATCATTGGCCATGGTCATTTCTATTCAAAAATTTTGTGACCACATTTTTCTCTGCACAACCACTGTATTGGCAGACTAGAACCCTATGTATTACATCCTGACTCATCGGGTGCTCGAGGGCAAGTACTCCTGATGGATAGTCATACTACGCAAGTTTGATCTAGAATTTTCTAAAGCCACATCAAAGAAATCCTTGGTCTTTACCGAGCTCATGTGTGATATTCCTTGTGCTTCGATGGAATCTGAGCCTAGTGATTAATTTATGGATGAATTCATGTTTCTGATAAGCACTACTGACCCATGGTATAGATATTTGGTTATTTATCTCCAAAAACAAATATTTCAACCAAATCTATCCCGTGAATATCATCGATGTATCCATCACCATGCAAAATACTACCTCATCTTGAATGACACCTTGTATAGATGTGGTATCAATTATGTTCTCTAGCGATGCCTCACCCATGAGAAAGCTGAATAATTGTTGAATGATTTCCACTCTAGAGCATATGGCGGTCCTTTATCTGGGATGGCTACAGCCCAGAAAATCCTTCGCACTAGCTATTTTTTTCCTTCAGTCTTTAAAGACTGTCACGAGGCTGTCAATAAATGACCACCTTGTCAACATTTTTATCCAAAAAAGCGCACTCATATTGCTCCGCTACACCCCGTCATTTCCATTGGCCCATTTTCCAAATGGGGGATTGATTATATGCATTGTAATCCTACCTTAGTTGGGGGGCATGGTTGCATCATTGTAGCCATTGACTATTTTACAAAGTGGGTTGAGGCCATTCCTACATATGTGGAATATGGTAATACTACCACTCTCTTCCTATTCAATCATGTCATAGCTAGATTCACTATCCCGCAGTCCATAGTTATTGATCATAGATCACATTTCCGTAATCAAATGATGGAGGAACTAAGTGCCAAGCTAGGTTTTTTCCATGAAAACTCTATGCCCTATTATTCACAAGCTAATGGTTAGGTAGAGGCCATTAACAAAGTTTTGAAAACTATGCTTCATCAGATGGTTGGATACCATAAATCCAACTTGCACCACATCCTTTTCTCCTCTCTTTGGGCTTACAGGACTTTGGTGAAAATAGCTACTGGTTTCACACCTTTCCAACTTGTCTATGGAATCGAAGCTATCTTCCTGATTCAATGTCAGATTCCATCCTGGAAACTTGCCGTTGAACTTCTCCCAGAAACTTCCACATAGGAAGAGAGATTTTTGTACATGAACAACCTTGACAAAACTAGGAGAGATGCTACCTTGGATAATGAGGCACATAACAAATGCGTCAAGGTGCAGTATGATAAATCTGTCCAACCTCATGACTTTAATGAGGGTGACCTAGTTTTAAATTATGATCAGAGATATGACAAACTAGGGAAAGGAAAGTTCGAATCCATGTGGTATAGTCCTTTCGTTAGTTATAAAGTTTTAGAGAAAGAGGCCTATGAGCTTGTAGACTACGATGGAATCCCTTTAGGGAAACCTTGCAATGGGTTGTACTTGAAGAGGTACTATTCCTAGATATATCTTGGATAGTATCTTGTATATATGTATATTGCTTGAGTTTTAGTGTGCTTTAAGTGTTTTCAATATGGTTTTGAGTTTAGTATCCATATATGTTTATACCATGCTTTGGTCATGCAAAGCAGATGGCTTTCTATGGCTTCGTTGATGGTGCTTTTAACCACACCTTGAATCTTGCCTCAGCTGCTTGGGTTCTTTATTCCCCACCTTATGATTTGGTCAGCTCAGGAGTAGTTTGTATTGGTCCCGCTACCAACAATATCGCCCAGTATCGAGCAGTCATAGGTCTTCTGACTGAAGCTGCCTCCCAATATTTTCGCAACTTGGTAGTCTTGATGGACACTCAACTTGTGGTTTGTCATCTAAACCATGTTTATACCACTAGGAATCCTATGCTTCTCCACCTATTTTGGAGGGTACGCTTGTTATAAATGTCATTTGAAACTATCACCAATAGGCATATCCCTAGGGAACATAATGTAGTTTCTGACTCATTATCTAATTACATCCTAGAATGGCATATTTCCCATTCGTGACATGAAAATCAAACTTGGTTCATTGTAAATAAACAATTAGAGACACATAAAAATCATGTAAAATACATTCACCATTTGAGACGTATAAACACCAGGTAAAAGTTTGTATATATATATATATATATATATGAACATGTTTTACAAAAAAATAGGTCACGAGACCTCATCTGAACCACGTAGGCTTTCAGGTAAAAATCACCATACAAAATCATGAAGCTATCAGCTTTTAGTGGATACATCATGCACACATCGTCTAGTGATGCTTTCGGTAGCACATCACTGCTCAGGCTACTCGACGTAGGAGTCTGCTAAACTGACCTAGTACTCCCACTATAGGTCTTTGATACCTCAAAGGAAGGTCATCAATGGAAGCATCAAGGATGTCTAGGGTCAACCTCGCTAGGTTTTCCTCTAACTCCTTGGTCACATCATCACCCTACGGTACAAAATGGGATCCAACTCATCTATCCAATGGAAAGGCTCCCCCAGGTCATGCTGCTCCAATGTCTGCATGAAAATATTCAAGTCTCGTTACTTAACATAAAAAATATAAAACATCAAAAAAATAAAAACATTATTTCCATTTTATGGTTTTTTGTTTCTTACCAATGTCACCCCATTGTCCACTAGGTGGGAGCGATAGGTCACGGTCACCGCTAAAGTCAGTGCCTGCATATGCATAATCCTCCACCATGAGGATCTGATCTCTCAACCATTGAAATAATGGGTCACCAAACTTTACCTTCCCCCTTACCGCTCCAGTATGGGCCATAATATGGACCCACCTCTGCATGCAAGGGTCTCGCGCTCTCAGCTATGTAAAGACCACCTGGGGTCTCATCTATGGAACCCGCTCGAAGAAGAACCAAGCTAGAATGGAACCAAAACCAAATTGCTTCAGTTCCCCCTTGCAACAATTGGTCAGCTGATCCTTGAAGATTGGAAGCATGGCTTCCGCCCAGTTAAAGACTATAGTCTCCATGGCCTCTATGGCATAGAGCATATGTGCTCTAGATGCCTAGTACACTCCTTGGTTTCTCGCCACTTTCTGCATGGTAAACAATATAGTCCATAGAGTTCCATCCATCACTTCTTTTATGGGGATTTTCTTCCCTAATGTGCTTGTCCTAGGGATATAGTGACGGTCTATCAACTCCTATGTAGTGATGTCCCCTCTACAGGAACCCATCAGTGAGATGGGAGCACCTCATCTCAAAATGTCTGTCAGGAAGTAGATATCCTCTACCTCAACTGTCAAAATGTGAGCACCAACCTCAAAATGTTGTTCCTTTGGATTCCACATCTGAAGTATATGCTCTAGAAATTGCTCATGCAATACCATACTGGGTGTTCGAAAGAATTTTAAAAGTCCACAGTCTCTCAATGTGGCTATGCAACCCAAATTTCACTCGATGAAGGAATTGTCATTATCATGCTGTCTCTCTTTCCATATGACCATTTTTATCAGTAAGAACCTACCAAAAACAATCACAAGACTCATTAGAATCATTCTTAGTCATCCAGATCAAATGAAATGAGCTAGTTTATCTTGTGTGATTAGTTTTACTTCTCCATAGGTGGCACCGTCTGTGCCCCATTGAAGACAGGTGGTGGCACCTCATGTGCACTATGTTTTGGGCGTGGTTCCAGTGAGGTACCACTTATCCTGTAAGGGATAAGGGCAGTGCCCACTCCCATGATTTTAGGGCTTTCCATACAAGTCTAAAACACCATTAAAAGTCAAAATTGAAGACATAAGATGAAAGAGTAGGGTCTAGTCTATTACCTGGAATTGATGGTGGTGAAATCTGATGGTGGAAATTCTTGATATCATCAACTGAAAATATGGCTAGGAAAGTGCTCCAAATGCTCTCCACTATGGGTAAATACTAAAATGTTTTGATTTTTCACTATTTACATGAATTTTTTACACATTTTTGGTTTTTGCATGCTATAGTTTTGTTTTTAATTCGTTTATTACTCAAAATCTATCAGTCATAATCCTTTAATGTCAGTTATTAGGGAATTTAACACTTGTTTTTGAGTCGTTGCAGGATAGAAGAACAGTAGTTGTAAAGTTTTGGGAGTTTGTTTTTGACTTTTTCGTACTACCATAAAACAGAAAAAGGCTTTGAGCGTTTATTGCAACACTTTGGTCGTGCTCTCAAAACTTAGTATCAAATATCTGAGTCCATTTCTGATTATTTTTAGGCTCATAAAATATCTCGTTGTGAAAAGAGACCTAATGGAGTATTCTTTAAACTCTTTTCATGCTCCTTAAATATGAAAAGTTTGTCCAGTGATCTTGTCTTCCTCACGCTCGTTGAAGCATTTGAGAGTCATCTCTTCAATAGTAGGTTGTCTCTTTTTTGGTTTGGATAGACTATTTATGAAAAAGGAACACTCCATCCAATCATGACTAGAAGAGTTCTCCAAAGTATAATTTTATACTTTTTCAGGCCTTATTGACTAAATCATATGAAAAAGGACCCTCTCGAGTCTTCTTTCGTGGTTGTTCAGAGTCTCTAAACGTGAACGATTCTGAGTTTTCTTTCATTGGACTCGTTAAATTAAAAATTGAGAGACCTTCTTTTGGGAATGAACCCCTCCTCTCTTAGGTTCATAAAACAAATGAGTTTGGACTTGTCTTCGGACGAGCTATACCAAGTGTTTGTTACCCTCTTTGAACTCGTAAAAACGAAAAGAGGCACTCATCAATCATGATGGGGGAAATGGGAAGGGAATCATTTTGCAAGTAAATCAAAGTAGTTTTTCATTACCTTTGAACATGGCACTTGTCTGCATATCATTTTAGTCAATTGGGTATTCATCTGATCTCCATGACGATCCACTTTCATAAGTCATGCCACTCCTTTGATTCATTCAAAAGAATGCATTGTCCCCTGTCGCACTGTGTGTTTATCTGGTTTAGTCATGCTGCCAAATATTTTGTCATGCCTCCTGATGTTCAAAAGGAAGTTGAAGAAGTTACCTTTGCAGTCACAACATTCTTTGTTTCAGTACTTTTGAGTCAGTCCTATGGTTACTACAATCACATCATTCTAGAACTATGTTTCAAGTTTCATGTTGTCGATGTGGGACTCATCATGGCCGTCATTTGATGCGACTATTCCCGTAGACATCATCTCATCATCCGGGAAATAGTCTTAGAAACAAAAAATTAGTACCTTGAGATCTCTATGCCTTAATGACAGATTCTATCGCTCTTGACATAGGTTCACATAATTGACCTTTAATTGATAGAATTGACTAGGTGTTCGACATCAGGATATCTATTCACACTCAGTAGATTGTACTACGGTACCTTGGGAATCATTGACATCAATGGTGATCTCCATCTCACTTGTTAACGGTTCACATCATTGACTGGTAATCAAGTGGTTTCTTCCATGTTGGAATTCGTATCATTGTAATCACATGGATAAAATCGTACTTTGTGGAAGACGAAACGAAGAAATTGGGTATTTGGTTAGCGCTCATTTCTTTCCCCAGGTTGCGATGGAGTTTTTCATATCTAGCATGGATCCACATTTGTATGGTCGTGGCCATGGTCAAATTTGCATCTGTATGACATAGATCTACGTTGTATGTCCAGTAGCTATGTCCAAGTTTGAGTCCTCTATCACATGGATCTATGTTGTATTCTATTAGACATGCTTTCTTATTCCTCTCAAGGATTTTCCTTGTATTGATCTATAGCCATGAGTTGGTTACATGTCTATGAGTCAAAAATATTGATGTACTACAGATTCCTACTTGACGAAATTCTTCGACCGAGCTGACATTTTCACCTTGAAGTGACAACTTGTTCTCTTAAAGCTCTCACTTATTGTATCCCTCTAAGTCTCATTCTTTGGGGGATATTATCTTATACCCAAATCCTATCACCACCATGTGATAAGACCCTTAACTTCCATGTTTTCCCTTAATCCCAACACTTAGAGTGGAAATACTCTGTTTGTCAATTCTACTTGAAAAAACTCAGCACTGCACTTTCCCTATGGCCCATGAGCGGTACCTTGCTCAACATTGCCTGTATCCTATTTTCAAGAAGTGGTGCCACTGCATATGGTCTTTGGTCCATAATCATTTCTCATCTAAACCGCGCTGTCATAAGAGAAGAAAAGCGGTACCCTGGGTAAAATGGGAAAAATATAAGTTTCTCGAGGCTTCGAGATCATGAGCCTCGTATCCTCCCTTATCCCTATCATTATGGGTCAGTTGAGCTTGACATCCCCCATGGTAGGATCTTAGAGCCACCTCAACCACAATTCTATCAACTATTCCTATCCATTAAGCCCTATAAATACAAGCTCATGTCCATAGTTGAGGGGGATAACTATAGAGGTATTGTTATGATGTTGGATTAACCACTTAGCCCAAGTCATTGGAGAGCATAGAGAGAAAATTTGGAGCTTATGGGGATGAAGTGTTTGTCTCATGGAGATGGTTTCCAACACTAAGGAAACGGTTCTAAGCTTCTTCATACGTTCTGAATGGAAAGCTGATTTCTGTCCCACATTACTGTTGTTTTGATTTCACATGTACATGTTGTTAGATTCCTTAGTCACTAACATGGATAAGTAGATGATTTTCTGGTAGCTTTTATGTGTTTGCATGTTTGATCTATTTGTAGGTACACAGTTTCACTATCAAAGCAGCATTCCAAGTGTCTACGGCATTCATGAAAGGTCTTCATCCTTTGTCATTAACTCATTTATTCTAGATCTGAACCATCCATACTAGAGCAATAACTTATGTCCGCAGAAGGTGCAATATTCCTAATTACACTTGGATATTTTTTAACATCCTTATGTAGAATAATGACATACTGGGACTTCTTCTTGAAACATTAGGGATTCTTAGAAAGCTTCAAACACTATACCTCTCCAACAATCATTTCAATGGTGTTATTCCCACTTCATTAGGCCAGCTGAAGAACCTCAAGTACCTTTGAGTATAAAATATTCTCGATTTCATCTCATGGGAATATGTAGATATTGATTAATGATGGGTTGGATCTTGATTTGGTTATTGGTTATTTTGGAAAATTTAGGAGGCTGAATAATAACAACCTTATCGGACCATTTTGTGGATCACTAGCTGACATCTCTATGATGGCATTTCTGTACATTTATACACTCTTCCTTCATTTCTAGGTGGATACATGGGATATTTCACATTTAGGTGTTTAATCATACCAGGTTTAGTTTCAGATATTAACCCCCTTTTTGCATTACAGGGATTTGTCCTACAACAATATCAGTGGGTCAGTCCCAAACATTCATTCCATGAACTTCAAGTAAGAACAAATCTATCAAATAAGCTATGTTTAATGTATTGTGTATTTTGGATCATTGTGTCCTGAACTAAAATAGTTCAAATGGTTGAAATTCCAAATAGAAATGCTGATTGTTGAGCATTGGTGTTTTGATTACTGTTAGAGGAAACCCTATGAATTGTGGGTCATGTGCTTCACATATTTTCCCTGGATAATCTTGTTTGATTATCTCTAGTGTATCGTTGAGAGGTAATAAATTAGGTTTGGGAATATCATAAGATTTATTTAGAGAAAGAGGGCTGCATTCATTGATTGACATGACCATTTCCATTTAATATTATAAATCACATAAAACAAAAAATGGTCAAAAGTTTAGTAAACAAGCAGTTTTAAAAAGAAACACCCGGTGACAAATTTGCTGATCAAGATTAGGGGTGTTGAGCTAGTTTGAGTAGGTATCTGCAATCCAAAAAACATACTAGAAGGAAATAGGTAATTAAATCCCATTTTACATGTGTTGGAGGATATAGTCGGTGAGTTGGCTAGGCTAGTTAACCGACTAATCGGAGATTAGGTCAGCCTGCAAAGCTCGTGTCGATTGACCGAACCGACAAGTAGTTATTCCTGATGGTTTTGTAAATTATATATATTATGCTGTTGAGCTATATAAGAACTTGGTTTAGTTCTGTGTATGTATGGACCTTCACAGGGATAATTTTAGGGGCGAATTTTAGCCTAGTGGGCTATTTTTCCATGTTTTTCTCCCAAAAAAGATTCACCATTTTGCATTTTTTGAAGCCCTGTTTCGCCCAATTTTGATGGGGTAAAAATTTTTCACCCTAAAAATTTCCAATTATTATATAAACGATATAAAATCCTTGGAAATTAAAATATTTTTTGAAAAATATCTCCAATCATTCTATAATTGGCGTTTTAAGAATTGGTAATATTCGCCAAATTTTATACACTTTTAAATAAGTATGGTTCCTTAAAATCATCCCTGGACCCTCATGTGATTAACTAATATAATTTGTTACTCTATCACCTATTCATGTCTCTTTTATATGTATGAATGCATGTTTCTATATGTGTATTATTGGTAACCTTATGTGATCTGTGTGATTACAGCATTGGTTTTGTTTCGGGTAATACATATACAGATGATATGGCCATATGTAGATGATATCAGAGTAAGAGATTAAGTATTGGTGGCAATGTAAGATCGCAAATTATTTACAGAATTATGTGAGAAGAAACAAATTTGCCATTGCTCAGGTGAAGGAGAAATTCTTCATCGAAACACGTGAAATTTGTAGAATCGGTACCCCAGTTGTTGAAAAAACTATTAGATGAAGCCAAAAGAAACTAAACATCAAGAATTTATTTAGAAACCAATCTGAGGAGGATGAACAAGCCTATCGGGATGGTTTCCAAAAATTACAGACAAATTCTGTCAAGAACAAGCAATAGAGGAGAGAGTTTCAGTTGAAAGTATTGAAAAAATATTCTTTACCAACTTCACTGAGCAATTTATTTGTTCACTACTGACCCTATTATTCAAAATCCTAATAGAAAGAGGAGTAGGTCATATAGTCAAACCTCGTCCATCACTCATCGAACCACCAACAAACACTAACTGGGCGGAAAAGAAAAAAATGTGGGAAACATTTATTAACAAAAGGGAGTGGGATTACTTCCTAAACAAGTAGACAAAACTATTCAAGATAACTAAAGCATCGGGTAGACTATGGGGGGGTAGCTAGACGTGTTGGGGTAGAGTAAAAGGATTCTAGTCAACTTGAGAAAATACCACCACCAGCAATGAAATTTTGACCTAAGAAGGAAATTGAGCGAATAGTGACTCACAAATGTACATATGACCTACAAAAGATAGAAAGGGAGAAGAAGTGGAGAAGAAGGGAAGAGATATGAGAGCAAGCTATAGTGCTCCAAAGAAGAATGGTTTCCAGGGACCAGGGTGACAGACCATGAGTAAAATACACTATTGTCAGTTCATGATCGACAAGAGGAAGGTGTAGATGAAGAGGTGTCACTAATGGAAGAAGATTTGTGGATAGAGCAGTGAGAATCTCTCCAATTGTAAATACGCCAGGAGAAAATACCTCTATATCTGATAAATCTGAGTACTCGAATGTCGGCCATTATTGAGGAGGACCTGATACTAAGAGCTGGTGAGTTTGGTATATGGATCCAACTAGACACCAAAGTAAATGATGACAATAACCTAGTGATCTGTCAGCCGAAGGAAGGAAATTGGGTTACACTTCAGGTGTACCTATCCAACTAAAGCATCTATTTACTCTACCCTAAACATGAAGGAGAACCCCCCCTTCCAAACACAGCTTTAAAAAACACTGACCAGTCGGAATCATGAGCACAATAGTGCAGTTTGACATCAAAAAAATAATTCGAAACTAACCAAGTTGTTGAAGGAGAATCGACAAACAAAATATCTGACTGAAACGAAAGCTCTGTCAAGACTAGCTATTGAGAGAGAAATTCATGGAATATCCCACTACCCCCACCACCACCTCTACCAGCACCACTTCCCAAACTAGAAATAGATGTAGACATGGGGTACATTTCATCACACATCCCCCTCTATGAGGGAAATGAAGACCCCAGGAGTCGTTTGCAAGTCGACATGGGAGGCCAATCAAGTTACAAATGAAGATAGACAAATGGCACAATTTGTAGGTGCACTACAAAAAAGAGAATTAACTTGGTATATGACATATACCAAAATAAAACCCAACCCATCTAAAGTAGAGATCAAGAATCAATTTTTGTCCTTCTTCAAAAGACTAGATGCAAAGCATATGGCAGTGAAAAAACATAAGTCTACAGTGTAGAAACCAGTAGAAACTGTCTGAGACTATGATAAAATATGGAAAGATCTCTTGATCCAAATAGACTATGTTATTGATGAACAATTATTGATTCAATGGTTTGTTGCAGGACTCTCCCAAAAGATCCGATGGCATATAAGTCTAGCGACATTCAAAACGTATGAAGAAGCACTAAAAAAATATCTACAGGTCGAAATGGATGAGGACTACCCAAAATACCTTGTTATTGACGTATGAATTGAATAATAGTTGGAAATCCTATAGAAATCATTAAGAAAACTAAATCTCAAAGGTTAGGAGATTTGGTGCATGAAATGCTCTATAGCTGGCCATATTAAGGATAATTGTCGACAGGATGTAAGCCGACAAGACTTTTGTTTTGTTCAAGAAATTTTTTCTTTGTGATATTTCTCAGGATCATGGAGATCATACAATGAAAAATTGCACATACAACATGAATCCTGTGGTAAATTTTCTTGGTGTGTGATCTTTAATGTTATGAGTCATCGGCATCCGACTTTCATTTGAACCTGAAAAAATGACAAAATTATTAAACAGTGTACGAAACAAACGTCGTGGCCTAGAATGCTAACAATACCTCAAATGAACAAAATGTACCAAACAATCGACAATATGAAGTTTGTAGATACAAACGTAGGTTCGACAACCATCATGGAGGATTTGGAGGTCAAGGATGATTTTCTGGAAATCATGACAATCGACCATGACAACCGATCCAATGTTTTACATGCTATAAAGAAGGACACTGGTATGCAGATAGTCCATATAAAGACATAACCAACCTAAAATTCCATATTAGTTGTGTTGTGGGTGACCACTCATTGGAATATTGCCCCACCATACTTGACAAAATTAATAAAAAGAAAAATGTTAATGTCTTGTCTTGTGTTCAAAAAATTGATATAGTTCACACAAATAACCTACACATAGTAACTAGACAAGGAATGAAAATTGGAGGTGACAATCCAAGAATAAGCAAAAT